>OX465255.1:14957976-15557976 GCA_949987775.1 Aproaerema taeniolella | reverse complement strand
AACAGCCAAATGAATGTAACAAGTTTATTCCGAAGGGGTTACAATACATTTTCGGCTAAATTGTCTGTTGACATCATAAATTCATTTGGGAATTCCCAAACTGATGCAAATCATTTCATTCTGAACTAATGAACTGTACTTTATTTGACCTCGATAATTTGTTTATTTGCTTATTCACATATTATGTGACGCTAATTGAGCTTTCGAGTGTAGGTATTTGTGTGGTTTTATGTTATGCATCACATTGTATTTCATTTCTGAAACTTGTATTCACCTTGTATTCACCTGATGGGTGACCAAAGTAGCAATTTATCACAAGCGTAGCTCCCGGCTGTTGTCGATTGACTACAGTCGTTAAAGCCAAGTCAGAGGCCATTGTGCGGTTTGAAAACTCTAACACCAGGGTTAGCCAAGTTTGCCAAGTACTTGACTATACCTACACGATAAGAAGAAGAATTCCGATAAAATTGAATACCTACCTTTCCAAAAGAAATCTAAATGAGATTCTCAGGTAGGTAATCAGCTGATATCTGAGTCTGAAGTTTTAAGGAGAGGCGAATTACTTGGGGAAAGTTGTATGATTAGTTTAGCATACACATTCTAAATCCTAGCTAGTTAAAAGCGGCGCTAAATATCTAAATATATAAAAGGAGAAACTGACTGACTAACTGACTGACTGACATATCAACGCACAGCCTAAACGGCTAAACGTAGGCACTTGAAATTAAGAAGGGTCGTATCTTAGGTACCGTAGAGGTGCACTAAGAAAGGAATCCCCGAAATTCCCACGGGAACGGGAATTAGCGGGAAAATCCTTTTGTATGAAAAATCTAAACCGCTTAAGTTAGACGCTTGAAATTTGGCATGCAGGTACCTTAGTAAACTTAGAGCTTAGTAGCAACAGGATATTGCAAAATTCCCACGGGAACGGGAGTTAGCGGGAAAAAACTTTTGTATGTAAAAATCTTAATGGACCGTCAATAAAGTGTAATCTATTCAAAAGAAAAAATTAACACGCAAACGAAGTTGCGGGCATCAGCTAGTAATACATATAAGCACTAGGGACCACCTTCGAAAATTCTAAAGTCTATAATTTTTGCGTGTACCGTACTACCTACTTGTACCCAGAGAACTTACATTTCAGTTACGATATATAAATCACAATTTATAGGCACAGTTGGCCAACAATGTGGTCTACCACCCTAAAGTTGAAATTCGTTTGCACGACATAAAACAGCAAGGCTGATTTTCCCTTGCAATAATGAACTGACAGTTTTGACTCTACATGTCATCTCATTATAACTGCATCATAACATAATACGTCATCATTCTATCTCTTTCTTCGTTACATTGTGAACCTTAGCGATATTTTGGTTACACGGGAAGTTCTGTGAAAACTGATAGACCACTTTCTTGGCCGACCGTACACCTATTTCTACTATCTATCTCTTTGCTAAAGTCTAATGTCACATAAGCTACAGAAACGTTTAGCCCCGTGTTAGAAGGATAAATAAATGCAAAGTCTTGTCGAGAAACCGAGGCAATGTTTACCCAGCACTTGTTGCCACTTCGCAACACACAGCCAAGGAGAGAAGCACACATGATACATCACGGGCGTAGCCAGACTTCTGTTTCAGGGGGGGTTTAAGAAAATAAAACAACAATGTACATGAAATCGCCAAAATTTTTGGCGACCGTACCCGGACTCCTCTTTTCACACTTCTAAGTTCTACTTTGACGATAGATGTACTTCTTTCGGGAAGCACTGACGAGTACATAGAAATCGCTTCGTCAATTTCATAACTGATCGCAAAAATTGGGAGGTAACACAACGAATAATACCAATGGTACTTTACCGTGTCTTGTAGAGGGATAAGGGCAGGGAGATGATCACGATTTTGAAAATTTCGAGGGGGTTTAAACCCCCAAAATCCCCCCCTGGCTACGCCCATGTGATACCTTGTTTACAGTCTAGCATGCACGTAAGGCTCGAATAAATATGTACAAGCTGCACTCTAAACATTTTCAAGAGAATGGAGCACAAAATGAAGGAGACAACGAGGTTTTAGCTTTAGCAAATGGGAATGAATGCTTTTAAGAGTAGTCAGGCAGCTTATGAAAGGATTATATGTTTTTTTTTGTATCTACCTGTTGCAAGTTGCTTTCATAAAGTTGCACTTAGCACATATACGAAAATATTATTAAAGAAATTACATGTCAGCCTGCGGACGCTGGTAAGGTATAAGGAATCAGCTGATTTTACTAAGCAAAGATTAATTAAAAAATAACAATCCCGCAAAAGTTTTTGATTTTGTAAGCTAATGGTATCAAGTCCCTTAAATAAGAAGCAATAAATAACATACTATTTTTTTCAATGTAAGGCCACAAAATGCCATTTTTTCAATGTAACATACCATTTTTTTTCAATGTAAGGCCATTTTTTTTCAAGTTGTTTACGAGCTAATAAGAACAACCAATTGTCTGTTTGCTTCATTTTTCAGAACAAATTACATCTAACAGCATTGTTTCCCTTTGATGTAGCTATTTTTATACAAAAAATTCCGCGTAACTCAAAAGAATGAACTAATTAAATTCTCTTAACTTGGTACACAAAAAACAGTCAAAAGAATGAAGGAAAGGTTAATGAAAGAAATCCTAGGGCTCAGTCAATCCCATTTATCTTTAACACATTTAAATTCATTGCGAAAGGCGGTACCACGGGAAACGGGCTGACTATTCCGATAATCCAGTGTTTTTCAATCTTTTTGAATTCGCGACCCCTTTGGATCATATAAAGTTCTGGCGACCCCCTCAAGTCCCTAAGATCCTTTTAGGCTAAATCTATGTACTACATGGGAGATTTTAAAACGCAAACTCTTGCCGCGGGGTAGGCGGCGGGAGGCATCATTACATTATACAGGCACAACCTTTTCACTGAAGTTGTCTTAGTTTAGTGTAAGATTTTCTGTCTTTTTCTTTTACCTGCGACCCCCCGAGTATAGGCTTCACGACCCCCCTGGGGGTCGCGACCCACAGTTTGAAAAACACTTGATTAATTGATTATTAATCAATTGCATTTCAATGGCAATGGAATCACGATGGTGACCGTTTTATTCGTTCAGGTGGAGAAATTAAGGAACTATTGAAACTACATTGTTTGATGACAACTGCTTTGCTTAGCAGCGCCATCGGTAACTGAATGATAAGTTGCTAAGTAGTTTGCATCGATATTTATTTTTTGATGGCTCGGAATAACCTAGTTTTATATGGAACTAGCTTTACGCCCGCGGCTACGCCCACGTGGACTACAGGTTATATCGTGCCCAATAATGGAATAAAATGTAGCCTATGTCCTTTCCCAGGCTCTAATCTATCTCTGTGCTAAATTTCATCAAAATCGGTTCAGTAGTTTAGGCGTGAAAGACGGACAGACAGACAGAGTTACTTTCGCATTTATAATATTAGTATGGATAAGTGGCTAAACATGTTTAATTCAATTATTTGAAAAACGGGGGCTACAGTCGTGATTTTGCCAATGTCTGTGTATTTTAATTAAAATATAAAATTGCGAAGTCGCCAAAATGAAGTAAAAAAACCCTTTACGTGTTGTAGTACGACAGAGTAAACTAAGTTATCCGAGACTTTTAAAAAAAGATCAATGTTACGTCAAAAACGACAGCCGCAAGCGTGCAGTTGCAGTTTTGTAATATAATTAGCCTGCAGTTGGCGGTAGCGCTGCTAGTCAATTTCGATAGTTTTCAATTTAGCTACCTGAACCGATATAACGGTCACCATCGTCATTCCATTGCCATTGAAATGCAATTGATTACCTATCGTCATCCTATTAAAACTCACCAATGACACAGACCAACGATTACCAGAATAGCCGCCCTGTTAAATTGCAATCTCGAAGCTTTACCTTTGAGGGGGAGGGGGATTGTTCGGAAGCAGTTCTTAACGTAATCAGGACTTGCAATTTGTTACAGTTTCAACAATGCATCTTTTAAGTTTCCTAGCTAGAAAAGGCTGGAGTTCAGTAAATGAGTTTGAATACAAAAGACTGAGTCCGTAATTCAAATAAACGCCGACCGCTCGCGCGCTTGGCTTCGATTGCGCTCCAAGTTTAATTTTTGCAAAATTTTCTACCCAAGGAACTTTGCCAATGCGGGAACCCTTAGCAGGAAAAGTTTTGCCCTGTGACTTAAATCTGGGTTTAAGATTCTACTTATTCCGCAAGTCTTTAATAGAGTAAGTTTACAGGTGGGTTGATTATCCATTTTTCCTCCGGATTCCATTGAATTACATTTTTAGTATAAAAATTAGTACAAAACCTTACTAATTTTATAAATGTGAAAGTGTGTTTGTTTAGTTTTGATTGTTTATCCTTCTTTCAAGGCTTAGAGGGCTGGAGAGACGATACTTTTAACCTGAACGAAGTCGTTTATTATTTAGTTTAATTAAAATTGTTTAATGGCTTGTAGCTTTTATTAGAAAATAATATACAAAGAGATGCGTAATACAGCTTGCTTTTATAATGTTTGCTATCGTAGTTAAATAACAAAACTTATTGCTTTATTTTTTCAAGCGGGTGCTATATTGAAAATATTTACATAAATTGTTTTTGCTTCAGGAAGTTTGTTCCATAACATCATAACGCTTAACATGACGAAATGTTGATATTACACCAATAAAAGTTATAAAGGCTTTATTTCTATAACAAATTGTAATATAACTCACAAAATTAGTCGACTGGAATAATGCGGACGTAACAATATTAAATTTGATTTGTTTTGTATTGAATGTATGCTATATCGAATTCACTATTGTTTAAAAATATTGCAGTTTCATATAAAATTTCGTAAGGTTTACAAGTGGTAATTATTAGTATCGAACTTCTGTTGAAAATATAAAACGAAGAAATATATCGATCATTGAATATGTTACTAATATTTTGATAGTTAAATTATGAATTAAAGATATTGTTTTGTATCGTACAAAAATTACGTGCAAATATGTGACTTCAATTAAATAATTCATGTAAAGACAACATCACATCAGGTTACTCATGTACACTAAGAAAACCCAGCAAAAGCATGCATTG
Source organism: Aproaerema taeniolella (assembly GCA_949987775.1). Taxonomy (NCBI): domain Eukaryota; kingdom Metazoa; phylum Arthropoda; class Insecta; order Lepidoptera; family Gelechiidae; genus Aproaerema; species Aproaerema taeniolella. The sequence goes on along the minus strand of OX465255.1, from coordinate 15,552,875 downwards.
AATTATATGCTCTTAGTACAAGTCTGTTCCCTCAATTAATAGTGCCCACTCAAGTTTCTTGTTTGTTTGCAATAAGGTTCAAATTAAAACGAACTTGACCCTAAACTTGGGGCATTAAGTGTATTACTAAAAGTACTTTATTAATCTAATTGTATGAAGTAAACCATTATTGTTGCGTATGTCTAGAAATACTTTCTGAAAGATTCCTTACAAGTGCGTACGAGTTGTACAGTACAATACGAGTATCTACTAACAAGGCCGTCGTGGCTATAAATAAGGCTAACATAGTAAATAGCAACTTATAGACAGAGGTATTGTTTGACTGCATTATTATGTATATACCGCCATTCACTGCCGTTTAGCTGTGACACGGCTGTGACAATTAGAACGACCGCAAGGCCGAAATTCTTGGCTTGACAGGTTTTGTAAAGTTTTGGCGTGACTGGATTGGTAACAAAACAGTTTTTTCAAACAATGTGTTTGACCAATTGGTTAAAGATTTTGCATATTTTAGACGAGATTTTAAACAATAGTTGGAAAGAACCAGCATTTTCTTTTGTCTGATAGAGACTGCTTAAAGTTTAAGAAATAAACTACAGCGTTTTTTTATTTGACAAGTAATTTTTCCAGACACATTTCAAATCACAACAATTAAAGTCACTAATTGTTTTTCGTAAACAGTTGTCACACATGTTATAGGTTATTGACAATAAATTTTATGAGACTGAATGCTGACTATAATTTAATTTGCTAAGACTGGCCCATCGTCATTTAGATGTTGAAAAAATGGCAAATAAAAAAAAAGATTTCAAAATATACCAATAGAGTTACTGTTAAGCTCGACCTCTGACAACAACTCTTTCAACTTCTGTCCATTCTTCGATCATTATGAATTCACTAAATTAAAAAAAACAACAACGGGTTGCACTCCGGGAGTGCCGGAAGAAATCTTGAACATATATTGCGGTTTAATCTCCCTCCGTCTTACGAATTTTCGATCAGGTCACGTGTCCTGACGTGAGTTTACCATTTTTACCCATCCCAAAAAGTGTACAACGCCGCTAAAGAAGTTTTCACTTCAAAAAAAACCAAGATAATCATTCGTCATCTTTTGACACTATACAACCATCATACATTCTGAGATTTTAGTTATTTCTTAAAATGTCAAACTTAGAATAAATCAAACGGTCAGGATGGAAATTTCGCAATTTTCCTAAGACATATTGAATACGTTGCCAGACACCAGTTTGCCATTTATGCGAATTATTGCCCAACGGTGTCATTCTGTAAGAAGGTAATAGATAAACCGCTAAATACCACAGGCTTTTAAACCGATAAGCAAGTGCTGTAAAGTTGATCGATAAGGCGTAATCATAAAACGAATTCTTGAAGACATGGCAGTGCGGTTTTGTTTTAATTGGCTGTTATCTTATAAGATACGTTTTTATCTTATTTGATGAGATAATCTGAATAACTCTAAAATTAAAAAAATAAATGTATCACCCCAAAGTAATTGAATCATTTTTAATAAAACAAACCATCTCGATTACTAACTTCAGCTTTCAAACAAAAAATTGCATCAAAACCAGTCCCTTAGTTTAGGAAATACGATGCCACAGACAGACACACATATACTACGTCAAACTAATAACACCCTAACAAGCGTGAAAACTAAGGTGAAAACTAAGGCCAGTATTACAGGAGACTCAAGTCATGATCTATACCTAAGTATTGATTGTCTCTTTCTCTCATTATCAAAATGACAAAGACGATTGTACAGGGCTTTAGGTAAATCTCTTTCGAGAGGTTGGTGGCTTTAGGTATCTCTCTTGCAACCTCTCGGGTGGTTAATCAGTCCATGAAACTGAACAACTTTCCCCAAGGAACATAGGTCAAAATACGAAAAAAAATTTTTACCTCCCATACAAAATGCGCTATAAACTGATGAAGTTTGTTTGGGAACTCAAAATGTTTTTTTCGTATTTCGACCTATGTTCCTTGGGAAAGTTGTTCAGTTTCACGGACTGATTTACTCCCGAGAGGTTGCAGGAGGTTTACCTAAAGCCCTGTATATCAGAGTCTGAGTCGCGTTCTGTAATACGGAGCTAAGAGCGAACAGCCCCCAAAATAAGAAACGCAGGTGGCTGCAGCTTGCACCCATTAGAGTACACAATCTTGCGCAAGAGCAATTTACACTTGAGGTCACGTTAAACGATTTGCGATCTCAACCCAAGGCAGGTTTAAGATTACTAATGTCAGTGTAAACTAAGTAATCAACACTATTACTCATTCGTGTTCCTTGGCCACCAGTTAATCGAGGATCACGTAAGGTTTATCTTTAATCTGTGGTTATACATCATCGGTGTCTAGTGATGGGCGTGAATGTTGTTCCCCTTGAAAATGTTCGCTGAAGGTTGAAATAATAATGTTTTAGCTTTTACTTTATGAATTAATAATTACAAATTTCTCAGGTCCGTATTACAGAATGCGACTCAGACTCTGATCTATACTTAAGTAGCAGTCGTCTTTGTAATTTTGATAGCGAGAGAAAGAGATTTTCTTCTTATCGTGTAGGTGTGTGGCGTGTGGCGAACTTGGCTAACACTGGTGTCAGAGTTTTCAAACCGCACAATGGCCTCTGACTTGGTTTTAGCGACTGTAGTCAATCGACAACAGCCGGGACCGACAGCTTGACGTGCTCTCCGAAGCACGAAACGCTTGTGATAAATTGCCACTTTTGTCACCCATCAGGTTCCCTGCCTCTGTGTACATTGCTTAACCTCACTGATCGGTTGAGATCAGCGAGAGCCACTGGGCTACAAGCGAGAAAGAGATAATCAATACTTAAGTGTAGATCAAGATTTGAGTCTCCTTCTTTCATTCGGACCTTAGTAATACCGAATGGCTGAGTGATAGAATGGAGACCGCGAATTGGCAAACGTAGCGTAGAGCGCCCTGTAACTAGGTGGGGTGATGATATCGTGAGGTAGTGGGCAGTGGTTGTAAGAGAAGAGCTGAAGACCGAGCTCAGTGGCCTATGTCCAGCAGTGGACTAACGCAGGATGATGATTATCGCCAATCGAAAGAAGGGCAAAATTTTGGAGCTATTTAAGAAACAAACAAATTTTTTTTTCGCCTTTCCACAGTATTTCTGCATTACACTTGGTTTTCCCTAAAACCTAAATCAAAACGAGAAAATATTTTTTTAATGATACTATAAATTGAGAAAGAGAGATGGTACAAAACAAGAAAACGGTTGGAACTTTATTTGATTTGCTTCTTTACGCTGGTAGCAGATGGCCGAGGAAAGCGAGCTGTAAAAAAAGAGATGGCAGCACTGAAAAAATAAAAACTAAAGGAATTTTCCCCTCCCATCTCGTGTAGAAGAATTTATCACTCGCCCAGCCCTAGCGAGAATTCATTATCCATGTCGTGATCACATCGCAACGAGTGCAAGGCTACCGCATACCGACGGATTAATGTATATCTAACGAGACCTAACTAATGTTTATTAAACCTGCGTTTTATATTTATTGATCCGATACGTTCTGCTTCCTGGTTGAGGATTAGTTTAATGCTCATCTTTATCTTATACAAGAGAATGCCCGGGACTTCGTATCCTCAGGATTTTTGTAAAATCCTTTATTGTTCCTTGCCTACGTTATAAAAGGAACATTTGGGCCAAAATTCAGCTTCTAGGGTCAAGGTTCTGGGCTGGGCAAGCCAAGACCTGCAGTTTAAAGATTTACAAAAGAAAAGATTAATCTATAAGGTTTTTTTTAATTACACACTCGCGGTGATAATTAAAGTAATACGGAAGATTGTTTATTGTTTAACAATTGATAGGAAAGAGTAAAATAATAGGTCTTTACCTATGAAATTGCCGATTTTTTCTCAAGCTTTATTTTGTCCTTAATTTATTTGATTGAACAGGTATTACTAAAATAGTTTTTTTATTTAAAATCTTGGCCATAGAACGGAGATTATGAATAAAATTAATATTTTTTTACATTGGATCTATTTACTGAAAGTGAAGCTCAAATATAGCTCGTTTCATCTATTGCCCGTTTCATTGCTTTTTTTGCTGTACCTTTGTTACCATTATAACTTTCAATTAACTAAGTGTAATTAAAATAAACTTAATGTTGTCTAAACCTTCCCACAAATTTTTGTTAAATTTATATTTCGTTTTCCCGAGAAAAGTCCAAAAACGTTAGTATGAAAAATTCAGTTTTCCAAAAATATTGTATGAAAAACGGCAATTTCATAGGTAAAGACCTATTATAATTAAACCTATTATTTGATCACAGAAATTAGAAAACTAAGTAGATAATTAACAAAGTAATGTGTTTAGTTTCTAATTGAATCGATAGATAGAAGGATAGATAAGTAGAATAACGCTTCGAAAATGAGAAAAGTTTAAAGAGTACACCTTATAAGTAAAGTTAAACGAGAAAACTTAAGAAACCAAGAAAAATTCAGAGATACACCAATATCTAAACGCCGGTCCCTGTCAAATATAGCCTCTTATTTTATTGGCTTAAACTGAGAAAATGTTAAATCAATAAAACCCGCAATAAATTGTACTTAACTCGAGGGTCTAAGATAAAGCGTAGATTTATGAAGCCATTTGATCTTAAAACTCTGAGGACTTTAAAAATAAATTAAATACCAACAGCCTCCGACTTCTTTCTATTTTGTTTGGGGTTCAATATTTGAAACAAGAAACGTGGCTACTAAAAAAAAAATTTTATTGTTCATACTCGTTATAGATTTTGCATAGCTGGCTTTTTAGTCTAAAAAAGGGAAAAAAAGTCATAGAAGTATTAGAAGCGATTCTGTGTTTGAGACTTCGATCAACAATACACCAAAATAGATGGGTCAGGTACAAAATTAAAGCTAAATGCCGTCATAATTACTTTTAAAGTAGTTTTTAGTTCAACCTAATTAATACCATGGCACCTAGTAATAAAGTCACAAAATAAAAGCTCACGTCTCAAGTGAGCTTTCGATCAAACATGGTTTCAGAGAATACATTGAACCAATGCAGAGGCCACGTGGTGATTTGAGAACTCAGACACTAGGTTTAGTCAAGTTAATTTGACAACTTACTTGACTACTCGATTAGTTAAGAATGCCTTTCTATCTACACTAATATTATAAAGAGTAAATATTTTATTGTTTGTTTGTTTGCATTGAATAGGCTCCGAAACTACTGGGCTGATTTGTAGAATTCTTTCTACAGTAGAATGCTACATTATCTCTAAGTAACATAGGCACATAACTTTCCCGAATTTTGTACGGGAACGAAATCCCGGGCGGAATGCTAGTTGTCAATAATTTGATATTATTATAGAGAAACGATTCCCAAAAATTCGATGGAATTTGTGATATTCTAATAAGTCGAAGCGTCCAGTTCCGTATGTGACCACATAACAGTATTCCATGGCAAGAATGTAAATCTCATAGCACAGTGTGCGGTCTATAATGGAACGTACGACCGCCGCGAATTTTATTGTAACCGCAGTAATTTGCGGCTGTGTTCGCGAAATTCGCAGCTTTTTAGTTTATTCCGCCACTCTTTAGTTTATTCCACTGTGATTTGTCTGGGGCACAATATAAGCCTGGATTTATAGGTCGGGGGAAATTGACTCTGTCTTTTAGTATTCCTAACTAGTTTATACTGTTAATAAGGCGAATGAACCACTGTACGTTTGATCTTTGCTGAATACAGAAAGTTTTTTTTTTTTCCCAGTTGTTAACAGCATCCACAGACATGATGTCCGTGCCTATGTTTGCTTATCTTATAAAAACTTGTTGTTTTTTTTAACAAAGCTCTCAATTTTGTAATTTTTTTTTGAAGTGAAAACTTGTTTAGCGGCGTTGTGCACTTTTGGGATGGGTAAAAAATTTTAAAGTCACATCAGAACACGTGACCTGATCGAAAATTCGTAAGACAGAGGGAGAGTAGACTGTAAGGAAGTAATATATGTTCAAGTTTTCACTTCTGTCGGCACTCCCGGAGTGGAACCCGTTGTTTTTTTGTTTTTAATTTTTTTTAAAATTTTGTCATGCATAACAACAAATTTCCAAAGTGCGACATTAAAAAAAACAGTGTTTATGGAGAAACGGAGAAACGCATTTAATGGTTTTTTTCCTCAAGGCAGAAAGCAATTCTATTTTAATTTCCTTAAAAGGCGCGCACAAACCCAAGGAAAAAACAAGGTTTCAGTTTAAGCTTAAGCCTAAAGCCACATATTAAATGAAAATGTTTATCTTCACTGTTTACGTACAAAACATGACTTTCATGTCGATGACGCAAAATAGTATACTGTGTACAAAATATTCTTTATTTATTTCATACTAGCTTTCCGCCCGGGACTTCGTTCCCGTGGGAATTCGGGAAAATCATGTACACTATGTCCATCACGGATATGTAGCATTCTAATGGTGAAATCCATGGGTGAAGAAAATCGGTCCAGTAGTTTCGGAGCCTATTCTTTCCATGGGTGAAAGAATGTTCAATACAAACAAACAATACAAACAATCAAACAATCAAATCTTTCCTCTTTATAATATTAGTATAGATTTTATTTTCTTAAATATTTCTAAATAAAACAAAATGTCAGTGAAATGAAAGATTATTTCAAAATTTGCTTTATTTGATCAGAGCCAAAATTGCTTAAAATCTATCTATATAAATAAAAATGAATTGTTGTTCGTTAGTCTGATTAAAACTCGAGAACGGCTGGGCCGATTTGGCTTATTTTAGTCTTGAAATATTCGTCGAAGTCCAGGGAAGGTTTAAAAGGTGAGAAAATATGGAAAAAAGGCGTAACGAAGTTGGCCGGGACAGCTAGTAAAAAATAAAAATCAGTTGTGTTATTATGAAATCCTTCAATAATAGATATTGTCGATTGTTATCAGTGATGACAGTGATAGCTTCTGGATATAAAAAAAATATTTACCTAATCCAACTAGCGTAACCTAGTTTAAGTTTTGACATTCTTCTTCTAAGCGAATCAACGGCAAGTAGTCGTAAGTTTTGACATTGATTTGTTAATTAATCTCATGAAAAACCATTGCTTCTGTCTTAAGAAAGATTTAGGACATCATTTTTAAATCCCAAAAAATGAATGAATGAATGAATTGTTTATTTCTGCACACAAAAAAATACTTACATTACTGCATTATATTAAATTAATTGATTTAAAAATTGAAATTAAAAATTAAAGCATATTAAAAAAAATGAATTAAAATAAGAAAGTAAATGATTAATCTTACATAAATAAAATAAAACAGAAGGAAATGTGCTGCAGAAACAGGCCGTAGCTCAGTGACAATTTTGCCGCTGGATGCGACAAAGCACTGATTTTCAGCTACCACCTGCGAGGTGTGCCGAGTGCGAGTGTGATCTGTGTTGTGTAATGTGTTGTGAAAGTGATAGTGTGCTTATGTGGAGATATGTTTAATAATTCGTCAAATTAATGATATTTAATTATCAGTAATAATAATGATTGTGGAATAATTATAATCAATTCAATTATTATATCTGAGAAAAATGTTAAAAATAAAATATCTGCCAAGGTTACAAACAGTGTTCATTGTAATGTTAAACCACTCGGTTAAACTATCTTACCTAGTAGGCTAAAGATAGCAGTCACGCCTCGCATTACGCAGGTTGTAGTCACGACGACGCTGCCGCATTCTTCGCAAGCCGATGCATGCCGCAATCACCATACTATCGTGCTATCGACTGTACTTGCACTATCTTGTTATTGGACTATAATTTTAATCGACGATACTTGATAGGGAGGTCTAGGAAATTGATTGCCTGTTCAGAGCAGTCGTAATATGAATTTTTGTGTGGTGCTTGCATTATGTAAGAATTTTGATGATATATTGTAGCAGATGTGAATAAAAGCGGTTTCAAGCACATAGATTCATAATATTATTAAGTTAAATAATTCTACCTACACGATAAGAAGAAGAACAAATAATTATTTAAATAAGTAAAATAATTAAACCTTTTTCTGTGTAGCTATGGCACCTAGTGCAATTGTGACTTATATTTGCATTCTTATATTTTTGTATGGATGCTGTATTGTAACCACCACGTGTATCCCTAATAAAGTAAATTAAAAAAGAAGTAATAATAAATGTGCATTAGTACCGTTGGCGATTGGTGGTGCCAGTGGATGTCGTCGCGTAATAATGTTGTAACGAGGCGGCATGCGCCTCGTCTTCATCCTCCTCCATTCTCTTTTCGCGACATTTTTACTCTTCAGTTTTGGCATTCCTAATCCAAATTCGAAATTGAACACTTCTAGTTGTCATTCGCTGGGATGACACAGACCCAACTGAGTTTCCGTCGCAGGCGTACGCCCGGTCATAATATACTGTTTTATATATTTTGTAATAAACTAACGTCAAAAGTTTAAATGTTTTGAGTAATAAATGTAATCCAGCTTAATTATTTTCTTATTACTTCATCGTGCTCCGACTAATCCTGCTCCCGCAGCCAGCCGGCGCAACGTTTAGCAGTGCTAAAAAAATGTAGTTCAAGTAAATTTTCTTAAACTTCGAGCTAGTTTGGACAAGAAAACAGTTTTAGGACTGTGAATGAAGAATAATAAACCTGTTTTTGAATAGAGTTGATTTATAATTGAATTTAAACAACACCGAAATAATCAAACAAGCTTTGATTACCTATGCTTTTTTTATTTATTTATTAATAATGGGTTCGCTCTGTTCACTGTTTATCAAACAAACGTGGCGTTTCCTTTGGTAACTTCACGAATGCCCAGCGTAATAAACTTCTTCTTCTTATCCAGTAGGTATATAGTCAAGTGTGTGGCGAACTTGGCTAACTCTGGTGTCAGGGTTACACAAAATCCACAAACGTCAAACATCCCGTCAAAATCCTAAGCAAAGCCCAGGCCCAAGTCAAAGCTCATATGAGAGCAAAAAACATTGCCCATGTTTTCCTGGAGACCTTGGACAGAGAGCCATAGAAGCTGATAGAGTCAACAAACCTTATATGTATTGCAAAGTAAGGCTCGAAATCTAGGCTATACCGACGAGCACTAGCATGCATTTATACAGCATGCATAAATTAACTTTTTTTGTTCTTGCACACGATTTGGTACCTTCTATTCGTTTTAACCGTCATAAAAAAGCTACAATAAAGATTATCCCGTCAAAAAAAAGAGGAGGTTCTTAATTCCAATTTCTGAAAAACAATAAGAATTTGCAACCATAACCATAACCTTTTTAACTTGTTGCTAAGTGTTGTGATGTCCGAAATAATCTTTCACTCTATTTTGTTTCAGAGTGTACTCGGCGACCACGTACCTACCCAAAGACTCAAGATAACTCTGAAATCTTGTATTTACTTGAATGATACCATGTAAAAATGAGTTAAAACCTCTGGATTCAACACAATCAAGTGAGCCTAACAAAATTGGGCTCAAACCAATCATGGAGTTTGAAACTGTAGGATGCAAAATCAAAGAAATAATAACTTGGGACTTGAATAATCAGAATTCAACTGACTTTACCTTCAGATAAAGAGCTGCTCGAGTGCCGCTTTGCATTCTAAGCGGAAAATAATAACGAAAGTTGTCTTTTATAAACTTCAATATAATCCCCGAGTCAAACGAAATGAATGTGGCTCTAGGAAGTTTCTCATAATGAAATTCTTCAAATATCATTTCTCTATGAGAATTAAATTCGCACTGCATGCGGTTTGTACGCCCCATGGAAAGCATTTTGAGAATGCGTAATAAAATGTGAAGTAAAGAAGAAAAAACTTATAGATGGAAATACGTTTTCGTTTTAAGAAAATACGCGTAGTTGTAGCCAAATGACTTTATATTAGTCAGGAGAAATCTCAAGAAATTAAAGAAATTCTGCCAAAAAAATTGTTGACTAATTAGCTAGTCGTTCAAATATGGAGAGGCGAAATTTTATTTCTTCAGCTTTTGAACTGATTCACATCCTTAGTTTTTTAAAGTCACTCATTACATTACATTACATAACTCTTTATTTGCAAATAAAAAAATACAACAAGTCCAAGATACACAAACATAAACATTGTGATACAAAAAGGCGGCTTTATTGCTAGGCAGCAATCTCTTCCAGGCAACCTTAAAGTACAGGAAACACTCAATATATGAAACCGGGCTTTTTTTGGAATTTAACTCGGATACGCAGCTTTGTTTCTTATGTTTCTGTTTGAATTAATATTACAAAGCTAGACATTCAAGTATTCAGATCAAAAATAATTTTATACTTCAATATTCAAAGTCTATCGTTTTTTTCACAGACAATTTTCTTTATTAAAAACAATAACTGTAACTGAAGTTGATGTAAATATGTATAGGTTGTTTAATATTTGATGCAAACATAAATATTTGTTTTATTTTATTTACATTACGGCTGAAACATTGTTTTCTTTATTTTACAAGTTAAATAAAATGAAGTCCCTAGACAGAGCTTTATTAAAACAGCCCTTGTTTAAGCAATAAACAAAATTTATTACTCAAGTAAATATACATACAAACTGTTTTTAAATGGACGAAGAGAAATTACTTTTTTAGTTTCTCTTGTAGTTTTTTCGACTTATTCGCTGACTTATTGTCTTATGAATCAGTTAGTTAGCAAATGTGACATCAAGGGCTTTAGAAACACTGATGCTCTACCTACCCCGATGGTTAAAGGCGTTTGTTTATGTACGTTTGCTTTTTTTTAAAGCAGACGTAATTGTGATGGTTCTATCTACTATATAAAAATAAGTCGGGTTTTCCTTCCTGACGCTATAACTCTAGAACGCACAAACCGATTTCCACGGTTTTGCATTCGTTGGAAAGGTCTCGGGCTCCGTGAGGTTTATAGCAAAGAAAATTCTGGAAAAATTGCAACAGAAAAGCGGGAAAATCTTTTTCGCGGGCGGAGCCGCGGGCGGAAAGCTAGTTAAATATAAGTACAGCTATTAGATTCAACTTGGTTTAACCATTTCTTCTTACCAGCCCATATACGTCCCCACCGAGGGGCACGGGCCTCCCTTCGAAACACGAAGGGGATTTAGGCCATAGTCCACCACGCAGGCCCAATGCGGGTTGGTGGACCGCTCGTCTTTCAAAAATGAATTTTCTTGGACGGGCGGGTTTCATCACGATGTTTTCCTTCACCGTTGAGCAAGTGATAATTAGAAATCCGTACATAAATACGAAAAGACGAATTTAGTGGTGCAGGCCCGCACCAGGATTTGAACCCGCGACCTTCGGATTACAAGTCCGGCTCATTACCAACTGGGCTATCACCGCTTTAACCGTTTAAAGGTTATTAAATATTGAGGGTGGCACAAATTTTACAGTTAACATTTATTTTTAAGCTCCAACAAAAAGATGGGTGTTCTAGATTTGACGTGTGTATCTGGGATTACGATGTCTGTCTGTGGCATGAACTGAATTTGATGCAGCTTTTTTTGTTGAAAAGCTTACGTAATCGAGGTGATTCTTAGCTATATTTTGTTTGGTTCTCCCGTTTTAAGGTTATAAGCTATGAATAGGGAGGGTGACACACAATTTTTTTAAAATTTTATATTTATTTGAAGTGCACCTAGTTACCTGACCGCATCTATATATCAAAGCTTATTGATATGACAAGCACACCGCAGTACGGTCGACTAACAGTGTCAGCCATTAGGCACCACGGCACGTCCGTAGTACAACCTGTCGTACAAATATTTATCCACGACGGATTTACGTGTTAACCGACCGGCATTGTAATCAGTAGGGCATCTATTCTGTCAACCCACGATCGACAATTGATCGATACTTCTTGTCATTTCCGTGTTTATCGCAAGGAAGAGATGTATTTTTTCTTCCTCTTAATCTAAGGAGCCGAGCTCTAGCGCTCCAATTTTTTTATAAACTCCTGATGCAAAAGAGGTGTGTTATAAGTTTGACCGCTATATGTATCTGTATGTCTGTGGCACGGTGGTTGTAACTCTTAAATGGGTGAACCGATTTGGATGCATTTTGACATAGGAAATGTCTTTTCGTTCGCTCCAGTATAGGCTTCGATTTCACGAAAAAGTGCGATCCCCTTATATCACGGAGGGTTGTGAAGAAATTATATTCAAAAAGACGCGTATTTACGAGAGCTGTAAGGTGCAAAAAGAATTCAAGAAAAGTTATGGCCGAAATAGTGAAAAAAAATCAGAATTTTTGATTTTGGCGCTCGATATTTTGGAAACGAAGAATGATATCAAAAATTTTAGGAAAATTCCTCTGGACTACAGAGTCAGCTACAATTTGAGCCTAAAACAAAGACGCTTAACCCGATCGTTTGCCATGTAGCCTAACCTTTTTGAAAAAAGTCAGAACGACATTTTTTCGAACTCCGTAGATTCGCATTTCCAAAGTGCTCGATAGTCGTATGAGGCATGAAATCTGTGATTTTTTTTATTTAGCGGTTTTATCAAAATCTTGGCTTGGGCTGGGCGTTGATGAGTCAGTGTGTCCGGATCTTCAATTTTATAAATATTTGTAAAAAATTCAAGGTTTCTTTGGAAAGTTGTTCCGTTTTAAGAGCAGAATCAGCCCCTAAAATTTTTATAATTAATTTAAAGTCACCCCATATTTAAAGAATAGATGCCCAGCTTTGATTGGGACTGGCATTGTGACCCTCACAGTACTCTGACCGTCGACATGGAAGGTGATCTTTGTGTATACAAATCCCCTTTGGGACCCCAAACACGGCTTGTGTACACGACTGTACAAATAAGCAAATGAAATCCGCGCTTGTGTGTAAATATGTTGTAAGGTAATATTTTATTGTCGTTGTAAATGCGAATGTTGATACTTCTTGTTACAGCTTAATCCCTAAACATTACTAATTAATTGTAAAAAAATAATCTTTTTTTTTTTGTTGCGTTGCATGCATAACCATCTCGTGTTTGATTTAAGACAACCACGTTTTAGATCAGTATCAAAAAGGTATTCAATATTTATTAATTGAATTTATGGCTTGTAACTTATAACTTAACATACGATCGAAATTTACAGGACGTAGACAGAGTCACCTCATATCACATCCAAAAGAATCAAGGAATTTGTGTGTTGCGAACGTGACTAACCCTGGAATCAGAAGTTTTCAAACCGCCAAATAGCCTGACTTGGTTTTAACGTCTGTGTAGTCAATCGACAACAGCTGGGATTGCCGGCTTAATGTGCCCTCCGAAGCATGGAAATGCTTGTGATAGATTGCCACTTTGGTTACCTATCCAGTTCCCTACCCGTGTTCGTTGCTTAGCCTCACTGATCGTTTCAGGTTTCAAATTATACTTCGGGCTACACTGCTTTCAGCCCCGCCGTACCTAATGACAAATTGTGTATTGTTACTATTGTCAAGTTTTAAAAAAAATTATGTATTAGGTAGGTATGAAGGAGTTGAGCACTTATTACGGATTGTGTATGTGTACGTTTAATTTACACTTTTCAACAAGTACCAAAAAACACTTAACAAAGTTACATAGTACGTAAACAGTTCTGTCACGACTAAAATTCTAACAAAGGCAAAAATATTCGCACCAATACGAAGTAAGTTACCATGTCACGGAGGTGTTCTGCGTAATTCCGATTTCGCGGTGATTTTAACGCGTTATTTCACTTAGAAAGTCCAAAGGCACAATAGCCGTGTTTGTTACACAAGAGCGACAAACGAGGAGAAGCATCAATACATGTCGCCTGTGGAACGGTGAAACCCGATTCCTGTCGCGCTAATGCTTCTGGTGTATGCTAAGCTAAGCGCTTCCTTATTTCTTTTGTGCGTACCTAATTGTCTTCCGAATTCAAATGTTCGTGGAAATGATACTTACGGAAAATAAGACAAGTCTATTTTGTTCGAATTTCAATTGTTTTTTTGTTTGATGTGTGTTCCATGTTTGAAATTTTTTAATTAATTTAAATGAAGAAAATACTCAGAAAAATTGTGGGTAGATAACTGCAGCTCTAGCACGATAACGACAAACTCGCGCTCGGCTCATGCTGAAATTTCACTTTGATTGCGCGAGGTTCATTTTGACATAGGACCGAGGTGATGTCGCGGCGCTGTCACTATCTTACTCGGCCTGCTGTTATAATTTTTACATAATACATAACATTACGGGGTCATTCCTCCCATGAAACTGAATAACTTTCTTTACGGAACTTATTAAAAAAAATAATTCGGGATCCCATAGAGGGGCAAACCTGATCAACAAAATTGTATGGAGAGACGAAATTTTTTTTTTCTTTAGTTCGATCTATGTTCCTTGGGGAAAGTTGTTCTATTTTATTGTTAGAATCACTCCCTAAAGTTTTATTAACTGGTTAAATGTCTATATGCAACGGAAAAAAGCTTCAAATTAAATAGGTAACTAAAAAAAATGTTATCTGTCCTATTGTACTTCAATATTTTTGGGCACCTAGAGCCGCTTTTGACTGGATTTGACTAAATCTGTTGTCAACACCTCAAGTCGTCATTATGAAAACCCGTGACGTGTGGAAACGAGACGTCTGTTTTGTTTCTGAGAGCGTAATTAAGAAAATATTTCGTGTAGGTAGAGTAACTAATTTCTGTGCTTGCAGAGGCGTTGTTAGGGCATTTTGGGCCCTTAACTTCATAATGTGTCTGTTTTGTCAAACAGATCTTTTTAACCGTGTGGTGATCGGTTGAGAATAACACCACCCCATCTCTTTCCGTGGGGGTCGTAAGAGGCGACTAAGGAAACACAAATGAGACCTGCCTCCTAGTAATCCATCCCAGGCAACGACACTTCATTTTTTTTTCTGGATCTGAGGTGTCGTCCTATGGTCTCATGCGGTGTGGTAGGCTCTGTAAAGGGCCGTCTGGTTCGCGACCACCCTCCTACCGAAGTCCGACGCCAAACAGCTTGCTGTGTTCCGTCGGTGCGTAGGAGTACCAGTGCCTTTATAGGCATTTTCTGGGTTAACTCGCTCCATCGTCGACCTCATCTTTGACCTTATGGTCAAGATTGAGGTCAAGAGTTAACCCAACTTATAATTAAAAAAAAAAATCTCACATTTTAAATTGCATAACTGAAAATATACTTCAAAGCACTTCCCTCTTTTAACTTAAGAATACTTAAGTTTTTATCTTCGTCTAATCTTTTTAACATATAAAAATCCAGGGCCTGATTTACTGATTCCTGAATGAAAAGATGACATTTGACACAATGCAAAGGAAGGCAAGGAATAAGGATAGATTTTATGAAATTCCTACGGGAACCAAGTCCCGGTCATCTTTTAATTTGTTTTATAATTAGGCAATAACAATTGCTAACAGTAATAACATTTCGTTGATTCCAGAGTGTTTCTGTTTTTATATGTTAAACAAAAATCATTTAACTAAAACAGTTAGTACAGTAGAGTTTCTGTTTATAACTTTGTTATTTTAGGGTCCCACCCATAGTCAACTGTCAACCGAGCGTTCGTTACCACTCTTGCTACCGATAGTTCGATAACTTCTATCTACAACATAATTGTATAAGGTTTACTTGCTAACTAGGCCATAAGCCTAAGCCCTGGCACCGGCCCTGGCTCGTTCGAGAGGAGCCCCAGGCCGTGATGGCACAAACGTAGGCAATTACACGAGCGACAATCAACGCACAAAGACGTCAGGCAGGGAAAGTCGGGTAATGTAATTATACTGATATGGCACGTTAGCGCTGCATGTACAGACAGTGGCACGTCAGGTTACCCATTTGCACTACGAAATCTGGCGCTATTATGAAGGAGATAAGGGTGACGTTAAGGTTAACAGGGTATAGCCTGATATGCTCCCGTTTGTATTGTGATTCTAACTGTACACGTTTGACTTTACTTAATGACTAGCATCCCACTCGGGACTTCGTTCACGTGAGAATTTAAAAAATTATGTAGCCTATGTTACTCAGAGATAATGTAGCATCCTAATGGTGAAATAATTTTTCAAATCGGTTCAGAAGTTTCGGAGCCTTTTCGTTACATACAAAAATACAAATCTTTCCTCTTTAAAATATTAGTATAGATATACAGGGCTTTAGGTAAATCACTTTCAACCTCTCGGGTGGTAAATCAGTCGAAGTATGAAAAAAAAGTTTGACTTCCCATACAAAATGCGCTATCAGCTGACGCAGTTTGTATGGGAAATAAAAAAAAATTCGTATTCCGACCTTTGTTCCTTGGGAAAGTTCTTCAGTTTCATGGAGTCATTTACCACCCGAGAGGTTGAAAGTGATTTACCTAATGATCCAGGAAAATTAGTCAAATGAGGGTGAGAATCTCGGAATGAGAGATAGTCAGCTAAAAAAGTTGTATAAACCTTTATTTTAACACCCCAAAGCTTGTCTCAAACCTACATATCGTAGGGTGTCCGCGTCTACAGAAATTCCAAGGTCAAAGGTCAAAAAATCGATTTTTTACAAATTTATTGCAAATATCTCGTTTCCTATGGGTCTTATGCTATTTATACTTACATAAATATTGTAGGGGATTAGATTCTCTACAACTTTTGTTTAAACATTTTTTTTATATCTTGAACCATTTTTGAGAGAGAGGGCAAAGCGCGCGCACTGTTTAAATCGTTATAGATCCTTAACAGTAATTCTGATTGAAAAACGGTATGAGAAACCTAACAATGTTTTTAAATGCCTATTTAATGATACCCCCCTTGACATAGTTCGTCAATTTTCATTTTTTTCTATTTCACAATAAGGCGTCCAAAATCGGCCAATTTGATTTTTTAAATTTTCATGCTTTGTATGACATTTGCGCCGTCATGACAAATCAAACGACGTATCAATTATCAAAATCGGTCTACGCGTTCGGTCTTAATAGTGCCACAAAAGTACAAACCCACATACATACATGAAAATGACGAACTACGTCAAGTGGGGTATTGTTGAATAGGTATTAAAAAACATAGTTAGGTTTCTCATACCGTTTTTCAATCAGAATTATCGTTTAGGATCTATAACGATTTGAACACTGCGCGCGCTCTGCCCTCTCTCTCGAAAATGGTTCAAGATATTTAAAAAATGTTTGAACAAAAGTTGTAGAGAATTTAATCCTCTACAATATTTATAGTAAGTACAAATAGCATAAAACCCATAGGAAACGAGATATTTGCGATAAATGTATAAAAAATCGATTTTTTGACCTTTGACCTTGGAATTTCTGTAGACGCGGACACCCTACGATATGTAGGTTTTGAGACAAGTTTCAGGATTTTAAAATAAAGGTTTATACAACTTTTTAGCTGACTATCTCTCATTCCGAGGTGAAACCCCTAATACTCCTGGATTATAAAGCCCTGTAGATGTAAACACAAACGTGTAGCTACAATAAGAACCACAATGCCTTTATTTCTTTTAAATAGTTAGGGTATTTCATATTTTGCAACTTTTGTTTGCATCTTAAAATTCCCCAAAGAACATAGGTCGAAAAAAACAACACTTCTCCATACAACGTATGCGATGTGAACTAGATTCATTCATAACTGACACTAGAATATTACACGACAAACAAATTACACAAGACATTACACAACAACAAACGAAAATAATTAAAATACCTATTTGTTACATTAAAGCATAAATATTCGTAATTTAAAACCCCAGGAAGATTATCCAATCACAAAATTTACAACAGTTGCATACGTAACCACCAATTTAAAACATTGTTAATTGCATTTGTCTAGACTTGTGTCGGCAATTTGCGTTTGATCAAAACTTTTAACAGCTCAAGTGCGAGAAATAAAAGCGTATGTAATAAGTTAATTAAATTTATCTGTTTTATGACATGAAACGTGTCGAGGATGAAGTTTTGAGATGTTTTTAGAATTATGTTCGAGAGTCTAATACGTGGGAGGGTTGAAGAAAATACGATGAATAGGATGAATTTAAATTCGGAGAAAGTTGTTCAGTTTCGTGGATGAAACGCTCGTGGCCCAGTGGTGCTCACTTATCTGAACCAATCAGTAAGGTTAAGCTACGTGCAGGGAACCTGATGGCTGCCAAAAGTGGCAACTTATGACGAGTGTTTTCGGGCTTCGAAGGGCACGTTAAGCTATTGGTCCTGGCTGTTGTCCCGGATTGACTACAGTCGTTAAACCAAGTCCGAGGCCATTTGGCGGTTTGAAAACTCTGACACCAGGGTTAGTCAAGTTCGCCACACACTTGACTATGCCTACACGATAAGAAGGAAGGACCCCCTAAAAATTTTTTTTGATCTCCCATACAAAATGTGCTGTGAAGTTTGTAAGGGAACTCAAATTTTCTTCATATTTTGACCTATGTTCCTTGGAAAGTTGTTCAGTTTCATGGACTGATTAACCACCCGAGAGGTTGAAAGAGATTTACCTAAAGCCCTGGTTTAAACAAGTTAACGAAACTTAGGGGATGATTCCACCCATGAAACTGAACAACTCTTTCCGAATTTAAAGCCATCCTATATAACAGCCTTAAACCAATTTATAGAATTTTCTTTAACCCTCTAAGGTCCGTATTACAGAACGCGACTCAGACTCTGATCTATACTTGAGTAGCAGTCGTCTTTGTCATTTTTTTAGTGAGAGAAAGAGACAATCAATACTTGACTTGAGTCTCCTTCTGGGCCTAAGAAACTCTTCTTGGGGAAATATATCAAATTTTTATGAAGAGATTTACAACCTTAATTTTCGTTAGCTGATTTAAAATCATCGAATACATAATAGTTTTTCTTTTTACACAACTTTTTCTTTTTTTTGCTCGCAAAATGAGATTCACATTGACAAGTATGCCATACAGCCAAATAATAAAAAATACTGAACTTTATATTTTCACCATTTTAGCATATATAAATGATAATTTTCTGTTAAATTTAAATAATTTAGTGGACTTATATTTTACTTATAATTTTTATAACAAAACCCACTTTGTGAGCAAATGTGTTGAAAATATATTATCTTTTTAAAGTACTTCCCTCTTTTAACGATCTACGCAGCTTCCAACATCTCCCTTAGCAGAGCGAAGCAATAAGCATTAATGTAATTTGTGCAAATATGAAAACGGCGAGTTACCCTTATTAGTTAGAGACGCAGTTGGCTGCCATGCTTCTGAATACACATACACATAATTGGATTTTATGGCACATGACTTTTGTCAACGATATTATATGTAAAAGAGCGGGCCTGGGCTAAGGCATTTTTATTTTTTTACAAGCCCACATACGTCTCCACGATGGCGATCTAGGCCATAGTCCACCACGCTAGCCCAATGAGGGTTGGTGGACCGCTCGTTTTTTGAAAACAACTCCAAGGCATTTTATAACTCTAAAATTAATTAGAGGAAGCGCTTAGCATAAAAAAATAATTATTATATCACCACCGAAATTTGATCAAATGTAGCTAAGAACTATCTCGATTACGTCAGCTTTCAAACAAAAAAACCGCATCGAAATCGGTCTATTCGTTGAGGAGCTACGATGCCACTGACAGACATACGGATACACATACACGTCAATCTTAAACTACCTCTCTTTTTCTGTCGGGGGTTAAAAACTGGAATGTTTTGTGCATCGTTATTTTAATTTGTTAATCTTAAAGGATAAGATAGATAGATAAATTCTTTATTGCTTACTTAAAAAGTACAGACAAAACATACAATAACATACATAAGATATGTCAACCATACACTTCTGTCTGTATTTAAACAGTACTGGAACAGACTGTGAATTCTATTTAAAATATTATAATACCAATCTACCTTTGATTTTTAATATCATTGATATTTACTCACAATAATCATATTAGAGGCAAGTATTACATTAGTGTCAGAGAACATAAATATCCTTTATACATTAAGGATTGTTAGGGACAGTTTATTTTAAATTAGCTACAAAAACGGCCGTGGAATTGATAAAATGAAGAAAAAAAATTCATAGAAATAAAGATTCTGACAGAATAGATAGTAGGAAAATTCCACTGGAAAATTATTCAGAATGATGGCCAGAGTTCAGGGTATCTGTTTTTGCTGACATGGCTTTAGGTAAATCTCTTTCAACCTCTCGGGTCGTAAATCAGTCCATGAAACTGAACAAATTTCCCAAGGAACATAAGTCGAAATACGAAAAAAATTTTTGACTTCCCATATAAAATGTGCTATCAGCTGATGCAGATTGTATGGGAAGTCTTTTTTTTTCATACTTCGACCTTTGTTCAGTTTCATGGACTGATTTACCACCCGAGAGGTTGAAAGTGATTTACCTAAAGCCCTGTATACATAATTATCAAGGTGCAAAAGTACAAACTCGCGCGGTGCGCCACTCGGCTAACGCTGAAACTTCACTTTGATTGCGCGAGGGCCCCGCGCAAAGGTTTGCTCGCACTCTGGGGCATCGCCAATGTTGACATTTTGACATAAGACCGTGGCGCATTACGCGCGCTATCACTATCATACTCGGGCTGCTGATTGATCACAGCATTTATTATTATCACATTCATTAAAAAATTTTTGCACGTAAAAAAATAGGTAATGAATGACCGTCAGACGTTAAGCGGATTGAGTCCCGTAATTCACGTTGTTTACGGATGGCGAGATAAAAGTTAAACAAATGAACCGCGACAGATTTTAAATTATATCGTAACGAGATACCAACTGACCTACTTTCCGGGATTTTGTTTTTTAAGTGGATTGAAAAAATATTGGATTTTCTGGCGACAGCACAGGACTGAGGTGGGTGGTAACACCGTGTATTACCGAATTAAACTGGAAACATATTCTGTAGGTTTAGGATCAATATTTTGGGCTCCCAAATCTGCAAGTCTCTATGCTTGGTACCGACTTCAAACAGATCAGTAGGTACCAGCCAAGAACGTGGTCTATCAGTTTTCACAAAACACTTCCCGTGTAACCAAAATATCGCTAAGGTTCACAATGTAAGTAATAAATAAAGAGATAGAATGATGACGTATTATGATGCAGTTATAATGAGATGACATATTGCGATATTGCAAGGGAAAATCAACCTTGCTGTTTTATGTCACGCAAACGAATTTCAACCTTAGGGTGGTAGACCACATTTTTGGCCGACTGTACGAAGCACATTAAATTATGTTATCTTTTATTTTTCGCCTTTTTGAAATCTTTTTTTTTTATTAAAAAGTTTATTTATGCTCCATCTAATAACATTTATTGTGAGGAATGTCAATGTGACTTTAAGTGGTTCTAGAACTATATGACGACGGCCTGTCTACCCCGAATGGGATTATAGTGGTGAGTGTATGGATGGATGGAAAGTGTACACTACCTACGTCAACTTATATCAGTTAAATAAATATTCTTTCTAGAAACTTAGCACTGTGTTTTCACTTTAGCTAAAAAGAAATTCCAAACAATATTTCTGCGAGTCTCTACTTATTAGAATCACGTAGTAGTGCTGAGAAATTCATTCAGGTACATTTTCTTGAAAGTGTGAACGCAATTATTTATTTTTACGCTTACTTTTGAAGTTTTGTCTTATGTGTTTATTTCTTTACAACGAAAAAAAGTTTTATTTGCTTGTCTTCTTCTTCTCCGTCTTGTCATTTCTTTCTTTTTCATTACACCATGTTAATTAGTATCATATTTAAACCTATTTTCTTTATTAGGATAAGCAGAGCATCGAGAGATAACAATTAACCACCTGAGACGTGACAGTTTTACTGCTGCAAGAAAAATCTAGAATATTCTAGAAAAAAACTACAAATACGCCTGCTGCATTGCATTTTAAAAACAAATGTTTAAATTATAAAGTAACTAGAACGGGTCGTCATAAAACTATATAGAACCAAACTTGGTAAAACTTCACTTCGATTGCACAAGGGCACCTCCCAAAAGCTTCTTCGCCCTCTGGCGTTGTAATTTCGACACTTTTTTGACATTTGACCGCGTTCTTTACACGTTGTGCTTGAGCAGCTAAACACTCGTCACCATTTACTTTAATGACAGTTTTTAAAGACTGTTTCATTCTCTCCGAAAAACACTGTTTTTCAAACTAATTTTCACAACAGATTTCCCCCAACACCTGGAGCAAAAAAAAGTGTCGAACTCAACACCGTTAAATGTGTATAACAGGAAGAAAACAATGTTTATTGTAACACAAAGCTACAAAAGGGAACCGGCACGGGGGCGAGTTAGGTAGAAAAATAAAATTTCTTTTTGCTTTCCTGTGGGAGTATTTCATTCAATTCCTTGTATAATCTCACAAAGATATGATCCGTTCTTTCGCATCTGGTATTCTTCGAGTTTTGTCAGTGGGCTTTCCTTGTGAAAGGAGCATTTCTTTGTGTTTAGTTAATTTTAGCAAAGAACACCTGCTCTTTTATACTGCCGCATTGTGTATTACAACTTTATTCTTAGTAATACTAAGAAACGATACAAACCATTAAACAAGCCCATATTTATAGAAACTATAAAACATAGTTTTAGAAACTTCTTGTCAAGAGTTAACACTACGATGCTAAGTAATTCCATATATATGCTTACGTACAATTGTTTTTTATTAGGAAATTCTGTATTTAAGACAGGAAAAACAGAACAGAATAAAAGTATGTTTTCTATGAGACTTTTCTATCATTCAATGGAAGATCCGTAATTGTAAGGGTTTAACGTAGTTTTGTTTGAATAATTACCCATTGCATTAACAAAGATCACACCTTTCTCAAACATAACGCATTCAAACGATTGTACTTTTTTCTTTTTTAAATACGGACTTTTCCTTTAAAAGTGTTAAGTTAAATAACATTTAGGTGCAGCTTCGCACACTCAAATAAAGTGCGGAGGAGCAAATCTCATTCCTTTCCTGATTAAAAAATTTCGTCAGCAAAATATCCTTTCTGGATCCTTTTTTTGCGTTCGCAGCGAGGACTCGGCAGTGTCCTAATAACTGTCATCCAGATTTAATATCACATCTTTCCATTTTGTACGGGTTTCTAGGGAGAGGCAATTTCCTTTCTAAAATTGTATTTGGAGAAATACGCATCAACTAAATACGCATGCGACCCAAAGACAAATTTTATTTATATTTTCTCTTTCGCCAGGGAACCTTCGATATAATGTAGGTACTCACTCAGTTTTAAGGTTCCGTACCAACTTGAATCCAAAAAATATTAATTTTATAGTATGATAATATAAAATACATTCAGTAATCATTACAAACTTATTTGCGCACGGAAAATCGACTATAACTTAATTTGACGTATTGGGGAGTAATTTTAGAACAGAAAAGTTAAGTTTGGCTTTCAGTTCGGCTTTTTCTGTGCTTTAATAGTTTACGAAACTTGATTACTGAGATGGACAAATCCTTTTTCCTTGTTTTGTTTAAACTCAATGTTGTTTTTCTTGATTGTCTCTTTTTTGTACTGTCTCTTTGAATGTGTGTATTGTGTTGGAAATAAATAAATCTATCTATCTATTTATTTTTGTACTGAGCCCACAGTATGCAAATCAGACTCGCTTTTTACCGATTTTTTTATGATGGTTTTTATACTGATGGCTTTATACCAGTTTTTCGGAAGGATCGCATAAAATCCCCTCGTATAAAATATTATGGGAAACGAACATGCATGGGTAACGTAATATGCAACATTTTGTATTAAAACTTAATTTTGTTTATGGTAAGATTGCTGTGACCTACTTTCTGTCACGGTTCAGTCCTGATATTTTCTAAAAATGTTCGATATTCTGACAAGAATATCTTGATGCTTCGCAAAAGTAACAAATAAAGACTAATAATAACTCTAAAATTAAAAAGAATTAGCAATATTCTAATTCCTATGTCTAACATGCTGAAATAAGCATATAATCAACGGTATAAGATAATTTTATTAATTACATCTTATTAATGCTGATATTATGAATTCGATAGTAACTGTTATGTTTAGCAGCTGCAGGCCGAGTACGATAGTGACAGCGCCGCGACAACACCGCGGTCCTGTCTTTTTCTTCTTTCGAGTCGATGGCGCATCGCGACTAAATTTTGTTTGCCCAGTACCTGGCCACAGCGATAGCATGTGGGTAGCGATAGTGTCCTGTGTCAAAATGTCAACATTGACAACGCAATAGGGCGAGCAAGCCTTTGCGCGGGACCCTCGCGCAATCAAAGTGAAGTTTCAGCATAACCCGAGCGCAAGTTAGTCGTTATCGTGCTAGAGCTGCTGTTATGTTTTCACTCCTAATCTACCCAACCGATTTTGATCACATTTTGTATGGATAGAATTTAAGTTAGAAGATAGATATTGGCTACATTTTATCCAGAAATTTAAAAAAGTTCCTACGGAGCGTAATATAACCGAATTCCATGCGGACAAAGCTGCGGATTTTGTAGTACGCTATATATCATAACTTCCTCTGTAATTTTTTTGTATAATATATCAGATCGGGGTCAAATGGTCGTCGTGTAACAAATCGGGCTTTTCCTCACATCCTGTCGTTACTCATCTCCACAGGGAAATGCCATCGACTCGGATAATAACAAAATATTCCGATAAGGAGCTACAAAGTTTATGTTTTCCCATACTTTTTGGGAGATATGTATCGGGAGGCTGAGAAGTGATAAAGCAAACTTTGAGAGCATTTTTTTTATGGCATATTTGATATGTCCTGATTTTCCGGTTATTCATATTCTAAATGAATTTTTAAATTTGATCGCTCGTAATCTTACCAGTACTAGAGAATGCCAGCGACTTATTAATTCTACATAGTAGGAAAAAGAAAGATCATTACACAGATTTAATGTAGTAATAGGTAATGTTAAGTTGGCAGATTTCCGAAATTACCACAGACGTTGAAAAATAAGGCTCGCAAACGAAGTTTGACGGAATTTTACTTAGATTAGATAAAATTACGTTGAATTGTGAACTATCCTCATATCCAAGACTGAATATAAAAATTCGAAGGTCATGGCTCGGCACTGCAGAATTTGTATTACCATTGCCCCCAATGTTCTCAGCTTCTAGTACCACTTGTTTAGGTATAGGAGGCAATGGTAATACAATTTTCCTGTGCAATTTTCGAATTATAAAAAGGTCCATTCAGTCATCGTCTTTGGGGACCGTAAAAAAGGGAAAGAGCAAAAACAATATCAGATGATGCTGTTTCCATAACCACTATATCACAGTTAAAACTTTTTCCCCTTTATGTCACGATGTCACTTTGTACCGAAACTAAAAGTTTTCTTTTATACCTTGGGACAGAAAAGTTTGCTCGAAAATCCGCAAGTTGTCACCTCGTTGTCACTTGCAAAATAGATGTAAAGCAGAACTATGGGAAAACTAAGTTTCGTCCCCTTGGTAAAGAAGTTTATAGGCTTAGTTCCTTTGAGGGTTTTGTTACTACATTTCTAATCTAGAAAAGTTTAATGTCAAGGTATTAAATAAGAAAAAGTTTAAATAAAAGAGTTTAAACTTCTACAACAGTGAAAACTTTCTTTTGAAAGGAAGAACTTAACTTGGCATGTATAATTTATGGACTCATACAAATGACCTGGGAATTTATTTAAAAACAGAAATTATTGTGAACTTTTCTATTCATATTTCGACTAAGGTATTTGTGGGCTAATTCACATCCTCAATTTCCAGTAGCTCATTTACAGTAATATGTAGGGATATTAGAACCTTTCTTCCAGAATGCAATAAAGTCGATTATTCATCGGTTAAAAAAAATCACGATGCCCAATCATAAACTTACAAGTTTAAGCGCTAAATCTTACTGAACAAATCTTGTAAAGAATAAAGGTTGAATTTAAATTTCTTGGTGGACATGTCAAAGGTGAAGCTCGGTCGGAGTGGCCAAGTGCCCGAGGGACTGAACTCGCTATTCTTATTCAAATGCGGGCACCGATTTACCACAGGGACCCAACGGCCAGATAGAGCCAAGTGTCTAGAATAAAATAGACCTCTGATATTTACGGTCTCCACTGTTTTGTGAACAGGAAAATTGTGTCCAAGTTCAGCTGTAGGTGCTTTTGTGCAACGTGGATAAAATAGCATTAAGTGAATCGTTAGAATTTTACTATATATTATTTCCTTTGCATTCGAAAGAAAAGCTATTTGTATAACTTGCCCCACCCTCGTAATTTTTTCGTGGCAGAGTGAAATAGACTGTCCACTATCCAAAACTACTGCGATTGTAGTAAAAAAACTATATTAATTTCTTTTCACCATTCATGAATTGATTCTGTCGTTAGCGTTTGCGGTACAGAATTTTTCGTAATATTTTCAATATTTTAATAATGTTGTACTAAAAAATACGTTAACAGTAAGAATATTTTGTTTGCATACTTTGTTAATAGATTGTGACCTCAGCAATTTATTTTTATTGTCCCCAAACAAGAAAGTACAAGGAAAAAACACTGTAAACAAAGCACGAAGTCCGTTCCCCATGCGATGATATCCTTAAATAGAAGCAAATTGAGCGTTCACTATAATTTCCTATTACGTTATCCCTTGAGGGGTAGGCTGAGCAATTCTTCTCATTGACCCGAGGAAATCACGTAATACACCACACGAAAACAGAGGAACAGACAGACATAGCGTAACGACGAAAATTTACATTAGGCCGGCTTAATGTCGCGAAGCAATCTCATTTTACGGAGGAAACAGCCGAACGCAGTACCAGGGGACCATGGCCTGTCAAGAGCTTAGTTCTGTAGGAGCTTGAAGAAGCGGGAAGGTGCTCGGTAGGGTGGTTAGTTACATCAGTTAGGACCCGACACGATATCGCTACAGAGACAAATGTGTCGCATATCTTTGGGCGTCTGTTATCAACAACCTTGACTTTCTTATTTCCTTAAAAGGGCTGGAGTCTGTGTAGTTAAGGGGTGAGGACATGAGGTAATCATTCACATATATTAGCTGTCAGCTTGCAGAGTGATAATAGAAATTAATTCATTAATGATTACCACTGATGTACGGAACCTTTGCGATCAGATATATAAAGAGCAACATCCTTTAAAAACGTCAACAGGATGTCTAATGAAATAGAGTTTTTTGCTTTGTAGCTTATTTTTGACTTTTTACGTCAACCAAGGTCTTTATAAAAATCTTAAAAATTTAGAATTTTAGAATCGTGGAAAATTGAATTGGGGAATAATGAAGGAACATTGAGTATTGGCGACCTAGCAAGGGCTAACTAGTCAAGGGTTTACTTGTTAGTACGAAACGTTAGTTGTCAGTTTCGCCACATTAACAGATAAAATGGTCACCATCGTCATTCCACAGTCATTGATTAAGTACATAATTAAGCCATTGAAAACCCATTGACAAGCAGAATTGCTTTCGTTGTATATTTTGTTTGAGGAAGCAAAACGTAAGCAAAACGTGTATTAAATGAATACGTGTTAGAGAATATACAGATATAACTACGCATATTACGCATAATAAGTTATTATTATTTATTGTTTGAGAAGATGTTCTCAATCAATTACTTTAGATATAAGTATATGTATATAAACTTTGCTATATTCAGAAAATAAATAAGATATTTTTATTATTTCCGCTCGGGACTTCGTACCCGTGGTTTTTAGAAAAAGTATGTGGCCTATGTTACTCATGGATAACGTAGCATTCTAATGGTGACAGTTTTTTGAATCGGTTTAATATTTTTTGAGTATATTCGTTACAAACACACAAAAATACAAATCTTTTCTGTTTACCATATAAGTGTAGATTCATTTAAGAACGTGGTAACAGTCTATAAATATGTACATTAAAGTAAAAATATTTACACATTCATTATTATAAGCATGTTATATTCATGTCAAAAAACATGTGGAACAGAATAAATAATATTAAATAAACTAAACTTATAACGCAGTAGTACTAATATGAAGGTATACTAGTGTATAGTTGCTATAAAAATGCTGTGCCTACTCGTAGTACTATACCTACACAATCTATCTATCTACAGATGGGATGCTCGCCAGTTACAGGCGGGTGATCACTCCACTTATTTGGCACCATTTCACCCAACTAGCTCCCCATAGCAGCGCAAGAGTTTTACCTCTGCGTTGAGAGTTCCACCTCTTAAAAACATACCGGAAGCCTTGGCAAACCTTATTAGCTAATTTCTTCTAATCTCTTGTATTTGGTCTTCTTTTATTTCATTCATACACATAAACTTACCATACAAAAAATAAATACGAATTCGGCATTGATGAAATTTCTTTCATTTTTATTAAAACACAGTTTTAGGCGTAATTGTGATGTCACAGCAGTTCTCAGCTTTCCATTAAAAGTGACGGCCAAGGAAAATTTACGAGAGGCACGTAGTCTGTTATCAAAATTTTTAAATTAAAACGTGTCATGATTTTCTGCTCTTTGATACTGCTGGAGAGACAAAGTCCTACCATTATGAAACTTTTTCGTTTATTACGTGTCCACGTCACACTGCCTATTGTTAGGGTCAGAGGATTTATTATCTCGCATGCCTTTGCCGTGTTTCGATTAGAAAAAAAAACAAATTCAAATGTATTGAATTCGATTTTTTAAATTCTTGTTCGCCAACCGGATTTTATTTGACAGAACAAAGAAAACGCTTCTTATTTAACGTGTAGATATAATAAAATTAACATGATGTTGGTGGCTTTATTTTGTATTGATAAATAATCAGTATCTACTTTGGAGTAGAGCTGATATAATTTTCCACGTTAAAAACGTATGAGTCACCGACTTCAATCCCAACAACAGTTCACACAAAGTAGATATCTAGTTTTTTGCGGACTACAATGCCTATTAGCAAATAACTACAAACAGAAATGTCATTCATTTATTTAGATGATGTTCTAGTTTGTAGTATATTTTGTTTTTGTTGATTTTTTTTAAAAGCGCTGAATCATTTTCGATAAAATTTATATGGGACCTCTTCAGGAGTATACTCTTTCGAACGAATAAAGAATTTTGAAAATCGGACAACAGTTGCCGGAGTAATCGAGTAACAAATATACAAAAAAAAAAAGAAAAAAAAAACAGTCGAATTGAGAACCTCCTCCTTTTTTGAAGTCGGTTGAAAAGAATGACGACTTAACATGCTCATGTAGTAAAGCTATGGTATATTTGCGATGAACAAAGTTAGGAAAGCTCTTAAACGGTACAAACTTTGGATGAAATAATTATTATTTTATGTTTATTTGCAGTACTTATTAGAAAAGTAAGCAAGAAAATTTTAAGAAGCCTTTATCGTGAAAATGAAACTATAAACTCCTTAAAATATGCCATGAGTTTATAAAATAATATTTTATGAACAAAAAGGTTTATAGAATATTTTTATTTTATGCAATTTTTTAATTCTTAAAAGTGATTTATTGCCGTGAAATGTAAATTAATCTGTTTTAAGCTTACATGTTCTAATTCTAAGGAATTACAAACATATCATCAAAAATATAATTGAAATAAAAATATTAACAAAATATTTACACAGAATTTCATCTTCAAATTTTTTTATTGTAGGTATTTAAAAACGATTATTATTATTTGCCTTTCTAATTCTAAATTATAATGCGTTTTCTATTTTGAATTTCGAATTTGAATGCGGATATTTGAAACTTTCTCCAAACAAAAGACGCTGGCTTTTAAAATTCAAATTTAATTGATTTCATTCCGTTTGACCTTTAAACTATGTCCACAAATTGTTTTATTAAACGTTCATTTTTAAAATTTCCAAGAAAAAATCGTATAATATCCTCTCTTCATAGTTAAATAAGGTCTTAGAAGGTAAAACGCTAATGATCTATATTAGGTTTGAAATCTTAAAAAATTCGTTGGCATAATAAATATACCGCTATACAATCGCTACACAAAACTCGTTATTATAAAGGTCAAAATACCCATTGAATATTATAATAATCGTAACTATAAAAGGCTAAACAAGGCAAAAAACGGAAAGTCGAAAGAATGCCATAAAAATGTATATTTAAATGTAATAAATATTGGTTTGGAGAAATCGAGGGGAACGTTCTTCGGACCTCAAGCTTGAATATTTGACCTTGACATTTTATACGGCAGGTGGAACCGGAGGCATTTGATAAAACGTTGGTTTTCACCTCCGCGTTTGTCTGGTAAAGGGTCAACCGTTCTTGGTACCTACTTATCTTCAAACGTGGAATGTTCTTTATTTTATTTGCCCTTTTCTTTTTTGTGTTTCAAATGTATTGGTTTTGAATTTCGAATGTATTTATTGTTTCGTTTTGATGTTGTGAAATTTGTATTTTATGTTTCGTAAGTTATACACTTTTATAAAAAATGTAAGTATTTATTGTAATATCGTGATAAAATAAATATTTGAAACGGAAAAACGAAGATAGTACTGGTGTTACCAGTAAATAAAATTATTTATTTTTTGTCATAACTAATTATCCTAGAATAACTAATCGATGCTTGAATATTAGGTTCTATGTTAGTTGCTCCTCTGGTGAGCCTTGACATTTTATGTAGAGAAAGGTTGTGACTCCTAAAACTAATATCTGTTCATTTTATAGACATCCAAGTGAAATCTTTTAATAGGCTTGTAAATTTAAAATAACTTCTCTAGACTAGACGTTGTTTAGCTTAGCATAAATAATTGGGAGCTAATATTTCGAAATTGAATAAAATTGTTCGAATAAAGAATTTGAAACTAATAGCCGTGAAAAGTTCATTTTTTATCCAGCAGTTTTATTCTAAATTAGAAATTTTATTCTAAACTAGTTGTCCGGGTACTTCGTTCCCCTGGAAATTGTCCTGGTGGGTTTTTTTGTTGATTTTTTAGTATTAAAACCTTCCGTGGGCCTTATGGAAACAACAAAAAAGAATCATTCAAATCGATCCAGCCGTTCTCGAGTTTTGCGCTTAGCAACATTCATTTGTTATTTATAAAGATTTTAAAAATGGAATTCAAATTTTAAAAAAAATCTATGCATAGAAAAATGACGAATTTATTGGAAATATTTATACTTAATTTCAATATATTTAGGAAATATATATATATATATATATACGACTAAAAATACTTCACAGTTTTTTTTTGTTTTTTTGTTTTTCCAGCCCATATACGTCCCAACCGAGGGGCACGGGTCTCCCTTCGAAACACGAAGGGGATTTAGGCCATAGTCCACCACGCTGGCCCAATGCAGGTTGGTGGACTCAAAGTTTTACTTATTTTAAAATAGTAAATTGTTTCTTAAGATTTACTATGAAAAACACAAATCAAGAATTAAAAAAAAAAAGTTAAAGCGCCCTACACACATAACATAGACATTACTTAATCTGCGTTTATCTTCAACAAAAAAAGAACCTACAATAATCAGTTTTTTTCAGGTGCCTAGCTTAGTAATTAAAGGTACGAAATGACCCATTAGTGCAAATTGTTACTTTTTTAATGATAAAGTTATAGTTATGTTACCAATTAACTTTCGTAACAACGTCATCTTCGCAAGTCTGGTTCAATAAAGTAACGTTACCTAAGTAACAATTCCGGAACTCAACGTATTTAAATCATAGTAGGTTAACACAGCTAACTTTTACTTTAAAACAATATAGCATAGACAGTTATCGAACCTGATATTAAGAGAACTCTAGCCAAGAGTCTTTCTTTTTATAATTTTAATTCACGATTTCATTTTTTGTCAATTCATAAATATAATTTTTAGCTTCAGTTTTCTAAATTCAGTTTAAATTACAAGTACTAAATTTGGAAAACCTTTGAGTAAATAGTGAAAACGAGAGACTGTGGTCGTGGGTTCAAGTCCCATTCGCGTCGAACATTTATCTTACCCTAAAAAGTATTTTTGAAAAAGAATGACTATAAAACTCTTAAATAAAAAATTACCTTGTATATTCCATCGACGAGTTTCGTTAGCTCTTCCGTCTCCATGGTGATAGCTTTTCAAAATCTCCAAAATGTCAGTCACACGTGAAACTTCATCGATTTACACAAAGTTCAACTTTATCACTGAACACACAAAATTCACTTTTCATTACCCCACTGTCTATCAAATCACTCAGCCAAACAAATTCACTTTCGAAGACATCTGAAACAAAAGAAAAACGAAATTAGGCGCGGAGTTTGAAAATGGAAAGTTTAGTTTTTAAGTTGCACTTGGCATTCGGCCAGCTATAATTTCGATCGTTTTATCTCCAAAAAGTTTATAAGAAAAAGTTTGCGGTAAACACCTGTATTCGAGAAACGTTTGTGAACGCGTGCGTTCGGCTTGCCGCGCTCGACTCGAGTCACCTATCATGGAGACTGGTATCTGCCGAGTGTCGAAGTTTAGTAACACGATGCAAGCGTACATACAAGAGCTGTATTCTATACAACCTACGCAAGCATTCTCAATAGATAGTAGGCGGTTCAAGGATTTAAAAAGTACCGTTCAACTGGAAATGAATCAGAAAATATTTTTAAATTGGATAGAGTTTAGTGACCTGCTGTGTTTTTGTTATGACTTGCTTTTTTATTTAAAAAAAGTTAATTTAACACAAGAGAGTACCCTAGGAGAAAGTACTTAGACCAAATTAGTGAAGTACTAAGAAAAGGCCGTGTTAGGAGTACTCGAATCTTACAAGCTTGTATGAAGTGAATTATGAATGTAGAGGAAACAAAAGAGGTGCGCTTGGACCGTAATATGTGATCTCTGCCCAACCCAATGGGACAAAGGCGTGAGTTTTTGATTGCATCTAAAAAATGCACTCAACTTTGACTTCAAAACTTTTTCTGAAGTCAAAATTAAAGCATAATTTCGACTTCAGAAAAAGTTTTGAAGTCTTTTTAATTTGTCTTAGTTAGTGTTTCACTTAGTCTTAATGTACACACGGCAGCATATCAGGCTACACATTTGTAATACTAATGTATAACTTGACGTGGTGTTGTCTGAGCCTACTTTATATAAAAATATATATTTTAGAAATTTTCTATATTTTCCTCAAGTAGGTAGGTACAACTATCTAACTTAAGATTGAATTTGAGACTTGCACCAAAACCTTAAATATATTTAATAGCTTAAACACATTTAACTCGGTTGTCAAAGCGACAAAATCTGTCAAATTAATCAAAATTAGGTTCGCTAAATACGTCTTTGGTGCAAGTCGCCCTAAGTGTAAATTCAAAAAAGATTGCCAATCATAGTATTTTGACAACAATGCTATATAATTCAAACCAAAACTTTGATGAAAAAACTAGATTAAAAAACAATAAATCTTCGCGTCTATAATACGTAATTTGAGCCATTGAGAATTGCAATTTAGATGCTCAAAGATAGTTAGGCAACTTAACTAATATTACAGCTTAGAGAGTCATTGACACGGGTTTAGCCACACCTAATTCCAGTTAAACTAAAACAAGTAGTTATCTAATAGTAACTTGCTATTGCTGTCAGCGAAAAAAAAGAAATTGATTTTCCATTACATTTACATTTTTCAATGTCAAAGTGTCGCTATAGTTTTCCATTTTTGTCCACATTTTTGTTTTTTTTTGTGTATTTGTGTATGTATTTGTATTTAAATATTTTTGTTTTTTTTTATTTTAGGTTTAAGTATTTACATAATGTTATGTAGTTTATTTAATATTGCTGCACCCGCTACTTTCTTTCTCTTTTTGATTTCTCTTCTCCGGTTGCCTCGAAATAATGGCTGTTTAGCAATAAGGCCGCCTATTGTACATTTTTCCGTGTTTCTATGTTTCTGTAATGTCCTGTTTTTTGTGCAATAAAGTATATATAATAATAATAAAGTGTTTTGGGTAGATTTTTGAACATAGTGTTTTTTTTTTAATAGAACTCTAGGTTACATGAGAATTTTAAAATAGCATCGTAGAAAACGCTATTGGCAAACCTATAACCCATTATTATTAAATCAACACGAACCTTTTAAAAGGAAATTCAAATTTATTCATCAAACCATAATAAGTAATATTACGTAATATGCGTCCGTCAAAGATACGTAATTATTGTTTTCTAAAGTGCTGACTTGAACCTCAGTTACGAAATGTGGTCAATTTATTAAGATTTATCAAATGCAATACGACATATACCGTAGTGATTTAAAATGTATAAATAGTCCACCAACTCGCATCGGGCCAGCGTGGTGGACTATGGCCTAAATCCCCTTCGTGGTTATAAGGGAAGCCCGTGCCCCTCGGTGGAGACCGTATATACCAGGGTGGCCCAGCGGGCGACGTCCAAAATAAAAATTTGGATGCCCCATGCCAGGGGGCATTCAGATAACCCCTATATATGTTAAACGATTTTTGTAGTAAAGTAAGTTATTACATATTTAATGAATTTTACGAAATTTTTCACCCAGCATCGATTTTTATTATTTTTCTCTTTATGTTTAAGATTACTTTAAAAAAATCTGTGTCATAGATTATGAGGGAAATAGCAGCTACCATTTAAAAAAAATGATGTCCCTCGTCCTTATGGAAAATGGTTTAAATTTAATTTAAAAGTTAGAATTGGCACTTCAGCGAAATCTTTTCAAATCTTCAAGTTGGTAAAAAAATTATTGAGATGGAACTGTAGGTTTCAAACATCTTTTAAAAACTTTGGAAGATATTCAGCTTTACGAAATATACAAAGAAATAGCACTTAATGAGGCTTTTTACGATTAATTCGCGTTTAAGCAGGGACGTGCCTAAAAAGTTGTCAACACGCTTGTTAATGAACTTTAGACAAGTTATGGTGATTACTCAATCTTCTCGCTATATCCTTTGTAGAGTGGGGGGCACAACTCTAGCTTTTTTTTCAGTCATCGATCGTTCCTAACCCCACAAGGGATACAGCGTGAAGATTGAATAATCGTTATAACTTGTCTAAAGTTTATTTACAAGCGTGTTAACAAATTTTTGGGCATGTCTGTGGTATTTTCAGAAACAATACGTTACCTAACCTTGTAATTACTTCTAGGAAACTGCCTACGATGGTTAAAGCTGAATATCTTCTAAAGTTTTAAAAGCTGTTTGATACCTGCAGGTCCATCTCAAATTGAGGATTTGGAAACATTTCGCTGAAGTGCCAATTTTAACTTTAAAGTTAAATTTAAACCATGTTCCATAAGGACGAAGGACATTCCATTTTTTTTAAATGGTAGCTGATATTTCCCTCATTATCTATCACACAGAATTTTTTACCCGACTGCGCAACGCAAAGGAGGATAATGTATTTATCAGCCTATGTATGTATGTATAACATAACGATTTTAACAGTCGGATCCCATCAAAATTCCGACTTTCTAATAATGGGTCCCGATTGTTATTCAATAATATTCAATAATAAAAGTCTCAACTACTGGAATTATTTATTTTTTCTTTTTAGTTTTTACTATGCAGTCGGTTTTTTTTTAAATTAATTTACTAAATAATCTTAAACATAAAGAGAAAAAAAAATCGATGTTGGATGAAAAATTTTGAAAAATTAATTAAAAGTGTGATAACTTCTTAACTACAAAAAATCGCGGAACATACATGGGAGTGATCTGAATGCCCCCTGGCACGGGGCATCTAAATTTTTCTTTTGGACGACACCCGCTGGGGCACCTGTATATGGGTTGATAAAAAAATATAAGTATACGTTTATTCTGATTTCGTCCTTATGCCGGAAAATCCTTTAAATGTCACAGTAGTACATGTACACTAGTTTTTATTAGCAGCACCCAGGGTTAACATCCAGGGTTATGCTGCTGTATACAATGACTATGACAGTACAGACACGCTATTTGCGTGGCAGGTGTTATCCACACCCAAACATGAATACAATAGATATTACTCCTATATATTTATGCAAACCTAGTACTTCATACTTTCGATTTCATTGACGCCTACCTGTGCGCTGTTCAAGGTTTTATTAGAAGTACGCAATTGAATCTGAATGCGATATATCACGAAATAATTTTAACGATTTAGTGACTAATTCTACTACAAGTAGTACTTTCACAAACGAAGTGAGCCGATGTTCATCTATGAGTCCCATTTCAAAAAGTTTAAAAGATTAGTCTGATCACAGCTGCAAAGTAGTATCGAAAAACTTACTTAGTGGAAAAATCTTGAGTTAAAATAAAGAAATGTTATTGACGAATGTTCACTTTGAATTGAACTAAGTTGAATTATATGCTAAAGAAACAGGGTATTTTTAATTTCGTTTCTTCTCCATGTAAGTTTTTAACTTGGGGAAAGAACAAAAGCGTGAGCTTATGTACTATATTAATTTTTACCCATAAAATTCCCAAGGTTGTTAAAGTGGATATCTACCTATATCTAATATCTACATGCAACCTCACTTTACACTCAACGCCAATTTGTCAATAGCGTAGAAGTGAAGAAATATTCCAAAGAAAATAAACCAACTTCTTCTTAATCATAACTGTCAAAATGTTCACTAACATCGACAGGGTGTTATCATAAAAGAAGCATATAAGCGTCGTAAGCATGTTCCAAAGTTATGTAACAGGCGAGTTACGTAAAAGCTTAAAAGCTTCCTCCTATACCACTAAAGGCGACAGTAAGGGCCTCTCTCGTCTCTCTCGCTCTTCAGTCACTTTTACTTTCTAATTCTATTACCATTTATTTTGACAAAGACACACTTATTGCTCTTATAGAGGTTTGAATGGTGATTGATTTTTCAAAATGAAATTGAATCTAATAATTGAGCGCTGATGGTCAATACGAGTACTGAGTGGATTTCAAAATGCTTTTGGATTTTTTTCTAATTTATAAATTTTTTTAACCGGCTTTTTGCTTTAACTTCATACTAAATCAAGCGAAGGAAAATATTAAGATAAAAAAAAGTTTAGATTTTTTAAATTAGATTATCAATTAAGTATTTTTAAAATTGATTAAGCGCACTCCTGAACCAGTGTTGTGCAAAAAACTTAACAAAATAATTTAATGAGTAGGTATAGAATTTGTGCATTAATTACATACTTATTCAATGTCATGTAAAATCTGTCAACGTTTCCAATTAAAAGATTGAACGTTTAATAAGCGTTAATAAATCACACTAAAGTACAAGAACACGCATGATTTGTCACGCGCGACATTTCAAGCGAGAGCAAACCTCGACTAAAACAATGTTTAATATTTATACAAGTCAGACCAACTTTTTGCTTCAGTAAGCCTGAAGCCAGCTTTAACTTTGCAAATGGCAGTGGTGAAGGAAAGGAATTTTATTTCCTAATACTTAAAGGACAAAAAAGGAAGCACCTACTTACTGTGACGAAGTTTTTCCTGCGTCATATGCTGCGGAAAATTCGAGACAGTTCAGTCCGTAACTTCATTTTGAGAAAGAGATTTGCGCCTGACCCCCGCGACACCCTTATACCACCCTTATAGCACCATGTGGGAATCTAGCAGGATTTCTCTCCGCTCTTTCTTTTCTCTGAACATGCGAGACGGCTGCATACAATAATATCATTACAAGTAGATAGATTTTACGATATTTGCAAATCGTAAGTTAGACAGCCGATTATAATAAAGCCTGACAACAGTCGGATAGTAATAAAATGATACAATACTGGAAGTCTATGCTGAAATTGGTGATACTTCGGAGCATTGGATGTTTAACAAGATTATACTGTCACCTGTTTAGCGTACAAAAATATTTTCTGACTTACAATGCTCCGAAATTGCTTAGTATCACTTTTATTGAAAAAATCAGGAGTTGTTTTAGTCATTCTTTGCCTATTTTTGTGAAATATATACTAAGTAAGGCTGATTTTGAAATTACTACGGAAATTTGGGTTAGATAGATTCCTGTCTACCTGAGTTATATCTACACTTTCTTGCAATATCATTGTCTACTTATTTCACTTGGAAGTTGTTTAGCTGGGATCCAACTTGTTCGATCCGGATTCTGGAGTTGGATCGTCGTAAGTAAACACAAGAGAAACAAAGTGGGAATCACTAGTGTTATCCTGCGCCAAGTATCGCAGTTCACTGGAGATTTTTCTTCGACAAACTAAAAGTAGCCTTAAAACTTTTGTTATTTGTATATAAGCTTTGCTTGCTTTAGTGTTTTGTTGTTAAGTGTCTGGATGTTTGATTTTTGTTTGTTTAAACGAAGGTGTAAGGTGAACTTTTTCTGCGATGTAACCAGTAAAAACTACCTAAATACAATAAAACAGCAGATTGTTGTTAAGAACTCATTTGTATAATAAAGACTTACAATTGATTCTAAAGTCCCTTTCAAAAGGAGCTACTGAAGGTTTATGGAAAGATCATATCAACGTGGTGATCCACAATTTAATCACCAAAAGAAATAATCTACATAGAATCGAGTATCTTTTGTTAATTACGAACAACGATTTCATGTACTTATTTGTAGGAAAATAAAATATTACGTCAAAGTAGATCGATGCAGATACAGTGAGTATAAATGTGAAAATCAAGCAGATAAATAGAAAGTTCAAAACAGACTTTTTATTAGCAAGCTAAATATTTCAAAACTGTCTTATTCATACAAAAGTTAATAATAGTCATACAAACTACTCTATTCAGAGTCTCCTCATACGGAATTCTCACTCACAATATATTCACTGTAGAATTAAATTTCAAATATGTGGCGTTAGCAACGCTTGGCAAGGCGTGCAATAAGACATGACGCTGCATTTATAAATACAGTTAGCTACTTATAAACCATATAGTGCTATAAGGGGTGAATTGAAGTTGTATTTAGATTTTATAGAATATTTATTTGACTGCTAATCTTGACCAAAGACACAAAAGCCTATTAAGACACTGGTACTCCTACGGATTTCGGTACGAGGGTTGTCGCGAACCAGACGGCCCTTTACGGAGTCAACCACACCGCATGAGACCATGGAACGCCACCTCAGATTCAGAACAAATTGAGGTGCCATTGCCTACGATGGATTTGATAGGAGGCAGGTCTCATTAATTTTGGTTTCCTTATTAGCCTCAGAAAGAGGGATGGTGTTATTCTCAACCGATCACCACACTTAATCGAAATACTTTTGAATATGTCAAAATTTTCCGCAAATAATTTTCGCTCCTATAATGCCATCCTATCTCATTAACAAGTGCTCGTATTCATAATTATACATTGTAAATAATTACGATAAAGGGTCGTTGGATCGTGATTCTACTAAGTATAATTTTACTAAGTCCTCATAACATAAAGCCAGAAAGTATTACT
The DNA here is from genome assembly GCA_949987775.1 of Aproaerema taeniolella. NCBI lineage: Eukaryota > Metazoa > Arthropoda > Insecta > Lepidoptera > Gelechiidae > Aproaerema > Aproaerema taeniolella. The sequence goes on along the minus strand of OX465255.1, from coordinate 15,513,693 downwards.
AACTGACAACACGGAGAAAATCCTTGCTGGATGATTCACAGTCACAATAACCTGCCATGAAAAATTATAATTTGTAGCTTCGTGAAAATACGACCCTGGCTTAGTACAAGTATTTTATTTTACTGTATTTTGCTGGATAAAGTCACCCTATAGAACAGCATAAGATGAGTTGGCATAAATCGGTAGCAGTCTGTCGCGACGACTGCGTTTTGCTGACGAACCTTGTTATCTTCAGATAATAACGTGGCTGCACTGTGTGGTGTGCCTTGCAAATGCATATTCAATGCACGACTGGAAGAGGGAATCTGATTTTATCAAATTTAGATATCTTGCAAACCGCTATGGGCTACTATACGTTATTGTAATGTATGTGTTATTATTAGTGTTAATTAAAATACCTGAATTTGTTTATTTTATGTTTAACTAGATGATGCCCGCAACTTCGTTTGCGTGTTTTTTTTTTGTACAGAGTACACAGATTGAAAACATCTATCTTACGTGATTTAGATTTTTACATACAAAAGTTTTTTCCCGCTAACTCCCGTTCCCGTGGGAATTTTGCAATATTCTGTTGCAAATAAGCTTTAAGTTTACTAAGGTACCTGCATGCCAAATTTCAAGCGTCTAACTTAAGCGGTTTAGATTTTTCATACAAAAGGATTTTCCCGCTAATTCCCGTTCCTGTGGGAATTTCGGGAATTCCTTTCTTAGTGCACGTCTGCGGTACCTAAGCTACGTCCCTTCCAAATTTCAAATGCCTACGTTTAGCCGTTTAAACTGTGCGTTGATATGTCAGTCAGTCAATCAGTCAGTTTCTCCTTTAGAAGATAGATGTACCTACTTATATTAGAAAATTTAGCAACTGTGTTACTGAAGAATAAGACACTAAGATAAATCTTATGTGATTTAATAGTGTCTTCTTGAAGCTATTGTTACCTATTTGGTGTAAAAAGAAATTGAAGCTATTGTTACCTATTCGGTGTAAAAAAAAAATAGATAATACGTCATAAAGATCATTAGCTATCAAATCACCCTCGGGTAATGGGAAAAATGTACCAGTTTCGAAAAAAATAATTCCTCTGTGTTTTAAGAAGAGCGGGTTTTTACATTGTTTTAGTTAAATAACAACGAAAATAAGGATGTACGTTTATACTGGCTTGCATAAAAACAGCCATTAAATATGTAAGTTTCTTTTAAAATACAATTTGAAGGAGTTTTAACCACTTAAAAAAACATAGGAGATTGGTAAATTTTTTCCCATCCACCCGAGGATGATTTGATAGCTAATGATCTCTAATATCACCCCTTGAAGGGATCGTGACGTATTACCAATCACCCTGTATAGAAAGTTATGAAATAAAACCACCTTTCAGGTGGAGATCATATCCGATGTGAAATGAATCCTGTGTTGATGTTTTCATAATCTCATAGAAACGTTTTGAAAAGTACTGAAGACGGGAAAGATTTAGAATGATTTATTTTTTATTTCAAGACAGATAAAGACAGCTCTGCTTAGGCGGTATCAGTGGCCCTTTTGGGTGAAAGATAAAAGTGAATGTTTTTCTTTTGAGAGTCTTGTAAAAGCGGGTGAAAATTTACACGCCGGGATTATGGCTTTGTATTATATTTAATACTTTTAAGACGTGAAATTTAGCCAGGCTTCTTAGAAAATGATATTTACTGACTCATTATGCATTATAAATAAAGTGTGTTTTTAATAATTTTTCATATTAAATTATTTGAGTACAAAACATTTCTAAACCGAATCTATGAAAGAATTTCAGCTTGTCTCGTCGCATATTTTAAATTCAGCGGAAGTTTTGTTTTCAAAAGATACTCCTTTAGCATTTTCTACACAATATTTCTCGAATTTCTCGTGACTTCTCAACTGTAAAACAATAATTCTGAAATACTAAAAAGGACTGAATTCATAAAATGTTCGTAATATTCCAAGAATTATATAAAATGGGGCTTAAGTGTGTTTCTAAAGTTAATGAAAATATATTGATTAAGATTCTCGCAGTTATTTTCATATGTTAAAAAAAATGTATATAGGATTTTATTCAGTGCCCACAATTTAAAAAAATAAAAATCCACACGAGTTTTGTCACTCAAAATATAACACTTTTACTACAATTTTTGTCTTTAATTAAGTAAATGTTTTTTTTTTGTAAGCTATTCTTTTATTTTATTTTTTATTTTTACTGTTTATATTGTTTGGAAATAAAGTGTATAAACACTAGCTTCACACCAGACAATCCATTTGCGTAGAAAAATATCTTATGAAAGGTTTTTAAATCCATGTTAGTTACTGTGTTAAATATGTAGTAACATAAAAGCGCCAAAGAAAACCTTAAAGTAAAACTAAGTCATCTCGACACAAGAGATCTACTCGGGAGGTAATTTCAATCATAATATCTGTCTCATTCCCATAGCCTTACGGTAATGAGGCTAATCACTCGGGGGAAATCCCTTAATGGCCGTCGCATAATCTGTAGTTGGAGTGACAGGAACCATGTCTCCTGTACGCTATATGTGGAATCATTTTCGACTATTAATTATTCTGGTAGGTAACTATTTGTTCTAATAGAATATAACCCCAATAGCTAATTTACAACTATTATACAACTTCACTAAGTAGTGTGTGTATTCTTAGTGAAGTTGTATAATGGTTGTAAATTAGCTATTTATTACCCTGTTGAGAATGTAGAAAAATCATTATATTACTTGGTGTTTTTTTTTATAAAAGAGCAAAATTTAATGTAATATTCGAATAGGTATTTGAAATTTACTTTTTAAATTGACTTTTTATGCATGTATTCGACACAAAGTATTTTGTTATTAATAAAGAACTTGAAACTTGAAATAAACAGACAAAGAGACAAGCATTTAACCGAAAAAATCTTTATTATTAAAGATTTACGCGATTTCGCGATTTTCGCGTTTATACGCTCAAGCCTATAATCCCTATCGGGGTAAGCAGAGCAAAGGTGGTTCTAGAACCACTTTATGCTACATTTGACATAAATTCTGAGGGTTATTAGATGAAACGTGATATATAGTGAGAAGTGGTCAGCCTTTCGCCCATAATATAAAAAAATCCTCGCGAAGAGCTGGCATGGGAAGAGCTGGCAGCTGGTACATTCTAAGATTTTCTTTCACTCTCATTTTTTATAATCTTTTTTGTAATTAACCTTCTTAATCAGTCAATGCTACAAAGGGAACCTTATTTTATGAATTGAAACTGTAAATATTCAATAACACATAAAAAAAGATTTTCAAAAAACAAAGCTGTGTTTATTACGCAGGTACTTTACAGAGAGTCTTTTTTTATATATAAGATAAAGGAAGTCTTTCTTTATACATTTTCTTTTTTTTTCTAAGATCACTGACGCGCACATGATGTCAGCAATAAACATTCGTTACAGGAGCTGAGGAGACAGAAACACAAACAAATATGAAAGCATTTTTTATATAAGTAAACAGATAGACTGGGGATAAGGTAAATACAGTGAATTTGTCAGAATAAGTATGAGTAGACAGTATTTTGGAGTTGTTTTTATTACTTTGGTCACGCGCGCTGAGAAACGTTGTCTAGGAAGAAAAATAGTAGATTACCCAACAAGTGAAAAAAAGGTGAATTCTTTTCGAGGCATTGAGTTGTATCCCGAGAGGAGCGAAGGATTCTAAAGTTGAATCCCGAGCGTAGCGAGGGATTCTAGATTAGAATCCTGAGCGGGTCGAGGGATACAAGAGCCGTGATGAATTTTTTTTTCACGTGTTAGGTACTCTACTTTTTACCATTGACTACGAGAAAAAGAAAATAATTACTCTGTGACAGTAAATTATCAACAATAGCTGCTGCTTTAACGCGAAATGACTCTGGAACGAGAGGTTCACTTTCATCGCTGGACGTCGAACTCATTTTATGATTTTGAGACAAAAACTTTTATCAGAAACTTTTAATTGCATGAAAATTGCACAGAAAATTGGCTGAATTCCTTATTCTAAATTTAAAATTTTTAACCGAGCCATATTCCATACAGCCATTTATTACATACAGCCAAGTTTTAGTACGTTTTTTAGCGAGAGTATGCAACCTCCTTGCACATTTTCTTTTGTTTTCTTACTAAAATCAGTATATTCGCGCATGTTCCAAATTCAAAATATTTTATTCACTCAGTGAAATAAACAGCGTTTTATTCACTGTTTTTGAAGAATAACGGACCCTTTTTCGAGGGGCAATGGTAAAAATAAGATTTTACGGGTGTGCTGTTGACGTGTAAAAATATAGGTACTTACTTATTTACTTCGCTGGATCAACGACCCAAAGTGGATCTTGGCCTCCGACATTAAAAATAATAATATGGGTATAATAATAATAAGTTAAAATAATAATATGTTTATTTTATATTTTAATGTAAAAATATAGGTAGGTATTCTGAAACTTAAGTTTTCTTATAAGGATTTTGATAAGATACGGCTATATTTTGTTCGCAAGTTTTGAGTAATAACTTTTTGCCTAATAAGTGACTAGCTTTCCGCCCGGGACTTCGTTTCCGTGGAAATTCTAGAAAATTATGTAACCTATGTTACTCAAGGATAATACAGCATTGTAAAGGTGAAAGAATATTTGAAATTGGTCCAGTTGTTTTCGAGTTTATTCGTTACAAACTTACAAAAATAAAAATCTTTCCTCTTTATAATATTAGTGTAGATGAATAGCTAGTAAGCACAAAATCTATGAAAATTTTAATAAATTCCTATGCAGTTCACTAAACTTTAAACTCTACATAAAGAATTTAAAACTGTTTTTTATAAAAATTGGTGCAAAAATTTCAAATCCTATCAGAAATATGAGCGAATTTAGTCGTGGAGTGCGGCGGTTGCAGTGAGCCGGTGGCCGGCGGTCATCCTCCAATTTATGCCCGGTTTGCCCGGTTTGTGCGCTATTCGATTACCTGGTCCGGACAGCATCGCTTATCCGGTTTTAACGAACTTTCATAAAACAGGTGGCACTATTAGTAATGGCTAAGCCACTTTGTCACCATGCGATAACATCCGAGATTTTTGAAAGGCTATTTTTTCAACATGTTGTAAAATCAGATGACACCGTAAATTGGTATGATAATGTATGTATAGCTGCATCTTTTGGTATAAAATTTAAGAGTAGGCAGTTTCTACTCTCATAAAAACTTAGTAGCGAAAAATGAGCCATCTTAAGAAACAAGCGGTGTCAGAGGGGGAATTTTCTTGTATTTCTCTGGCGCACTAACAAGGGGCCCTACATGACCGGAATATTTTTGTCACCAATTTCGAGGGAACGGCTTAAGGCGATTAGATCCCTCAATTTCCGAATATTGAGCATTTTGTAAAGCTTACTTCTCATTTATGACTGGCCAGGGAAAGTTGAAAAAAAAATATGTCAAACATCTGTTCAAGGACTACATGTGGAACGTCAGTTTTTTTTTTTTACGTCTTTGTATTGTATTTTTAAAAAAATACCACGAGACATCGATTTTTGACTTAAATTCCTTACTGCTCCTAAACGGCTATGATATATGGAAATATTCTTATACTAATTAATTAAGAATCCCTTTTTCTTGAAACATAACGTTTAAATTTTGTAAATCGAACAATATTTTCATTCAAAAGTTACGAAAAACGGAAATCCGAACGTTTAGTTGCAGAGGGTGGTCTGCGCGGGCGCGGGCGGCAGTCCGCCGCTGGCATTCCGACGGGACGGCTGTGTCACTCGTATCCAAACTTTTACGAGCGATAAAGCGTATTTTCTGTTTGCCTGTGTGCGTTGACACAGTATATTTATGTATTAGTGTGCTTAGAGAGTAGTGCAGTCAGACGATATTATTGTGTTACGGTATAGCTCGCGCGTGGACGCTAATTGTATGTCCCTACTATTATAAGTTTGTAATCTAGTCGTAATATTTGATTATTTTGCGCTTATAGACGTTTGACGAAATTTAATTGTATTAAGTACTTATGCGGATCTAAATCTATATGATTGAATATATATAATATGTATAGGGTGTTAAGTAATTCGATCTTATCCTCTCAGGTGGTGAATCAGCCCATGACACTGAACAATTTTCGAAAATTCGCTTGCCACACCCGGAATCGAACCAGCTAAAATCCAAAAAAAGCACCCTGTACTTTAATAGTATTGATCGATAGGGTTGACCCTACGATTGATCGTAAGGATAAATCGCCCTAACAAACATAGTAAATTAAGTGAAAGGAAGACCATTAAATCTAAGCTTAAAAATTTGATGGGACGTGTTAAAGCACTTTTACTTAAGGGTCCCATCGTTAGGTTTTATGTAGTTTAATGGTTCTCTTTTCATCTAATTTACCATGTTTGTTAGAGACATTTGATCTTTACGATTGACCCTATCGATCGATACCATAAAAGTACAGGGTGTTATTTTTTTGAATTTAAGCCGGTTCGAATCCCGGGTGTGGCAAGCGAAATTTCGAAAATCCTTGAATGCTGTTTTGTTTCTTATAGAGCGGGACCTATTCGTAAAAAAGTCTTCAAATAACGATTTTCGTGGGACTTACCTCCGCCATACGAACTACTGGTATGTACTTATTCGGCATATTTTCCTGAACACAAAAAGTGCGGTAGTCACTTTCTAAGGGTATGGAGGGGGTAGCTATGACGTGACGTATTTTATTTACGCTATATTTAGATAACTACTGGACAGATTTACTTAAATAGGGTCTCAAATGAAAGATAATTTAATGAACATTGTTTTATTCTAAAGATTCATTAGTGTAAACCTAGTAACAAAATAAATATTTTCAAAAATCGACATTATGTAAAATTAAACTTTTTCTACTGTGTGAAAAGAACAGAAATCGTTAGGATTACGGTAATTTAGCTCATTATAAAAAAATAGCTACACTTATCAGCATTCTAATGAACCTAAAAACGTTTAAGTCGAGCTATAAACAACGGAACTGCAGTCGTCTAAGTGAGCGTGGGTAGCGCCGAACTGACTACGGTACTTAGATTTGGTACGAATAATCTTGAAAATAACGTGACAAAACGGGTAGAATCACAGCAAAATGAAAAAGTATTATGAACAGGCATAATTTTTATTAACAGGCTTTTTTTTGTCAAAAAATTTTCTTCATTTTGTTACGAACTATTGTCAAAAATTCTCGTAACCAAAATAACGCTTATTATTTTTTATTCGTATCGAAATAAAACTCTTCATACTTGCACGTACTTGCGTTATATTTTAAAACAAAGGACTCAATGGTACTGGTCTGTACTGATGGGTATGAGAGTGTAAACGTACGCACTCGAGGCAGAGGCAGGTCGCTGGCGTGCGAGAGTGTACAGCCGCCATTATATTTTTTACATCGGTAACACTGAGATTCATTCGGAGGAATCCCTGCACCATGCTGCGACGTGAACTTTGGCACTTGTCGCTTCATTCATTTGAAATCATTTGGTCAGGCCTATGACACTGTTAGTACCACTAGCTGCGAAATTGCGCTGCTATCGCCTTTTAAAACTAAAAAAAATAGTTGATGTTTGATATGGGTTCCTATAAAAAAGTTCTTTAGCTTCATGAGAAGCCCTAAATGTTGCTAGTTTAAAAGCATTAATAAAGCTTTTTTTATTTGAATCTTTGGCCCATTTTAATAAATCATACATGAATCGAAACAGACTCTTGAGTAACTGTTGCTTTTATGTTGTTGCTACGTAACAGCTACTAGTTTGGTACCCTCTAAGTTTAATTTTTTGCCTGTTCTTGGAGGATGATTGCACATTAAACAGATATAGTTAAAAATTCTAATGCAATTGTTTTAAGCATCTCCTTTTCAGATAACTAGATTATGTAATATGACATGCTATGGTTAAAGTTACATTACACGAATCAAATGTTTTGACCCTGATTGATTTGTTAAAATACCATAGTTTCATTAAATAATAAAATAAGATAATAGATACATATCCAATCGCAGGGAATATTTTGTTATGTTGTTTGTGGTATTATCTAGATATAACTAAATAAACCAGAACATTAATGAAAATAAATCTCTGACATGCTGCTAGGTAGTAATAAGTAACATTTTATTCATTTAAAAGCAGTAGGTACAGTTTTAAAGTACAGTGGGTAATAAATATGCCTATTGGGTTTCTTCATGGGACAGACTGTCAGCCGACTCACCCTGCACTAGGAATAAATCTGTATTGCAGTGGTAAGATATCTAGTCAGTTCACGAGAGGTAAGGTTATGGTACTTATAGTTGAGTTGTTTTACAAGTGAATAGGTACTTCGCTAAAGGCTTAACCAATTTCCAGAACTAGTAAATAAAAGTGAATAGATAGATTCTCAAATATAGACTCATATGTGTTGCCACAATTCCGTCAAAATCATGTAGCGCAGAACACTTTACTTTATAATAAATGGTAATCAGCCATTTTGTGAAAAAAATGTGGATAAGAACTTTTTTGAGTTACACCCAGGTGACACTTTTAACACTCTCATGTTTTCAAAATGGTTCAATGATAATCAATGGAAAAGTAAAAGAATAAATATTTTTTTTTAATGACTTTTCAATGATAATCATTGAAAAAATTTGATAGCTATCAACGTCTGACCCTTTTGGCGGGGGCTGTCAGACAACTTGAAAGACTCCTATAATTATTGAATTGTTATCTTTTTTGGTAACCCCAGTGTCATTACACGGTTACACATTACTCTCTCTGCTCTTTGTGGTGGAAAGTTTTGAATTTGAAAATTTAAATAATAGGTACAGTGTGTCCAATTCAGAATAATGCGTAACAGATTTTATGGACTTCCCTACTTTACTCAGTGGTTCGCCCAGAGCAATTCCGTATTCAGTGAAGAGACATGGGTAAGAAAAGCGAATTCTCTTGCCTTCTTTATCGAATTGGGTTTTGTCAAAATAAACGCTACGCTACACACTCAAAGGCCCACACTAAGGTTTTCTCTTGTGTCGTGGGTCCCTTTGAATACACACAAAGACAAACACCCATGACCATGACCCGAGAACAAACATCTGCTTTTTACACAAATGGTTTGATTTAAAGACACCAACTGGCTGTGTTTAAGAAGCTGTTTGTCATTAAAATCTTTGGTCACATTTGACCCAACTTAAAAATTTGCATAGACTTACTATTGATATGAATGCATTATATTCATAATTAATTAACTTCAAATTAATTGAAAAAGTTTTATAAGAAAAATATTTTATAGAAATGAGAAGCGACCAAAATTGGTGCCATTTGTTATCATTGTCAAACACAAACACTGACCAAGAATTTGTAAATTAAAAAAAAATCTCATTCCTATATTCTGTCCCTGCTACTTCAGCTTTCTCCGAAAGAGTTTTTTCAGTCATTAAGACTAAATGGAGAGACGACAGAAACAAAGCCATGTTACATTTAATTAAAAATTAACTCTTAATATGTTCAATTATAATTTTGACTGTATCGAGGCAGATAAAAGTTTTAAAAAGACAACAAGTCAATAAAATATGCAAAAAGTTCAAAAAAACATGTATTTAAGTAAAACAATAACGAATGCTGTTTTATTTTATCTAATACCTTTTTTATACCTTCTCCCACCTTAATATACTTTATTTCATGAAAAAAAGTTAAAAAAAGTGCACTTAACTCAGTGACAAGATGCCATCATGACAGTTTGAGGTTATCTTGACATACAGCATGACGTCACAAGATGGCGAATTAAAGGCGATAGCAGCGCCATTTCGCAGCTATTGGTACTAACAGTGTCATAGGCCTGACCAAATGATTTCAAATGAATGAAGCGACAAGTGCCAAAATTCTCGGCGCAGCACGGTGCAGGGATTCCTCGGAATGAATCTCAGTGTTGCCGATGTAAAAAATATAATGGCGGCTGTCCACTCTCGCACGTCAGCGACCTACTTCTGCCCCGAGTGCGTACGTTTACACTCTCATGTCCATCAGTACAGACCAGTACCATTGAGTCATTTGTTTTGAAATATAACGCAAGTACGTGCAAGTATGAAGAGTTTTATTTCGATACGATACGAAGCGTTATTTTTGTTACGAGAATTTTTGAAAATGGTTCGTAACAAAATGAAGAAAATTTTTTGACAAAAAAATGATGCCTGTTAAAAAAAATGATGCCTGTTCATAATACTTTTTCATTTTGCTGTGATTCTACCCGTTTTCTCACGTTATTTTCAAGATTATTCGTACCAAAATCTAAGTACCGTAGTCAGTTCGGCGCTACCCACGCTCACTTAGACGACTGCAGTTCCGTTGTTTATAGCTCGACTTAAACGTTTTTAGGTTCATTAGCATGCTGATAAGTGTAGCTATTTTTTTATAATGTTCTAAATTACCGTAATCCTAACGGTTTCTGTTCTTTTCACACAGTAAAAAAAGTTTAATTTTACATAATGTCGTTTTTTGAAAATATTTATTTTGTTACTAGGTTTACACTAATGAATCTTTAGAATAAAACAATGTTCATTAAATTATCTTCCATTTGAGACCCTATTTAAGTAAATCTGTCCAGTAGTTATCTAAATATAGCGTAAATAAAATACGTCACGTCATAGCTACCCCCTCCATACTCTTAGAAAGTGACTACCGCACTTTTTGTGTTCAGAAAAATATGCCGAATAAGTACATACCAGTAGTTCGTATGGCGGAGGTAAGTCCCACGGAAATGAACTTTATTCTCCTTGGGTCCCGCTCTATTATTAAAAATAAAGGAATGTTTCCTTTGAGTAAAATTTTCTATCTATAGTATTTACAATACACAATACAATACAATATTCTTTATTGCACACATAGGATTACAGAATATGTTTATACAGCGAATTTAAAATAATGTATACAAATAGGCGGCCTTATTGCTTAACAGCAATTTCTTCCAGGCAACCTTATGGTATAGGAGTTATAGATTGAAATGCGGGAAAGGCGCAAATATTAATTAAATAATTATTATAAATAAGTTGACTATTTATGCACTAAAAATATATCACAAATATATATTTATTAAGATTTATGTATATTTATTATATTTATTTAGAGTACTTTCCCTCCAGGAGACGTTAAAAAATTCCACCCTGTATATATGCGACCGGTGAGAATGCCAGAATTGTCGAATAATAGCATTACGTCGATTGCGGCAATCAAAATAATTCAACTTAGATTAAGTATAATTAATTACATACACCGACATCTTTTGTTATTAGAAGTACCTAGTTAGATTCATCAATACAAACTCAAGTGATAGGCAGTAATGTATGGAGTGCGCTTCTGTACATTCTACGCCTGTGTATTCTTTGACCGGTGTTTTCTTGCGGGGTGCGGGTTGTGGCGCGCGGGGCAGAGGGCTCAAACGTCAAGGTCATTGACGACTCTAATCGCCTTAACGTCTCGGGGAAAGTTACTTAGACTTACCTGAGCCTTCCCGGGACCTGTCAAGATATCGTATATTTTATGGACTCTGCACATGTCTGCTATATTTCTTTTAGGCGGTGCTGAAATTGCGTTTCGATTATGTTACGTCTTTATTATGCCGCCAGTCTAGAGATCTTATTTTGAAAAATGCTTCTTTTTAATCTTATTCTATTTTTAAATTGAAGTGAGACTGGCTGTTTGTAAAAGCGAAAATTAAATAACTTCGCAACTTTAAAATTAAAAACATTTACTGAAAAGATGTTCGAAAGACATTCAAATGTTTTGAAATAAAGCGGTTTCATTTTCGAGTTCCTAATTTGAATTTATAGCAATGGAGTCTTGGTGTATTCTTCGCTTGTTCGATAGACGGGCGGCCAGAGACTTGAGACTTGAGGCCTATATATCACTTAAAACGACAGAGCATAAATCTATGGGGGCTGTCTGCTCGTTATTTGTAGTCGCCACGTGAACCGTGGGTTTCGGGTGAATATTAACGATATCGCCAATTTTCCGCAAGCTTAGCCCCGTCGCAATTTCTCGCCAATTGAGCAATCGTATCACATCGTCTTCGTGCCTACAAACGGTATTAGTCGCGTTTCGACTTAAAAAAACATTTACACTAGCTGAAGACGCTGTTGGCATCACAAGATGACTTAGTAAAACAATTAAGAAACCATAATTAATGACGATATGTTAAGTCAAATCAAATTAATCTTTATTTAGTTATAATGTAAATGAAATGAGAGATGGAGAAGGAGAAAATTTGAGAAGGAGACGCGGTCGCCTACGAAAGAGATGGCGTGATGAATTGGACTCCTTCTCCACAAATTGGTGGCGAATGGCCATGAGGACCGTGGGGTATGGGAAAAGAAAAAGGAGGCTTTTGCCCAGCAGTGGGATCCTGAGGGCTTGTAATAATAATAAATGAAACCTTGTTGTCAGGATGTGAACATAACCTCTTAGTGCCCCAAAATCGACGTCCTCACCTGCTAGTGGTGTAGGTACCTTGCTAATAAACGGACGAGGCTCTGACGTATTAGAACCCGTAAAGGGTTCTCTACTTGATATTGGTGACTTCGCTATTCTATATTTAAATTTTGATTAAAATACGCCATTTTTCAATAGTTATTAACGATACTAGTGTCGTAGGTAATGTGTAACATGAGCCCATTTGAAATACATTATATTATAGTTTTATAGGGCTCCAGTTACACATTACCTAAGGCACGTATATTGTTCAACGTTTTACAATGCAGTAGCCGAGGAAACAAAACTAAAAAAAATGTTGTCAAAAACTTACATCGTATAGGTATATCCAAAGTTCTTAAAATATAATATTTCCATTCAACATTCACTGAAAACGTGTTACAATTGAAAAATGTGCACTAATACTTTACGATTAAATAGAAAACATTTAGAAATATACATTTTTATAACTTAAAATTGATTTTGTTAAACAAATAATTTCAAATGGCGGGCAAAACAATGGCGAGCAAAACATTTTTCTACAATTATGAGGCAAAGGGTAAGTTAATAAAATGCCAATTGCGCCAACATAAATAATTAAATAGTTCAATTATTTGTTAAAAATCAGATTTGTTTTATTGAAAAAGTAAAATAAATAATTTACTATTATATTTTATTTCACTTATTTTATTTCACTGAAAAATCAAGATTTTCGTCAGAAAAAAATATTTTGTCAGGCATAAAAACTCTTTGCTGTCATTCTATGAAGCCAGTATGAAGCTTTATGAAAAAGGTAATACTCTCATCTCACTTGTCAAAAGGATCACTGAATTATCAAATCAGCTACTCTTAATTGCGTCATACATTTTGTCAGTATTTTATTCACCTTTTGCTTACTTTTTATGCATGATTTAATAATAAAAATAACTTTACTGGATCACTGAACAGCCACTGATGTTGAATTTTGGTATATGAAAAACGGTTTATTTGCTCATTAGTTCAAATATTTTTTTCTTTTCAAAATCTTCTTCTCATTTCAAAATTACATAACATGACATGTGTTTTATGGGGTACGTAAACGTACACTCCGCGGCCATGTTACGGGGCCATTTCCGAGCAACTGCATTGTAAAGAATTTAATTAAACCTTGCGGTATGTTCTTCTTCTTATCGTGTAGGTATAGTCAAGTGTGTGGCGAGCTTGGCTAACCCTGGTGTCAGAGTTTTCAAACCGCCAAATGGCGTCTGACTCGGTTTTAACGATTGCAGTCAATCGACAACAGCCGGGACCGACGGCTTAACGTGCCCTCCGAAGCACGGAAACGCTCGTGATAAATTGCCACTTTGGTCACCTATCAGGTTCCCTGCCTCTGTGTACGTTGTTTAACCTCACTGATCGGTTGAGATCATCGAGAGTCACTGGGCTACGAGCGGTTGTGGTATGTTGTCTTATTTCTATAGTTAAGCCAAATTTAGAGATAATTATTTCATTTATACCTTATGTATCGTATACCTAGTTAAGCATTCACATAGATTACAAACCTAAATTATGTAATTTTAGTTACTTAATTAATTTCCTTCTAGTCTCTAAAACTAATTATTCGTCATAAATAATTTGGTGTATGTTTGTGTTTCTAATTTAGGTTTTGTTTTCTCTTAGTTAACTCATTTCATATAGCTTTTTAAATAATGAACAAGAATACTGAATAATATTTCAGGTAGTATACTGAACCTGCAGTTCCGGATTTATATTTTTTATAAGTGTAGGCCACTTTATTTCCGCCGCTCCATGTGCCTTTCTGATATAATAATTTTCCATTTGTAGTAAGGAAAGCACTAAAGTTAAATAAACGAATGATTGGTCATTAAGAAAGAGCGAAAAAAAGAAGCAAGAATCATAAATTTTTTACGAGACCTTTTTTTTCATTCCTATCGAATCCTACTAATTCGATAGGAATGAGTTTCTATAGGGATTTAACGAATAAATATACCTAAATATCCATGAGAAAACTAGTGAACTTGTATAACATTTACCCTTTGAAATTGAATGAGCGTCCTCTGAAACCTGCCGCCACTAGGACGCGGCCTATATGGCCTATTGACAAATCCAGGACTGTGAACCTGTATTAAAAAATAATTCGCAAAAAATTTCTAAGTTTCTATATGTCGAGATTTAAAGTAAACCTTGTCATAGGAGTATTTTTTAAACGTGAGGGATATTCACAAATATTTTTTCCCATTCGCGACGAAATTTGTTCTTTCCCTAAAAGTATTTGTAATTTCATAAGTATGTAGGTATATTAGAAACTGAACTCAGCCTGAATACAGAAGCTTTAAAGACATTTCAGGACAATGTCCGTTTCCGCCTGAATTTCAGAGCATGTGCTGCTTAGAATAGCAGAAAGAAATGCCTTGATAGATGCCTCATTGTTCAGTTCAATTCTTGATGAAATGGCTTCCACGATTTTTGTGATTTTGCCAATGCCAAGATATTTCAAAGAGTATGAAATAGAAAATAACAACCCGGCAGGAGCTACACAACAGCATCCCACATGCAGTGGTTGCCGTATCGCGCCATACCGTCAGCTGTGTATATTACGCGGATGACGGTAATGATGCGATAGGCAGTTTTATCAAAGAAGCAGAGGCGGCGGGCCGAGGAAAAGTGATTGATTATAACCTTAAAATGGCAATCAAAAATCGGGATACGGTTGTTATCGATGCTTTAAGGACAGGAGACAATAGACAGACACCACCGCTGGCTTAGGAAAATAAACAGAATAAAAATTTATTTAAGTATATTTTAGTTTCTTTATATGTATTTATTGTAAACTCAAATGGAGTATAAAATCTGTTGAAAATGTAAAATTAGTATTAAAAATATAAATTATAATAAGACAAGGGCACGGACATCAAGTCTGTGGATGCAAAATTAAGTGAAAAAAAAAAAAAAAAAAAAAAAAAAGAAATAGAAAATAGCGAAGTAGGCATAATTTAGTTAAGAAAGCCTTTGGGGGCTGTAATACGCCAGAGCCTCTTTCGCTGAGTATCAAAACGCACAGCTAGCAGGTAAGGGTGACGATGACACCACACACCCCTATCTCACAAATATACAGGAATAAAAAGGAAAAACCTTTAGAAACACAAACATACAGGAACAAAAGGAAAAACCTTGGTCCATTAAAAAACTTTCGCGTTATATTTTGTCAACAGTGTACCTATCTGTTTTTCAAACACCTAACCTTAGTTTACGAATGAAATATAGTGATAGTCACAGTCAAATGTGGGTATTACAATGTCACTATGTTACTGTAAGATTTTGAAAATAAGTATCTATTTATATTTGTCCATGACGAAACGTCAGCGTTGAATTGTAAACGTCTATTTAAGTCTACGGTAGACTTTGACGTTTATAAGTCAATGAATAATTTCTTTTTATAAGATTGAACACATCTTACTTAGAGCTCTATGTTAGTTGTACAAGCTATCCACGGCACATGCTACACTGGAGGACAATGGAAGGTGAATATTTGGTGCATTTCTGCACACTCTCGCCACATTTTCTGCTTGCACGTACATACAAGAGCACTTCATTGTTAACAAATTGGAGTTTGATCCTTATGTTGGACAGGTGAAGTGCGACTTTCTGCCTTCATTGTCATCAGCCAGTACTAAAAGAAGGACGATACAAACTCAGTGTCATAAAACAAATACATTAATCCTGCGATTTCTTTTCTCTCGATGGTTAGCTGGAAGAAATCCCTTTAAGGGATAAGCTCGCCTTTGTACATTTCGTTTTCTCGTTTGTCCACCTGTGTATTTTTGTGGTTCTTATTACGTGCAATAAAGTGTAAACACATATACATATATTTACTAATATACATTTATATAACAACCCGTCTCTTTGTTACGTTCTCTGTGAATAGAGGAATTTTAATACTTACTGTATATTTACCGTAACAGCAAATATGTGATTTAATATGGCTTACAATTTCGAATATTCAGACTAGGTAAAAGCAGGCAACAACAGGATAATAAGTTCATATTTTAGAGATGGTTTGAAATCGAATCTGCGTTATTTAGGATAGGTTAGGGGTCCAATATAGTTGGTCTAGATTGGTCGCAATTGCCTAGTACTTAGTTTTTTTTTTTTTGACGATACACTACACTACTTTCACTAAGCAAACTAAAAATAAATTCTTTTCAAAATACGGTATATAATTACAGAGCTGTACTAACAAAAGGGTCTTTTATGCGAATCTATTTCCTTTTAAAATTGAATTGTATTTGAAATATATAACGTGGCTTAGGGCGCACAATGTATGCTTTGTTGTCGAGGCAATAATAGTGCTGAGATTACCGGTATAGTACAGTACAATAGGAGTAAGAACCCTCTTACTGAACACGTTTGTAAAATGTTATTTACTTACTGTAGTTATCTGAAGGGAAGTTCAACAGGAAAATTCTAATGCGATCGGATACACCTGCTATCGATTTTTGTACACTATTTCGTAGCAATGCTAATGCTGTAAGGTATTTTGAAACTTTTTACGCAAAAAGAGGAGAGGTTTCTAACATAATCAATAAATCAGCCGCATAAGCACCAATAACAATAACAAGTAATCTGTGCTCTAGCTTTCTTCCTTGATTGTTTGTTTAACGCTTCTGTATTTAGTTAATATCTAATTTAGCTCTTTTTTAAATTGCATTTTTGAAGTGAAAACTTTTTTAGCGGCGTAGTGCACTTTTTGGGATGAGTAAAAGGGTTAAACTCGCGTCAGGACACGTTGAGCTGATCGAAAATTCGTAAGACGGAGGGAGAGTGAAAACTTCTTTAGCGTGCATTTTGTGGGATGGGTAAAAAATGTTAAACTCGCGTCAGGACACGTGACCTGATCGAAAATTCGAAAGACGGTGGGAGAGTAGACCGCAAGAAATTAAGTAATATATGTTCAAGTTTTCACTTCTGCCGCCACTCCGGAGTGCAAACTGTTGTTTTTTTTTTTCTGATCGCTTTCGGCAACCAAGCCTCTGTTATCTCTTACAGTTTCAAGTCATATTATCAAAAACCCGTAATCGGCGTACATTTAAGTTAGATTAATAACTAATTACTTATGTTTATTAGCTGTTGGTAAAAATAAAAATCAGTTATGTTAGGTTAGGCTTTCAGGTTCGGTTAGGTTTGTCTAGGTTGCATTATCGTTATAAAAAAGTCCGTCATAGTGAAAAAAAAATGGGGCAGTTCACAAAGTACCGTGAGTTTAAAATCTTACAAAGTCAAATAACAATATTACGGGTTTGAGAATGCTACGATGACATGTATATACAGGGCTTTAGGTAAATCTCTTTCAACCTCTCGGGTGGTTAATCAGTCCATGAAACTGAACAACTTTCCCACAATAATAGGTCAAAATACGAAAAAAAACTGTCCCATACAAAATGCTCTATATGCTGATGAAGTAAGTATGGGAACTCAAATTTTTTTAACCGCCCGAGAGGTTGAAAGAGATTAACCTAAAGCCCTGTATTATTCCAAAGCCTGCTTTTGTAACACGATCAATACATAATTATCTACAAAATATATTAACTGTGGTCATGGACTGGGATTTTAAATTGCACATTGTTAATTTACTTTATATTTTAACACAGGGATGGATTACGTTATGAATGTGATTTGTTTAATTAAGTAAATTCCCAATTTTCGTTTATTAATGTATATTCTACTTTTTCTATTTCAGAAGAATGAAATTATAGTTTCATTAGAACAGGAAACATTTTGGCTGTCGTTGAAGCATCAGTTATTATGCTGGATTTTTTAAACTTTCTAGTAATTACCGTAATCCCAGTAAAAATACACTGTAATTTTTAAATTTTATGAATAATAGCTGAACAGATTGTAACAAAAATTAGTGCCAAGTGTTAATTTCTCAAAGTTACAAGTTTTTAACTCGCTGTGTAAAACAAAAATCGTGGTAATTAAAGACCTCGACATATGTTTGAACTCGTGAAAGAATCTTTGAATCTTAAACAATTATTGGTTAGTTCCACCCGCGTTCAAAGGTTTAGGTAAATACGAACAAAACACAAACATGTCCGATGGTAATCAAATTACAAATACCTCGACACAGTCTGGCTTTGTCGAAAGGTTTATTGAATTTCGTCATCCTTGCACTAACAATATGGACCCATGCACAAGTGCACATGCACATTGCGACCCTGAGTTCGGCCTCAGTATCCAATTCCGCAAGTTGTCAGCTACACGCATGCACTCTACGGGGAGGTACCCACACACTGCAACAATCAAAGGGTAATGATTTGCCCCTACCTACGTTTCAAAAGCCTATAGGGAATTGCATATGCGGAACACAAGGCCTTTGGTAAAATGAACCCTATTATATGAGGTGACTTTAAATGATTTGAGTTAGCGGAACGTTAGAAGATGATTTTCTCTATGAAATTGAATAACTTGGGCCAAGAAAATCGTACGAAAATAAAAATTTGACTTCTTAAAATTATAAAGCTTTATAGTCAATGATGATGTAAAATTACAAATTTTAAGGAATAAGCTTCGATCAACTATAAAGAACTAGATACACAATCCACAACAAAAAAGTTCCCTCACTAAATGATCACCCACTTGACGTTTTGGGTTGTCTTTTCGTTTAGTAGCATTCGTTCGTTCCGAAAGTAACCATGCCTCAGTGCGCAGTGAAAAATTGTAAAAATCACACTTCCAGAACATTAAAGGAATATGGAATGACATTTTTTAAATAAGTAGTTTTGTAATTATTATATGTGAATTGAAATTATCTTGGTATTTGGCCAAGAAAAGGTTATAAAACATTTTTTTAGTTTAATTTAATAACATTCGGCGAGAGTATAACCCTTTAAATTGAATAGACACTAGCGGAACTTACAAATCCATACCGTTGTATTTCAACATCATTTGTTCGGGTTATGCAGTGACTCTGTTCTAAAACAAATAGAGACGCTTTTTTTTTCTATTGTTTTTTTTTTCATTTTCATCTGTGTTATAAAATATAAGTGTAAAGAGTATATATATTAATTCTGTTTTCTATACTTACATTAAAGGTATTATGGCAAAACCATTAATCATATAAAATTGAATTAATAAAAAATTTAACGTGCGTGACGTTTACAAACATAAAGTTTTATTGGATTTTTAGTTTTCCTAGAGATCCTGTGCGATGTGGACAGTGGACATACGTGGTCGCACGTCAAAGATGTGAAGATTTTTTCTAGCCGTCGCAAAGTAGTGTCTTTTGCTCCAAGCATTTTTTAGAAAGTGACTCGTATGTCATTACAAAAGGAGTCAAAAGGTTACACAAAACAGCTGCACCTCAAATAGTATGTACCTTTTTATCACTTTTGATTTGGAGTTTCTTGTATTGAATAAAATAAAAAAAAAATGTTTCATCTTCAGGACAAAGATGATGACAAAGAAGAAGACAAATGTTTTTTTTGAGTTAGTTGCTTTTTTTAAAAATAAATTATTACTTGTACTTAAATATCTATTTAGTTTCATAGCTAATTTCCTCTCTTAAATCTCAATAGGTCATTTCTGTTCAAAAAATTATACTAAGTTTTAAATAAGCAAAACATAATATATGTGTAATCGGGAAAGACACAGTTCTTTTCTTTTTTTATAAATTATTTCATATTTCATAAAAAAATAAGCATAGAATAGGTTTATAAGCAATAATTAAGAAGAATGGCGGCGGTTGTGATTATCAATTGTAATGTATATTAATCGTCGGTTAATTTGAAATGAATGTGATTTTTTTAATAATAAAAAACCATAAAAACTAACATAAAAGTAAGCGGCTGAACCAATTTTGATAAATCATATCTGAAATCCAGCGCAAGAAGAAGCTTTTGAATAAAATAAACTGCACCATTAACATCATCCGTTTAAGAGCTATGATGCTCCTATACATACACAACACAATCAGGGGTTAAAAAGAAAACCACACCATTTCGTAGCATTTTGAATTTGTTATAAAGTTTAGACGAAGATTTTTTTATGTGAAATCGACCCAACTAATATATTTTTAAAATTAACAAAGGCAACTCCAATCCTCCCATGTTCTACGTGACAGCCAGTGTCATCAAATTGTCTTACGTTATCCTTTGTTCAAAACGTGGTATTTTACAAATTAAACAGATTTTATTTTCGACCTTATAATATTACGTTAAGGTTTAAATTAGATTAAAATGTTTGACACTTTAGAACTCTTTCATAATACATGAAGTGGTATACAACTATCTAAGTACGTATTGTAGTTAGGACACTTTTAAATTTCATTTTGTATGGGACTGTG
This sequence comes from Aproaerema taeniolella, assembly GCA_949987775.1. NCBI lineage: Eukaryota > Metazoa > Arthropoda > Insecta > Lepidoptera > Gelechiidae > Aproaerema > Aproaerema taeniolella. The sequence continues at coordinate 15,492,925 of OX465255.1, read as the reverse complement.
TATCTAGTTTTATATAGTTGATCGAAGGGAATAAGAAATTATTAAGGCTTAAAGAAATTTCTTTATAAATAATTTTGAAGATTATTAGTTTATATTAACTTAAAACCTTCGTTAAATAAAAAAAAGTTCTTAAAATTATTCCTATAATTGAAATTAAATTTAAAAAAATTATAGTCTTATGGCTCAAGTTATATGGAGAGGCGAAGATTTTTATTTATATTTCAACCTTGTCTCTAGGGTAAAATTGGTCGGTTTTTTTCAATTTTCCTTAAATTAGTTTCTTTAATTATTTTTTGTTTATTAATTTAAAGATTAATGATTTTTTCCAAAAATTTACTTGCTTTGGCTGAAATGTTAGGTTATCCCAATGATAGGAAAATGGCTTTCTTTATTCGTCAACTTGATTTCTTATGCTCTATTAAATGATTTTCTATTGAACTGTAGGCATCGGTAAACCATTTACTAGTCTTATGGCTCACCTTATAAACTTAGTCCATCAAGAAAAACTAGTAAAGAAATTACGGAACATATTGTTGTGCTGACGCTAATAATGGCTTATGGACATTTAACTAGCAACTAGATTCCCTCTTACTTAAACGTAAAATTATGATGTTTCTTTATAAAAGACCTAGCAAAATGTAGACGCAATGAGTCTATCCTATTGCGAGAGTAAAGGAAGAAAATTGAGCAATAAATATTAATGATTGTAGCAACAAAGGGTAGTGAATCACGAAAAAATCAGGAGTATCAAGTTAGTTAATTGCCCGAGAAAGTAACTTCGGTAGGCGAAGTTGGTATCATTGCGGAGCGATTTTCCTCATTACGGACTCTTTCGATAACGCCGACTAACAAACATATTAGAGTGGGAATGAAAAGAGATGTAAATTGAACTAGCTCATTTAACTGAGCTTATTAGGTATATCCAACGCGAGATATGGAGCAAAATCAAGTCACTTATTCACATATGTAAGTAAATAATATAAATTACACAATACCTTAAAATAAAGTTGTTTATTTTCGTAACTAGGGATAGAGGTTTAGTATTGTGACATTTTTTTGCATAGTTTTTCCTCTTTCAATGTTTGGTTTATTCTTGATATTTATTTTCATAGGAAACACACGTTCTTTTTGGTTGGAAGGGACCCCTTAAAGAGATAAGCTCGCCTTTGTCACTTGTATCTCTCAGAAACTTTCAACTATATGTGTGCACAATAAAGACTACCATAACATGTGTTTTACCAATATTAAATTTTTTAAATCTCTTTTTAGAAATATGTTTTATAATCTCTACAAGTCATTGGACACACTACGTCAAAGTTCACAAAAATATGGAGTTTAGATAACAAGGTAACTTCAGTCGAAATGTCATATTTTCATTCGAGTTATCTGAAAAATATTAGCAACTTTTCCATAGCAAATGGAATAGAAAATTGGAAACTTTTAATGATGAAATCGTGAGAATTCATATCCGTATTACGGTTTTTGCATTTTGATACTAGTTTTAACATTTATTTAGATGATCCTATGATTTTAAAATTAAAATGATAATATAGAAATATAATAATAGAACCATGTTAAAGTCTTACTTAAATTATTTTAATATAATAAAGATTTATTACATTTTTTAAGTACACAATGCTGAAGTTTTCATTCGCGAAATTGTTTTCGTGTCCTATCAAGTTATTTTAAAATAACTTAGGCTTTAATTTTTAAACAAAGCAGGGTCTCACTTTGTTTTAAGTTATTTTAATTTATTGGGAAAAAGCTTTCCGCCCACGGCTCCGCCAGCGTAGACTTCAGGTGATATCATGCCCAGCTCTGGGATAAAATATAGTTATGTGCTTTCCCAAAGTTTAATCTATCTCTGTACCAAATTTCATCAAAATTGGTTCAAAGTATAGGCGTGAAAGCGTAACAGACAGACAGAGTTACTTTCTCGTTTATAATATTAGTAAGGATTTACGCCCAATTGTAACGTGAACTCGAAAACAAAACAGAAATCTTCCTCAAAATAAACTTGGGTCGAAATATGGTCGAACGGTACACGTGTCTTACCCCTTCCGCACCAAAAATCAACGTAACCAAGTCAATAGACCGCCAAATTTCTCTCAAAGCTCGCAAAAACGCGCCAATTGTACCAAAATATATCCGACCAATTGAGGGATACACGCACAAAAACCGGGTTGGTATTTACCGGCCAGTTAAATACGACGTTTATATCCATTAAGGATACTTCCGACACGTACCGGGTAATCATATTCCAGGCAGGCCCAGCATAAATCATGAGAGGATATCGCCGCGGGCAAAAAACAACACGCTGGCCTCCCTCGCGCCTCCCTAACTAAACTTTATTGTAGGTTTTACCATCGACTTTCAAAACTTTTCCGCACACGTTTGTAAATAGATGTGTTGTGCAAGAAAATAAAAATGTTTTTTAAGGCTTTGATTTCCGTCTTCTTATCACGATCCACTTATCATTTATTACGTCATTTAATCCCGACGGTTTATTGAAACTGTCCACCGTGACCTTCACAACTTTGACTAAATCATAAAGCATAGTTTTCCACCCGGGACTTCATTTTCGCGGTAATTGGGGAAAATTATGTATGGATGTTTGTATGTTTGTTACTCTGTCACGCTCAACCCGCTGGACCAATTTTGATAAAATTTGGTATGAAAATAGCTGACATCCTGTATTAATACATTAGCTACATAATTTTTCTAAATTCTTACGGGAACGACGTCCCAGGCGAAAAGCTAATGATGAAATAATTTATAAAATCGGTTCAGTAGTCTTTAAGTTTTCGTTACAAACATACAAAATACAAATCTTTTTTCTTTATAATATAAGTGTAAATGTAGGAAACAATACTTTTAGTTAGGAATTTTATCGGTCCAAATTATCAAAGGGCATATCTAAAAAACTTCTTAAGTCGATGGTTTTTAACATTCAGTTTATTGTATCCCCTATCTGATGTAGATAGTCCCTATTAGGTTTGTTTACTGTACTAGTGTTAGTTATTGAAATGGGCCTTTTACCCTAAACAGGAAAATTGGTTTTTTCTCCAAATACTACTGTTTTAGGGTAAAAGGGCCTTTAAAGGGGCGGTTCCATTTGCATTGTAAGCATTTGTGATTAGAATGCGGAATGCGTTTCCCTATCTGCACATCTTTTTTAACTCTGTTAGGTTGAAGGATGACGAATCATTTAAAAATATAAAAAAAATTATATATTAATAGTATTGTGGACGGAAAGTTGAAGTATCTTTTAAATCATTTACCAATCTTTAAATCATGAGATGTAAAACCATAAAGTTTTATCGTAACACAAGAACGTTATTACTTAATGTAGAAAGCGATAAGTATACTGTACTGTAATAGCTTTCAGATTCAGCACATATCTTGTAAAGTTCGGAAATACGCTGCGTCTCAAGCAAAGTAAACTTCATACTTCCGAAAGAATATTACGCAAGGAACTTACGAAGTATGGCGTTTCAGAGAATATTAATTTTCCTTAGTCGCCTCTTACGACACCCACGGAAAGAAATGAGGTGGTGTTAATCTAAACCGATCACCACACGGCCTAAATTATTTGTAAAAATTTGCTTTGAGGGTTAAGACAAGTTGAAATAGTCAGATATCATTGTATTTCAGTACAAATAGAGGTGAGAACATAAAAAATTATGTTTATTTATTACCCAAAGAATATACTAATCAAAAGAGTAGAATAAACAATACTGAACTCTAACCTCAACTCAAAACTAAAACTTCAAAACTTAAAACTTAAACTTCATAAATAACAATGTTTTCTTTTCTATTACAAAGATTTTTGAAAATATTTTGGATAGCCTCTGTTACTCAGGGTAACGATGCGACAGGCAGATTCATCAAAGAAGCAGAGGCGGCAGGCAGGGGAAAAGTGGTCAATTACAACCTCAAAATGGCGATCAAAAGTCTAGACACAGCCGTCATAGATGCCTTGAGGTCTGAATGCACCAGCGAAGAACCGTCACTCGTTTAAATATATATATTGTATACATTATGCATTCATATATTTATTTATAAATTGTAAACCTCTATGGAAAGTATTGTATTATAGTTAAAAAAGCAAGTATTAACAATTCGTACCTAAATGGTACTTCTGTTTACCTATAAGCCGAAGATTGTGTGCGGGCTTCTCATGCAATGCAATTTTTAGAATCTTTATTTTGGTAATGTTGCATTTTTTAAAATATTTTATAGATACGCTATTGTATAAATTATAAACATATAGAGTCGATTGTTTTAGTTTAGACTAGCATTCCGCTCGGGACTTCGTTCCCGTGGGATATTTTGTTTGCATTGAATAGGCTCCGAAACTACTGGACCGATTTGAAAAAGTCTTTCGCTATTAGAATGCTATATTATCCCTAAGTAACATAGGCTACATAATCCCGAATTCCCACGGGAACGAAGTCCCGAGCGGAATGCTAGTCTAAACTAAAACAATCGACTCTATATGTTTATAATTTATCAAGAGGAAACAAATCATTCCTCTTTATAATATTAGTGTAGACGACTCTATGATATTTTTTGTTCATTGTTCAGTTACTTTATATCAAAAGTGTTATCGTAATATAATAAATAAATAAACGCTACACACTCAAAGGCCCACACTAAGGTTTTCCCTTGTGTCGTAGGTCCCTCGGAACACACACAAAGACAAACACAAACACCCATGACCCGAGAACAAACATCTGCTTTTCAAAATGTTTGCCCCGACTGGGGATCGAACCCAGGACCCGCCGATCAAGAGGCAGCGTCACTACCACTCGACCAAACCGGCCGGCCGTAATTCTGGTTTCTTCTCAATTCTTCTCAATTCCCAGTTATCCAACCACAATGTATCTTCCCATGAGTGATGAGTTTACACTATAAAAACAATCTCACAATACCGCCCCTCTTGTTTGCTGTACTGTACATCCCCGTTTAAAGTAAACACTGCAACAAAAGCATAGCGTCGTACACAAGGTATACAGTAGCGATACTTGATCCGAATATTTATAGGAAGGAGGGAAGGATAGAAATGAACTTACGATATAATGTAGGTCAGTGTTTGACCTACATTATATCGTAAGTTCATTTCTATCCAGGGGGGTCGTGAAGCCTTTTTTGAGGGGTCGCAGGTAAAAGAAAAAGACAATAATTTGTAAATATTTCACTAAAATACGACAATTTCAGTGAAAAGGCTGTGCCTGTATAATGGTGCCTTCCGTCGCCTACCGCGTCTACTCCGCGGCCTGCTCTTTTATTATATTTTAAAATCTCCGAAGTAGAACATAGATTTAGCCTAAAAGGGTCGTAGGGACCTTAGGGGGTCGCCAGAACTTTATATTATCTAAAGGGGTCATGAATTTAAAAAGATTGAAAAACATTGATGTAGGTAACAAGTTGTACTATCCAGTGCTCGGAAATAGCTCCATAATCATGGCTGTAAAGTGTTATTTTATATAGCCCTTAATCAAATGTGACGTTAGTAATTATATAGAATAAAAATAATTTAAATTAGTCAACAAATAGCCGGTCTTCCATAGAACTAAATTCTACTTTTATCAATATTTTTTGACTCAAGCTTTAATTTTCATTCACAAATAAATCATAAAAAGTAAGAAAAAAGAGTAGATGATTTGACTAACAAGTCAAAAATATGTTGTTTCACCCTAGGTAAATAAACTTAAATAAAATATTATGTCTGTTATTTCTTCAGCTACTGCGTTATAAAACTTTGAATGACTTATGTGTGTAAAGTTATGTGTAACGTGAGCCCACTTGAAACCAGAGCGAAGCGAGCTGTACACATCACTTACCGCACTTGTATCGTTAATAATTATTACAGCCCATACCGTATATTCACTAATGTAATCTGTTAACATTGCGGAAAGCCCGGGGCGCGAACTCCTCACCTGTCTACTTTCACCGCAGTTAAACCTCTTACTGAAAATAAACCTTGTTTAACGTTAGCTGAAAAACATTTCCCGCTATTTTCCACATTCAAGACCAGCTTACCGAGCTGTCTCGCCCCCTAACAGCTTTAATAGCTAGAATAAAATGCTTTCATCGGACACTAAAGACTTATATTTTCTAAAAAGTACTTTTACAAACGTCTCAGACTGAGATATTAAGTAGGAAGGAAGCGTGGAGTAAGTAAGAAAAGATATGTCTATGGCAACTTAACTAGAGAAATTTTAAGGCATCTGGTAAATCGTTTCGAAATGTCCCAAATAATACTGACTTTTGCTGTAGGTTTAAAGCTCAGCTGAAAATCAGCGCTGTGACTATTAATCTGCCCCACTTGACGATTCTTTTTAGGTCAAAATAATAATAAACCATTTACTAATTTCTTCAACACTAGTTATGTTCACAAAATCTTGTATTATTGTATTTATTTTGTTATAATTGTTTGTATTTACAATGAAGATTTTTTTATCCTGTTCTTTAACATAGCAATTTCTGTAAAGAGACGAATCTTTTCAAAACATTCATCAACAATAATCTTTTAAACCAACATTCTTTCCAAGGCTTCACATAAACCTGGGCCCCGATTCTGTAACTTCAGTTGTGTATCGATGGAATTTAGGCCATTTTATCTGTTCAGGTGGCGAAATTGAGAACTATATTTTCATATACTTGCTGACAACCACCCCGACCAGCAGCGCCACCGCCAACTGAACTTAAAGTTGGAAACTACCTTGCAACTGAAAATTCAGTTGGCGGTGGCGCCACCAGTCAAAGCAGCCGTCATTAGATGTATGAAATTTGGATCGTTCTCAATTTCGCCACCTGAACGGATAAAATGGCGATCACACCATCGATACACAACTGAAGTTACAGAATCGGGGCCCAGAGTTCTTGCTTTTCTGCTGTAACAAGAAAAATCACGTTAGGTTTGGGTCTTACAACATTTTGAATGAATGAATAAATTCTTTATTGCACACGTAATCAAAAACATTATGGAAAATTTACATTAGTGCAAAAGGCGGCCTTATCACTAAAAGTGATCTCTTCCAGACAACCCTTTGGCTGAAAGGAACCATTTTAAAAAGACTGAAGCGTAGTGCGCAGATCATGTAATAGATAAGTAATAAAGATATAAAAGTTTTCGGTAAAATAAATATACACAAAATAAATTAATGAAAAGTACATAAATAATACATAAATACATATGCAAGCATAAATATATACAACATAAGTAATGAGTTGCAAGTTTTAGATTTTATAAGTTTATGATTAAACAAACAAAACACAAGGATGTATTGATTTTATAAAAAGAAAAGATGCTGCCAATTCTTCTTCTTTTTGTTTAAGTATAATCAATACATAGTCACCCCATATAGTCCTGAGATAAATATAAATAAAATTTACATTTAAAAAATTGTATTTATCACTCCCGACATTCAATTGCTTATAACATTTAAAAGGTCGAACCAATTTTTATAAAATACAGCTAAGAACGATCCCGATCACGTCACCTATCAAATAAATAAAAAGCAATCGGTCTACAGACAGTTATGTAAATAGAAGCATACGTCAAACTAATAACACCCCTCTTTTTGTCGGAGGTTAAAAAAGGATTGTTGTGAAAACTCCTTTCCTTTCTAACTCCATGGAACTTAGACATCGTACAGCGAATGTGTTGTCAATGGAGAGACATTGTAGAGTCATGCATTGAGAGGAAATGTTCACAGATAAGAGCCATAAAGATCCTTCTTATTGCCGGCATTTCATTGAGTTTTTTTATTTATTTTAACGGCCAAAAGTGAAAAACAAAAGAAATCTTATAAAGAGACTTTTTTTTAAAATTCCTTTTGGGAAGGGCAAAGAAATCTATGTCATTTATTTCTTTAATGTATTTCGACTGAATACCTCCTCCAATGTACCCCAAGTTCTCCGTAAACGAAACAATTGGTTTACGGAGAACTTGGGGTACATTTGACCATGATCCAGAATTTGGCAGGTCAAGAGAGCGACTACCATCAGAGTTTCGTGACCCTGTTAACAGGGGAACCCGATCGGATTTGATCGTGGTTACACTTTCAGTCTGATAAGTGTGCAGGTTTCTTCAAGATGTTTTCCCTCAACATAAGAACATCGCTTAGAGTGAACCTAGTGAACATAACTCAGGAAACGAGTCATTGGTACATGGCGGCACTGGGGCTTGAACTCTGTACCTCTCGTTTATGAGTTTGACCTGACGCTCTTCCGTGTTACAAGCACTCTAAGAAATATTTTTTTATTTTCTGTTACCGCTAATTTTAAAATGTTTAAAACATCATTGAAATAGCGACAGTTTTTTAACCTAGTTCAAACAGACCTGTAGGTATATGTTATTGTCTTCATTTTTATCTTTTTAGTACTGCTGTTTTATTTTTTAAGTCTTTGCTCCATAGTTTCGTTGGCAATTAAATGAGCACTGCCAACCAAGCAGTAATAAATTGCTTTACTCTTGAAAAGACTTCTAACAGGGGATCGGATATTTTACAACGAGATAGCATTTTGCTAAGAAAATAGAGTCTGTCCAGGACATGAAAGCGTCGGAAGGTGCAATATCATTGTTAGCAAACCGCATCCGGGCAATTTCCGGTCAATACAAGTCCAAAACCTCGACGTCGGCGACGTCTGACGTCAGCACACATTCGTACCCGGAGTTTGTTGTACAAATATATTTTTAAATTGTAAAAAGGTAACATCTTTATCTCCGGAATAATATTAGTATAGATTAGACGCGCTTCGTACCGGTCATCTCCTTGTAGGATAAGGAGGCAACCTTAACTTGAGGCGCGCGTTGGAAAAATTATAAATTTATTGCCATTAAGCAAGGAGTTGAGTTTGCGGCTAAAAGTCCTAGCGTAATGGTAGTTTTCCACGCGCACCAAACGATACCGCGTTTCAGAATACATGGTGCGCCATCTAGCGGAATATTATAGTAATTCAACTTTCTAAGCGAAAACTAAATATATTTATATGGTTAGTTGACTTATTTCTATGTCTAAGTTATTGATATATGGATAAAATAGAATGTATCAAGAATCATACAAGTGTATAGCTATTTTTAACCCCCGAAAACAACTCTTAAAAAAAGTTAAACCGACCGACGTCGTCAGTGCGATTTCAATAACAGGAGTCTGGTTAAATAAAAATAATCTACATGTAAATATTGACAAAGTTATTCAATTTTCTGACTACAAGACAATACGTACAGATCTTAATCCTTACTTAATATTATAAATGTGAAAGTAACTCTGTCTGTCTGTCCGTCTTTCACGCCTAAACTACTGAGCCGATTTTGATGATATTTGGTACAGATCAAATCAAATCAAAATCAAAAATACTTTATTTTCATACAAAAAAAATACTTCTTGAATACGTCATAAAAATACATTAGCAAAATTAATATCAATCATTGAGCAAAATAGCGAATTACATTAGCATTTTTGACTTGGTGCCTATTCGCAAAGGTGCAGTCTTCCTCAGGAGATAGATTAGAGCCTGGGAAAGGACATAGGTTGCATTTTATCTCACAGTTGGGCACGGAGCCGCGGGCGGAAATCTAGTGTTATATTATAACGGACATCATATCCTTGAAACCCACAAAACAAGTATTTATATATATGTACATGTCTTATGTTTATGTAATAAATTATTTGTGTATTTATACATTATAACATACTATACCTTTACATTATTTGTATATTAAACCTTTGTACATTGAATGCTACCTGCCGACTACTCCTTCCTCTCAAACACTCAATGGGTTGACTGGAAGAAATCCCCTTGTGGGATAAGTCCGCCTTTGTACTGTTTTTCTTATATTGTGTCTTGTGTAACTTATGCTCATGTACAATAAAGAATAAATACATACATACATACATACAAACAATGTGTATGGGAATCCAGTTCGATAAATCCATATTTGAATTGGAAAAGTCACATCGAGCAAGTATGCTCAAGCGCTCGTAGCCCAGTGGCACTCACTGGTCATAACCGATCAGTGAGGTTAAGCAACGTACACAGAGGCAGGGAACCTGATGGGTGACCAAAGTGGCAATTTATCACGAGCGTTTCCTTGCTTCGAAGAGCATATTAAGCTGTACATCCCGGCTGTTGTCGATTGACTACAGTCGTTAATACCAAGTCAGAGGCCATTGTGTGGTTTGAAAACACTGACACCAGGGTAAGCCAAGTTCGCCACACACTTGACTATACCTACACGATAAGGAGAACAAGAAGTACCTATGCTCCAAACTGGAAAAAATTGTATTCGCACTGCGGCGCTTGAGACGAGTTGCTAGCGAAAAAACTGCGTGGTATCTGTTCTGACATAATAGAAATAGTTCTTAGCCATATTCGATCGAAAATGGTTCAGCCGTTTAAGAGTTGTAAGCAGTAAAATGTCGGGGGTGAGACAAAAATTTAAATTAAGGAATTATTCAGTTTGCTTCGATATCAAAAGTTGGATTTCCATTGTAACCTCCATGTATACAAACTATGGTTAACTTTAACTTTTAAATTCGGCATTTCCCTTAGTGAATGATAAGCGGAGTACCGGAAGTACTAGTTATTTTTCAACAAAAGTTTTGACAGTTGCAATTTGTAAAACTGTGGTGAATCTTTTACACCGACTTCAAAATACAAAAATACAGGCCATTTCAAAGAGGAGGAGGTTCTCGATTCCAGTGTTTATTTATTTATTTAAAACAGTATTCTGCTTATTTAAAAATCTTATTTTTTATTAAATTAAAAATGAAACATAATGAAAGAGTGAACCCATTAATTTTTTTTTACCTGCCCATATACGTCCCCATCGAGGGGCACGGGCCTCCCTTCGAAATAAGAAGGGGATTTAGGCCATAAGCGGGTTTCATCACGATGTTTTCCTTCACCGTTGATAATTAGAAATCCGTACATAAATCCGAAAAGACAAATTTAGTGGTACAGGCCCTTACCAGGATTTGAACCCGCGACCTTCGGATTATAAGTCCGGCTCATTACCAACTGGGCTATCACCGCGCCAATTATAAATTACATATTATAAAGAGGAAAGATTTGATCGTTTGTTTGTTTGTTTGCATCGAATAGGCTCCGAAACCACTGGACCGATTTGAAAAATTATTTCACCATTAGAATCCCTACATTATCCGGGATGGACATAGGGTACATGATTTTCCCAAATTCCCACAGGAACGAAGTCCCGCGCGGGAAGCTAGTAAATTATAAATAAATAAAAAAGAGGTAGCACCAAAATTATCTTAAAACTCAATTATAGTCTGCCTGTAATTTACGTTTCTAAAAATTTTCAATTCCCACAGGAACGAAGTCCCGCGCGGGAAGCTAGTAAATTATAAATAAATAAAAAAGAGGTAGCACCAAAATTATCTTAAAACTCAATTATAGTCTGCCTGTAATTTACGTTTCTAAAAATTTTCCGTAAATTCAGAATAAAATGTTACTGAAGGTTTTAAACAATAAGAAATATTAGTATCCTTAAGGCGTTAATGATAATTAATTTTTCCCTGAAACATATGAAATTAAGTTCAGAAACGCTTTGGAACATAATGAAATTGTACGGATTCTATTAAAACTGCTAACAATAAAACTCAAGAATATAGTTGGATGATAAAATAGGGAACGTACACACAACAGCACTTTAGACTTGTTGATCTTATGTTGACCTTGACCGCTCTTATCTGTTTTTAATAGCGATAGCTGAAATGTAAAGGACATTATTCAAAACATACCAAAAATTAAAAGTGGCGGCCAAAATAGTAGTTATTATTTCAAAAGGACACATTATTCTTAACATTTTTTAATACGACAGCTAAGCTGTACGACCTTTACGAATTTTCTGTTTTTAAGCTTAAAAATCTAGATTTTCAAGCCTAAATACAATCTAGAATTAATTAAACCTTTAACCTAATACGAAAAATGTTTTGTATCACAATCTATTGAATAGGTACGAAACATTTCTATGGCCGGAACATTTAAAATCCAGATTTATAAGTGTCAAGAATAAATCTAGTAATGGTCGTACAGCTTAGCTATCATTCTAAAAAATGTTTAGAATAATATGTTCTTTCGAAATAATAACTGTACCTTTTTTGGCCGCCACTTTAAAAATTTTGGTATTTTTTGTATGGGCCGTGAGATGTCCTTTGTATAAAAGTAGAAAGAATTATTCTTTACGCTTGGCTCCCATCAGTACAATATTATCAAAAACCAGCAAATAGCCATTATTTCATTACTACTATAGCGTGTTGATTTTCGCGGGTGAGAAATAGATTTATCATGAAGCAACTTTTTTCTGAGGTAGTCACATGCCAATCTCAGAACAGAAATCCTCTGCTTAGATTTAGGCTAGTTAGGGTGGACTTAAGGTGCCACTTCATTTTAAACCTAAAAAACACATTATAAGTCGTACCTATCTTCAATTCTGGATCAATTCGTTCTAATAATATTATAAATGCGAAAGTAAGTCTGTCTATCTGTCTGTCCGTCTTTCACGCCTAAACTACTGAATGATTTTAATAAAATTTGGTGCAGAGATAAATTAGAGGCTGGGAAACGACATAGGCTACATTTTATCCCACAGTTGGGCACGATATAGCCTGTAGTCCACGCGGGCGTAGCCGCGGGCAGAAAGCTTGTTTAAGATAAGCTTATATTTAAATACCAGCCCTTAGTATCAGTGACGCCTTTCGTAGTGCAAGTACATAAAATAATATACAACCTGTACATCATAGATGTATTGGTGCAAGTGTTAAGCCCTAGGCAACCTAAGCTCCCGCTGAACACAAAACGTTCGCATCCTTCGTACATAATGCGAGGTATAAGGGACAGCTCAGGAATTATTTAAATGTTGAAATCTACTCATCACTATGCGCTACAAGTAATTATTTTTTTCCTGGAACGTCAAGTTACGAGTTTTCGTTATTTACCTACTTTGGCGCAACGCAATGTACCGCGAAATCGTGTCCCGCGCGCATACACCCAGCGGCACCGGCGCTGGGTGTACGCGCGCGGGACATGTCAGAATGCGATGTAGTTTTCGTGTTTTACACTGTTATTATTGTTTTTTGTTAAAAAATAGAGTACATTAGAATAAATGCTTGATTTCAAAGTAGAAAAAATAAAAAAACCTGGAAAAAAATCAATTTACTGGAAAATCATTTAGAATGATGGCCTGAGGAAAATTCCACTGGAAAATAATTCAGAATAATAGTCTAAGTTCAGGATTTCTTGCTAACCTGTCCTTTACACTCTGTATATTCAAAGTACTTCACTGAACAGCATCCACCTATTTAGGTGCCAAGCTCCTATCTACCTAGACACAAAGGTATTTTATAGTACATTTACATCTAGCTTAGTTTCGCTTCTAATCGGATCTATGCAGTAGAGATGTCAAAGGAACAAGAGATTTGAGGTAGATATACTTTCTCTCTTTTTTTTAATTATTTTTTTTCGTGTGAAAATTAATCAAGTGGCGAACTTGACTCTCAGTAAGATACAATGTTCAAAGACCGCTTTAAAAAAACTTTAATAAATTAATATACGCAGGATAGCTAATCAGAATTTACATAATTAATCTTGTGGTGATATAGACACCATCTGCGCAGTGAAAGTGTTTGATGTGATTTTATCTGTGATTTTGGTAAGTTAATTAGATTATACATAAGATTTATTGAGATTGAAGTAATTTAATAATATTTTGGTCTGAAGATGGTAATATTCTAAGAAGAAAAAAAAAATATCACCTCTTGCTAATCCATCGATTAGACTTTGAATGAATTCTTAAAATCATGTTAATGTTAATCAAAATTTCTGATTGGACTGTGCTAAATTATTTGGCAGAGAGTTATATCAGTATATCTCTTCTTCCCTAACACCTCCCCATCTCTATCAGCTCGCGGCCACGCTCCGACGCCCGCGCACAAACACTAATGCCATTACCGTGATACAATTACTGACAATTCCAATTGCAGCTTATCGATAGGAGCCCCATTACGGTTGTGTTACTACTGTGCTATTCGAGTATGTGCGCTGTGTGATTCGTAGTTTCGTAGCAGGTACTTAGGTACTCAAGAGAAGCGTGCCACGGAAAACGGTTGTAATTTAGGACAAACGATCTATTTGGTACGATTACATTTACTACGAGAATTTGCGCTACGAAAGGCTACGGAATTCAGATTTTGACCTAATAACAAAAACTTCACTTGGGCTCAAAAATACAACGTGCTGGCCAACAATAACAAAAAATAGAATGGGTAGTTCCATCGAACCATTTTTCACTATGCAATGGCGCCAAATCTCTACGGTCACTTCTTCAACTGATTTTTTTTTCGAAAAGTCTGGTTATCATACATTTAAGGTTACTCCGATTCGTACACAGACACATGTCAATACATCAGTCTGGATCCTTTGACTTTGCAGATTTATGTTGTTTATAAGAGTGAAATTTTTTCACAGAGCAACTAAAAATATGTCCTTAGGTATCTCTACTCTGCAGTACGGAGTAAGGGACCCAAGGCATAGCTAAGAGAGTTCCATTAAATTACTATGAAAATAATACACAATTACTATTATTTTAATTTTATTTTCCTAATAGTAATTGTCTATCTGTTATCTCAATCGAATTAGCTAATGCTAATAAGGAAAGTTTCTGTCGATCATTCTGAACATAGGCATAATAAAGTTCGAAATTGTATATGTCACTTGCATTGTGAATGCTTACCAATAGTTAGTGCAGCAGTTGTTCAGTTATATCTGTAAATAAAGAGAATAAATTTAATAAAGTAATGAATAAAAAAGTGTACAGTTAGCTTCTGAGATACGTCACCTCCCTAGTACCCCCCCTACCGGATACTTATGAAGTAATCTATATAAAAAAAAATTGTTGGATAAATTAAAATAAAAGGGTGCCTAAGTGTATCCAAACTGAATAAGTTTTTACAGCTTTTGTGAGTTGCTCTAAGTGTGCTGTAACATTAACGAACTACATAGTTAAATAGGGCTACCAAATTATTTTTTAGCTAGTTCTTAGGTAAACATTTAATTGAGCATATTGTAGTGCAATTCAGATGAAGTAGCACAGACCAAATAGAGATTTGTCTATATAACCATTACAGGGTTAAAAAGCCGTGAGTATTTATGAAATGCTCACAAATAGTAAGTAATTGAGTTGAAATTGAAAATTATTTTTCTTAGGTATAAACAATGTGACACTGTTGGCCCGACGCCTAATCTATGAAACGTGAGTAAAACTGTAATATGTTGGTCAACTCAAGAAACAGAACAACACCTCCTCATACAACTTGTGCAATTAGCTAAGTCTTTGTATGAGATAACGAAAATGTTTTTGAGAATTTCCTTGAGGAAATTTGTTTAGTTTCATGGGAAGAATAACCCACTAAAGTTTCGCACAAAGATTTAAAGTCGGCATATTGTATAAATGATTTTGTTTAGCTAATCAACTAACTACTTAAAGTTAACTATTTCCAGGAACATAAGATAGAGACTTAAACTTTGCTTGTAGTATGCAACTCTTATGTTAAATATTTAATAAATTATACGATTTTTTAATGAAAACAATTACAATTTTGATATATTCACAATGATCTGCAGAATAATTAACGAAATTCAAAAAAATCAAATCAAATCATTTATGCATAAATATTGTTTACAAGTTAAAAAAAATGCAAAAATGTATGTCCGATTGCATGTGTCCATTGCGTTCTACTATAAATCGAATGGTGAGGCAATCTGGCGGTAATTTCAGAAATGTTTTCCATTGATACTGTAATCGGTTTACGACCAGCCACCGACACGTGCTGAGCCTACAAACATATTTTCGAAGCCTGGAACAATGTATGTGTATTTCAAATCTCATCTAGGCAACGACACTTCAATTTGGCTGATAAAAATAAATAATGATAATAATTTAAAGTTACATACATACGAGTATATACATACGCTTACGCCTGTAATCCCTATCGGGGTAGTCAGAGCATCAGTGATTTTAAAACCACTTGATACCATATTATATGAAACATATATACACATATTGAGAGGTTGTTAGCCCTTTGCGAATAATACAGCAAAACCTTCGGGTCCCACTCACAGTCACTGAATTTTACAATATGCCTAGGTCTTCCCAGCATACTGTAAAAATGCTTCCAGCTGCCTACAAGAGTATGCCTGGGTCTTCCCAGCATACTGTAAAAATGCTTCCAGCCGCCTACAAGAGTATGCCTGGGTTTTCCCAGAATACTGTAAAAATTCTTCCAGCTGCCTACAAGAGTATGCCTGGGTCTTCTCTACAAGATATTTTAAGTTTTTATTTTACTCCCAGTCCGCCGTGGAAGAAATTTTAAACCTTTGCTTACTCGATAACATCTGGAAACCGCAATACGTCGATGAAACAAATAAATAAAGTTCTATTAACAATTCAGTAGAGTAGGCGCTTACCGAACTTTCTCACGAAATGTTTATTGTTTTAATTATCTTCGGAAGAAGTACTATTCGATTAAGTTTATATTCTCGAATACAGCAATATAACTTTTGCAAGCAGGCATAATACAAAATTTAAAAAATACCAGAAAATGTAGATAAAAAAATTATTACAAGATTATCTTACTACAATTATTATTTAGAAACCTCATTGCAACTTTCAAAGTTTTTTCACTAAAAGGTACACTCTAAAGCAGATCAGCTTTAGAGTCTACCTTTATTGAAATTTATTTTAAATTTTCTTTTAATGTCTCTCGGCAAACAGCGTTTGTCTTGTTCTTGTCTTTTGTAAATCAACTTATATACCTACCACAATAAGGAAATAGAAGTGCTGTACATTACTATCGTTGATATACCCATATTTTAAGTATTCAAGAGACGGCGAGTTTTCGCCTCCATTATGTTGTTTTTTCGAGGCGAGTTAAATCGGAATGCCGAACCACAATAAGAAAATATAAGTGCTGTACATATAAATATGATATCCCTAAATAATGATTCAAAAGACGGCGAGTTTTCTCTACCTATTATGGTATTTTTACGAGGTGTGTTAAATCGTGTTAGGGGCACACGCCGCCTCAAATTCCGTCCTTAGTCCGTTCGCTGTACTGCATGGTAATACGCTGACCCGTTGCTTTACACGCGAAGGCATTCTGGCCTCAATATATTTTAGGCCACGCACATTTGGGTACTATGGATGAAAGGCTTTCTCGTTAAAATATTCAGACTTCTTGCTTTTGTTTATTTTTTTACAGACTTCAAAAAAAGGAGAAGGTTCTCAATTTCACTGTTTTTTTTTATGTAACTCCGCTATTGTCGGCCAATTTTCCAAATTCTTTTTTTTTTTGAAACGGTAGTCCCATATAAGTTTGATCGTAATTAATTCAGCGCTTTAAAAAAAACCATACACAATACATTTAGATGTCGTTTTGGTTTGTGGTTAATAATTGATAGGTACTGTTGGGATTAACCTGGTAGACTTTTGAAATGAAATGAAATATTTATTTGACAAACTTTATCACACAGCTGTTGCTTATCAATAGCAAATCATCCTTAAGCACTAAAAGATTCATATAGGTTTTATCACAGTGGCAGGTATATAACTTACAGTACATAACACTACGAGTATCACAAAATAGAATAATTCAACCGAATGCAGCATAAGTAAGACAGTATAATTATAGTGCACAATGCCACGGTAAATATGTTTTTAACGTGCACAATTATGTAACATATATATCAACATACTCAGAATGTTAATTATTTTACAGTTGTGTTTATAATACTATAGACAAACTTAGATGTTTATAGAGTACCTCTGTTAATATGAATCTACCAACAACCAAACAATAAAAACAAACTCGTATTCATAGACCCGCCGTTAAATTATAAAATATTTCCCTGATATCGTAGAATCAGCCTATAAAGAAGGGCCCGAAGCGGATATGCGGTTATCACTCACCTTTATAGGCAGTTATATTGACTTACGGGCGATTTTCGTATGCCGCGTCCCGCGATCCTAATGATAATTGACGAGGACGCAGTTAAAAAGATGGGTTGCCAAACTTCGATTCTATCGGAGGAGAAACGGCCTACCCGCGTTCCAAACTCATTCAATATCACTCTATGCCGCATTTTCAATGGCATTTTATTGCCAACTCCAAAAATTTTATTGCTTCCATGGAAGTTTTTTATTTCCGTAACGTAAAGACAGGACTGGCTTAGTTAGTAAGTACGCTTTTTCATTTATTTTCTTGTCTTTTCATTTGTTGCTTTTTCAATGTCGATTTATAACTATATTTTACAGCTAACATACACGCGTGACATAATATTGTCGCATGTATCTCGTTACCTTAGCTAGATTCGCGTCAATCTATCGCTGCATTCATTGCAATGTGAAGATCAAAAAATAGACTGACATTAAATACATTTCATTGTATCTTAAGATACAAAGTCAAAGAATTATTTTGATTATTTTGATTTCCCCCTTGCATTCGATTTAGATTCAAAAAAATCACTGCAAAATTCGTTTCCAATCACATATCCATTTTTTAAACCCTCCCAAATATAGAGCCTTTGACAAAACAAAAAATACGAGCTCACATTTCAGTTGGAGACCAGAGCAAATAACGTATGTGTCGTTTAAAAAGTCCATTCTGTTATTAGTTTATCGAAGTCGAACCGAAAAAAGGGGCAAGCAGTGTTGAAACTGTAAACGAATGAAAGTCGCAGTAGTTTTTCAAAACGGCCAAGTGTGATCAACTCAGTTGACATATCTGGTTTTTTGGATTTTTCTCATCGTTATTATCCCCACCAAGGGGCACAGATTTCCTATCGAAACAGTGATTGTAGAGTGGGATTTCAAATGCTACCCTCAACTGTCACGGTGTTATCAGTGCACCATATATTTATTTTATTTTATTGTATGTACACATAACAAGCATACAGGGAACACATAAAGTGGGACGACATTACAGGCATTAGAGCGATATTGGATAAAGAGTTATCGTCTTTACCACTCTACATAGCATTAAATTTATTAAAAACTAGCTTTCCGCCCGGGACTTCGTTCCCGTGGCACTTTTTTAGTTTTTTCTTTCATAAGAACCTTCTCCTGACAATAAGGAACACAACAAAAAAAGAATCATCCAAATCGGTCCAGCCGTTCACGCGTGATGCCGTGACAACGAAAATCGGGTTCCATTTTTATATACCTATATAGATAAACATAACATAAATAAAGATAATATAGTAATGTCTAAACAGGGCCTGGCCTGTGTTTTGGACACTAGTGCCTTCCTCATGATCTAATATTAGAACCTATGTATAATTCTAGAATGAAACTATAAACTAGCTTAAGTTAATATTGTTACTTCAAAAAGTTATTTGGTTCCTAGCGACCATTGGACGATTAAAAGCTGTGACTCTTAAAGTTCAGCGAAAAATTGGGCTAGCCAGCAAAGTAAGCGAATGAACATCGTCACGGCAATTTTTCATAACGGAAAAATTTATAGGCACCACAATCGACATACTTGCCTGACAAAACTTAGCCAGATTAATCCTGTGTTAGATTTATCGTGAAAATAAATCAATAGGCGCGCGACAAACAAGCTGGCTGTTTGTTGGCGATGGATTTTTTGTCTCCCCTCCGAATTTATGGTTGGTGTAAAAAGTTGGTAACTTTTACTGTTTTATTAAAAATACTAGCTTTTTGCCCGGGACTTCGTTTCGGGAAAATTTTATAGCCTGTGTGTTAATCCAGGGTGTCAGCTACTTTCATACCAAACGTTATCAAAATTGGTCCAGCCGTTTGAGCGTGAAAGAGTAACAAACATCCATACACCCATACATGCCCATACAAACTTTCGCGTTTAATTAGTAAGAATATGGATAGTCAGCATCACAATCAATGTCAACTTAGGCATAGAAAGTTTCTAATTTCGTAGGCGTGAATAAAGTCATCCTTTAAATTAGTACGTAATAATTAAGGATGTAAATCCCTCACTAAACTGAAAACTTTCTTCAAGGAACATGGATCGAAAAATATAAAAAAACTATCTCTCAAGCAGATCTATCAATAAATTTAATTATTTTGGAAAGTCAGTATTTTTTTCGCCATTTTTAAAATTATTATAGGAATAATTCATGGAAAAACCTCCCCTGACTAATTTATAGCTACCCTATATTTACGGATATATTTAAAAATAAATGAAATTACAATTTCTTTATACTATATGTCAATTAGCTAAAGAATTCCTTTATTGTCAATTCGACATGTAATTTCACGTACGTCTCTTAAAAGATTTGAAAGCTACTCTTTTATGGTAAGGTTTTCCTTTTGTGTTTTTCTGATTCTTACATCGTAATCAAACAAGGCTTGAGCATTAACAAACGTAAAAGCAAGTATCCATGCGAGAACTTTGTCTAAAAGCAAAGCCGACCCGGAAAATGACCGGCTAACATTTTATTAGTTGATAAAAGCAGGGGAAAGATTCCTTGTCCCTCCTTCCAGGACTTTTATGGCCACCCTGTAAGCCGAGTTGCATGGGGAACTTCGAATAATACTTTCATTGTAAACGACCATCTTTTGAGGCTTTTGACGGATAGTCTCAGTACTCCCTACTTTATGGTAGTCGGTTATCTGTAGTTTCCGTTTCAATGAGTTTTATTTTACTTGAGGATTCTACAAAGAAGTGCGTAATCTCCCAATCCCTACTAATAGACCAAGATCCCAGGGGCGCCAAACCTTACTTATTTTCTCAATAACTAAAAGTGTGGGAAAGAATAGTGCTAATATGTACTATTAACATATGAATAGCTGCTAGCCTGTGGGCCGACAGCCAATTTTCAGCTACCAGGTTCTGAAGGTACTTCCAAAAATTATTCACTTGTCTTGAAGTCTGGGTGCTATAAAAAGTATTCTTATAGTTCCCTGAACATCATATAAAAAAATCACGGCTCAGATTGGTAGGTACAATCGCATAATTTACTTGCGAACTATAAAGCGTCTGGCAGAAATTACAGCCGACGGAGAGTGACTGGCGGTGTTGATCATTATTTTTTAAATTAAATAAATATATTCTATAAGACATCAGCACCCAGACTTCAAGACAAGTTAGTAATTTTTAGAAGTACCTTCAGAACCTGGTAGCTGAAAATTGGCCGTCGGCCCAGGCTAGCAGGTATTCATATGTTAATAGTACATATTATTAGCACTACCATGCACTACTCTTTCCCACACTTTTGGTTACTGACAAAATAAGTAAGGTCTGGCGTCCCTGAGATCTCAGTCTATAATATCATGAATGACATAGTGTGATTGTTTGTTTGTTCTTCCTTTAGCTAGCCATGCATTGTCATCTAAACTAAACGTGTATGTAAAACTTCAGTTCAATCTGCATATCTAACCATAGGACGATAGGACGACACCTCAGATTCAGAAAAAAATGAAGTGTCGTTGCCTGGGATGGATTACTAGGAGGCAGGTCTCATTTGTGTTTCCTTAGTCGCCTCTTACGACACCCACGAAAAAAGATGGGGTGGTGTTATTCTCAACCGATCACCCCAGGGTAAAAGCTTACTTATTTATTATTAATTTATTGAAAAGCTTGTAAAAACCAAGCATGTTGCCCATTACCAATAAATCTTTTGTTCGCTGAATATATGGTGCACCTATTCATTAGATAGCTTCGTCAGCGTAACCCAGTTCAATTGTGGTTACTACAAGCCTAGCTATAACTGTGTAACCATGTGTTGAGCTACATCTGTGATCTCGTGTAATAGAAGTGTTTCTATGTTAGTTTGAACGAAATCGGAGCAAGTAGAACTTTTATTTATTGATAGATACTTCTGTAAGCTTTAGAAGAGCTGTGTTGTGTAATTTACTAACTATTTAAAGGTGTGCTAATAGCAAGACATATTGATATTTGACAATTAATTAATACTTACTTATAATTAGAAAAATGTATGAATATAATTTATTACTAAAACAGGTCTTAATTGGCGTATAATATCATGATGTTACATATTTCCTATTTCCCCTGTGTTTAAATCGGTAAAGTTTAAAGTGGTATATGTGTGAATATGTTTGCAAATTAAAAGTACAAACAACATTTTGTAACTTAGCAAGGCAACTACGTACTTAAAACTATTTTTTTTTAAAACAGAGAAGAATCACTTAAAATCTAAATAAACAAATGAATAAGAAAATCACAAAAAATCTAAAAAAACAAAATAATGAAATGTTGTAAAATCAATTTCTTTTTGCAAGTTACAAAGATATTTCGAATTTGTTATAGCCATATTCCAATTTGTTTAGATAATGGATGATATTTCTTTAAAAAATCAAGTCTCTTTTCTATTCTCTTCAGGCCCTCCTTATAGAATTCTGTAATTTATGTTTTTGAAAACAATACCTCAATTAATTGTTTTCCATTTTCAAGTGCCTATTTACGAGTGGCCAGACCTTCTAAAAAGGTCAAATCTAAAAATCGAACACGACAACAATTTCAAATCTGAAGCGATTTCAAAAAAAGAACTCCGGGGCAGCTAGGGACACATCAATAGGCAATCCCTGCCTTTTCTTTAGATTTAAATCGGTTCTTATCGTCCTTTGCTCCCTGGTTGCTCCCTACGATCGGTCGGCGCGGCGTCGTCGCGACGTCCTGACACGGCAAGGAAGGGAATCTTTTAGATCGAGTTTTGTCTGCCAGTAGGTACCTAAGTTACCTAAGTACCTAAGTATCTACCTTGTTAGCTTTCCACTTCTTCACAACCATGGAAGCCACATCACAAGTGTTCTACCTTTGCGTAATATGCCAGTTTTATACAAGCTTGGAAAAAAAAAGTACTTAAACCCTTTCTTAATGAAAATATCTCATTGAAAAATGTTTGGGCTTGCTTGTTCGTCTAATATATTTTCAAAGACCGTGGGAGCTTTAAGTTTTTCTTAATCTACTATAGCAGTACCGACATCACGACCGATTCTTGTCAATATTCACTGTCTTCTGTATATAGGATGGAATTTTGTAATGCCACATGAAGGGAAAGTACTTTTAATACTGTAAATAGACAATCGTACTGAAAGAAAACATTCCTTCATTTTTGAAAAGAAAGAAAACTGCATTCCAGGATTTTCGGAAATTCGCTTGCCACACGCGGGAATCGAACCGACTAAAATTTGTACGAATTACACCCGGTTCTTTTATTATATCGATCGTTAGGGACAATTATAAGGATGAAATCTCTCTAACAAACTTGATAAATTAAATGAAAGGAAAACTAAGATTCCACCCTGTATAGTGCAAGAGAGAGAAGTGCTTCTGAGATACTATATTATTCGGTATCGGGTGTAGAGTTACTCGTAGAGTTACATAACTCGTAAATTAAACAATATGTTTTACCCCTGACATTCGATCGCTTATAATTCTTAAGCGGCTGAACCAATTTTGATGAAACATAACTAAGAATCTTCTCGATTATACGTCAGCGATTTTAAAAAATCGCTTCAAAACCGGTCCATTTATTCAGGAGCTACGATGGCACAGACAGACACACAGATATACAGCTACACATATACACATGTCAAAACTTATAACACCCCTCTATTTTTATAGAGGGTTAAAAATAGGTGCTCTGTACTGCCAATGAAAAGTGTGAACTGCGATGAATCTCCCGACCCTCGCCTGTAACTGACATATCATGCCTGCTACTTACATGATTCTATGTATTTTTGTGCATGTGGACTTGCAAACACGTCCAATAAACTTGCCATGACGGTGCAGGGGTAGATACCCTGCAGAAATGTTTAGCAAGATTAATGATGTGTTTATAAAGTGTCGATTTCTGATGCTCTGTACACGTTCAATTGGTTTACTACGGTGCCAAGCCAAATAAGTTTGCCCCAGCTTGTGACGTATACAGTATTTTCAATGTATTTGATTGCATATGGACGTTGTACATTTTATGTACTTATGTCAAAAACAAACATGAATAATATTTTCAATTTAATAATTTGAATGTGGAAAATTCGATTTCTAATAACTGTCTCGTTTAAGTTTACTTCTTAATAAGAAAGAAAACAGATCTTAAACCGATCTGCAAAACCTTAAAAAGACGACTTAAATGAATAATGTTGTGTAGTAACTACAATTCTATTAAGAAAACTTTTTGTAGGACACTTTAATTGTACTGTTCTGCAAACATAAACGTGTAATTTAAGGAAATTGTGCTTAATCAAAATTTTACTTTCCCGCACAGAATCAAACCTCAACATTCCAAAAACCACAAAAAACTGTAAGAGTACGTCTGATCTGGGCTTCAATTCTGTAACTTTAAGTTGTGTGTTGATGGAATGGCGACCATTCCATCCATTCAGGTGGCGAAATTGAAAACTATCCAAATTTCGTTCATCTAATGACTGCTGCTTTGACTGGTGGCGCCACCGCCAACTGAGTTTAGCGGTGGCGCTGCTGGTCGGGGTGGTTGTCACCAAGTATCTAAAATTTGGATAGTTCTCAATTTCGCCACCTGAACAGATAAAATGGCTTACATTCCATCGACACACCACTTAAAGTTACAGAATCGAGGCTCTGAGATTCCATTACTGAAGGAAATTACAAGAGTCATTAAAAAGGGGCTTATAAGGCTGATTTCCATCCGCCAAACCGGACGGCTTTGGTACATGCACCATATTCAAAGCAACGCAGTCATGAATACTAGGCTAACGGCATTCCGCAGTCAAAGCTTCGAACTAAGTACCTCCTATATCTAGACTTAAGAATTCACGACGCCCTAGTCCTAATTGCTAATTAGTTGAGCTGCAATTTGATTGCTTTGACGACGGAGTACCTACTTACAGTAACTTCATTTTCATTAGATACATTGTAAGGAAGCATTTTGTACTCCCTGGTTGCTCCTTGCTAGTGGCACATTTTGATTTTGTCAGCAATAACATCATTAAGCATTTTCCGTTCGCAATAACCTGTATAAGTGTGCATACATTGTACACTGGGCGTCAAAAATAAGTAGTACAGTTTTAAAATTGCGATTTCTCCCAAACTATAAAACTTAGACCTTTGAAACAAAAAAGGTTAAAAAGAAAATTTAATCTTATTCAATAAAACTTCATGCATTATAAGAACTTATAATGCTTGACTTTAAAAAAAACGAATAAATAAAAACACTTTTTTTAAACTGTTGAAAGGTGTTGTCTTACTTAGGATTTTTGTGTTTGACACATTCGCTGCTGATAAAGCAATTGTAATTGAAAAGCATAGGTATCTTCAGAGAGTAAATTTGACTAATCATGCCTCTTTCACCAGAAGAATGTGCAAGAATCTTAGCTTTTCTCGAAGTGGGCATCAGTATGCGTCGTACTGCAAGGAGGGTGGGTGTAACTTTAAGAACGGTTCAGCGAGTAAAGCAAAGGTACGAAGAGACTGGAAACCATCTAAGGAGACGAGGTAATGGCAGACCCAGGTGCACAAGTACCCGAGAAGATCGCTTTATTGTTTCCACTGTGTTAAGAAATCGACACCTTAATGCAGTTGTGGTTCAGCAACAGCTTCTTCGGACCCGAACAGACTACATCAGTGAGAGTACAGTGAGAAGAAGACTTGCTGAAGCTAACCTGAAGCCTCTAAGACCAGCAAATGGCCCCAAACTTGAGACAGAGCATCGCGTAGCAAGACTACGCTACGCCCGTCAACACGTACAATGGGGCGAAGAAGAATGGGCTAGAGTTTTATTCACAGATGAGTCTCGATTCTCTTTATACACTTCAGATGGACGGCGGAGAGTCTACAGACGACCCGGTGAGCGATACATTCAAGCTTGTATCTCGGAAAGAGTCCAATATGGCGGGGGCTCTGTACACGTATGGGCTGGTATCTCTTCAGAGAGTCGCACAGAGCTTGTGGTAATAGAAAATGGGACTTTGACTGGTGAAAGATATGCCTCGGAGATCCTCAACGAGTATGCAGGGCCATATTTAATAAATATGGGTGATGGAGCCATCCTAATGCATGATAACGCCCGGCCACACACTGCTCACCACGTACAAGAGTACATTCAGGAGGTTGGCATCAACTTGATGGCTTGGCCATCGAGAAGCCCAGATCTCAACCCGATTGAACACGCCTGGGATGAGCTTGGGAGGCTAGTCAGAAGGCGCAGTCCACCTCCTGCCACACTCAGGGCTCTAAAACATGCGCTGATAGAAGAATGGGAAAATATTCCCCAACACCGCCTCCGAAACTTAGTGTTCAGCATGCCAAACCGGATCCAAGCTGTAATTAGAGCCCGAGGCGGCAACACAAGTTATTAAATTGTGAAAAAGTTCCAAAACGTGAAAATTAAGTGGTTGACATATCGTTAAAAATTGATACTTTTTAGTATTTATCTTAATTTTAAGTTTGAAACTTTATTCATGCCAAATAAAATATAACTTTAATAAACTTCGTTAAGTTTACTATAAACTGCTTTTTATTTCATAAGTGTAACTACTATAGTTTAGGAGTAATTGCAATTTGAAAAGTGTACTACTTATTTTTGACGCCCAGTGTATTTGTTTTCAATATGATACAATAAACCCATTAATATCAAATGATTTATCTCTATTAACCTATCAACCCATATAAGAGTAAAGAAGTGCTCGTACATAACCCGTGTGGTGATCGGTTGAGAATAACATCACCCCATCTTTTTCCGTGGGTGTTGTAAGAGGCGACTAAGGAAACACAAATGAGACCTGCCTCCTAGTGTTCTGAATCTGAGGTGGCGTCCTATGGTCTCATGCGGTGTGGTAGGCTCTGTAAAGAGCCGTCTGGTTCGCAACCACCCTCCTACCGAAGTCTGACGCCAAAAAGCTTGCTGTGTTCCGTCGGTGCGTGGGAGTATGTACCAGTGCCTTAATTGGCATTTTCTGGGTTAACTCGCTCCATCGTTGACCTCATCTACGACCGTGGTCCAGATTGGGATCAAGAGTTAACCCATTTCATAATAATATGATCAAACAGTTATCAACATATATATATGTTAGTGGATATGAAATAGGCATTCAGTAAATTGTATAAATTTATTTTATATAATCATTTAATTCAGATAACAAGACCCATAGTAACACATAAAATACTATAAAATAACAATTACTTTGGGTGACTTTATTACAGCAAAAATTAAAAATGGGAATCGGCCCGTTTTGCGTCGAGGCTTAAAATAACTATTCTTTCTCATATCGCTTCGTTCTATTTTTCATTCAGATTCTGGATTTTTCAATTATTATTAAAACAAGATTTTAATATCTACCTCTACTAATTTGGAGTACATTTTTAACCTTGTATCATATTCACATTACTTCGGGAATCGGTTATTTCTTATTCACATATATAATTAAGTTAATTGGATTATCCAATATACCTTTATACTACTGTAGACTGATACGGAAATCGTTTATAAAATGTTATGTAGTTTTTTGCTGTCTGTATTTAAACATTATCTACAGCCAGGAATAAGCAAAACAGTCCGTCTGTTTCAAAAGATCTATTAATTTTAAAGGTTATCTTTAAAAAAAATATCTAGTCAAAGCTAAGCTTGGGTTCCTTCCATTGCATCTTCGATGTGAAGCTTTGCTCATGCGCATCTAGTTCGTTAATACATACCTAATCGTCAGTCTGTAAGTTGCTTATCCTAAAAGTCATGTGTTTATTATGGACCCCACTGCTGGGCGAAGGACTCTTGTTCCTTGTCTACAAGTCATGTTTTTT
This sequence comes from Aproaerema taeniolella, assembly GCA_949987775.1. Taxonomy (NCBI): domain Eukaryota; kingdom Metazoa; phylum Arthropoda; class Insecta; order Lepidoptera; family Gelechiidae; genus Aproaerema; species Aproaerema taeniolella. The sequence continues at coordinate 15,465,125 of OX465255.1, read as the reverse complement.
CTTCATTTGCAGCTTTATAATTGCGTCCACTGCTTGGCATAAGTTTCCTCTCTCTCGTGCCAACCCTTCCTATTCAGTCTTGTGTCAATCTGGTCGAGGTTTTCCCTGCGATCTTGCAATATTTTTGACCCATATAGCCTTAATTCGACCTGGTCCTCTTGCCGAACTTTGGCCACGATTGTAAAGAAGAAGAATCGTGTGATGGACTTACTTCATCTGATTGAACTGATTCTTATAATAAAAAAGAATACCTGATTGACGGCCGGTTTGGTCGAGTGGTAGTGACGCTGCCTCTTGATCGAGGGGTCCTGAGTTCGATTCGCAGTCGGGGCAAATATTGGTGTACAAAATTGATGTTTGTTCTCGTGCGTTGGATGTTTGTGTCTGTCTTTATGTATGTTCCAAGGGATCCAAGACAATGGAAAAACTTAGTGTGGTCCTTTGAGTGTGTAGCGTTTATTATTAAAAAAAAAAGATTAACGGCAATTTTTTTTGTGGAAGACTGCAGTTTTAGAACTTCGAGGCGACAGCCATATGACTGATGGTCAAACCAACCGTAAAATTATTAATAAGGACGAAAATGCTCCTGTAAAATTGCATTTAAAATCATTCGTCAGGGTAGATCGTTCACTGCATACTTAACTTCAATAGAATAGAATAGAATAGAAAAAAAACTTTATTTTATAGGACATTCAGGATGCCACTTAAAACAAGTCAAGATTACATGAAATACATACAAACATTAAAGGATTTCATACATACATACGCATTCGTTCTATTGACCCTACTGACTCTACGCCTATTCGCAAAAGTGCAGTCTTCCCCAGAGAATAATCACTTTCAAACAGTCAGCGCATAATGTACGGTATAAAAACATGTCTGCTTAACCTTGCTACTTAGTATGCGTATTGCACATTACGCCGGCATTAGTTCTCACACTTGCATCGCGAGTGAGTTTCCTCCACACATTTCCAAGAAATGGTTCATCAGTGAAACCTACTTTCTTTAGAAAGACAACCAAGTCATTATTTCAATCTGCCAGAGCTGTTTTGAATAGTGCCTTAATTATTGGCCCTTTACAGAGCCTACCACACCGCATGAGATCATAGGACGACACCTCAGATTCAAAACAAACTGAGGTGTCGTTGCCTAAAATGGATTATTAAGAGGCAGGTCTCATTTTTGTTTCCTTAGTCGCCTCATACGACACGTAAAGAGATTGGGTGGTGTTATTCTCAACCGATCACCATAGGTGAATTGAATGAATGCTGGATGTAAGTATTTTTTGTTCTTTTTTATATAAGTTGGGTTAACTCTTGACCTCAATCTTGACCAAGGTCATAGGTCAAGGACGGCGATGGAGCGAATTGTAATTAAGGCGCTGGTACTCCTACGCAACAAGGAACACAGTTAGCCGTTTGGTGTCGGACTTTTGTAGGAAACCAGGTAGGGTAGGTGGCAAGCCAGACAGTCCTTTACAGAGCCTACCACACCGCATGAGACCATAGGACGCAACCTCAGATTCAGAATAAATTGAGGTGTCGTTGCCTGGGGTGGATTGATAGGAAGCAAGTCTCATTTATTTGCGTTTCCTTAGTCGCCTCTTGTCGCGGGCGGAAAGATAGTGAACTTTAGATAACTTAGTTATGTTCTTAAAAACGTATTTAATAACCAGGCTAATACACTTCCTTCACAAATTCCAGCTGTCAATAACAAACAAGTTTAACAGAAACAATGAGGAACATAGATCTAACCACCAGATAATATTTCTAATCGTGAAGCATGAGTTAAGTTATGACATACCGACATACACACATACTTGACATACAAACTTGTCGATTAATGAATTCTAAACACGCGAAGGTCATGGATCAGGAAGGTTTGGTATTTTATGTAGCATTTATCCTTACATTTAATTTAAGTGTTTAAGTTTGATAAATTACATTTTAATTTTATGTTTGGTTATGTACTTAATCATATCTAGCGAGACTATCAATGAAAATGAACCGGTCATAAGCTTTGAAAAATCTCTTAGAACTTCAAAAGCAATCTTAATATATAAAACAAAGTCAGGTTTGTTCGAACACTTATAACTCGAGAACAGCTGGAACGATTTTCATGGTTTTCGATTTGTTGTATTTCTCTCCGTCCCGAATAGCAGAATAACTATAAAAAACATTGGAAAATTGACGAAAAAATTCCCACGGGAACGAAGTCCCGGGCGAAAAGCTAGTTAATATTATTTCTGAATATTGTTATTATGGATCCCTCCCTGCTAGAGATATTCTAACTTGCGACTCAATTATTTTAAATCACCTTCTTTGAGGCTTGAGATCATGCAACTACTTAGAAATGTTCTTTAAAATACTGTTTTGACTATGTTCAATGGGTTTTTTTGAACAGCTGCATGTACATTGTGAAGTGAAGACCTAAAACTAATCTAACAATGACCTAAAAGTACTCACAATCTGGCTGGTTACAAATCATACTTTCCCACTCTATTTTCAAAATAAATTCGTATAAATTATTTTCTATTTTTAAAAGTCGCACTTACAATAAGTGGCCAGACCAATTCAAACATGAAAATCGAACACTATTCTAAATAGTCTCGCTAGATATAGTTTTCGAAAATAGAACACCAGCTCCAACGGCAGTGGCTAGATCACGATATCCAATTAGCAAGATCAGACATAACAATATTGGAGGGTATTAGCATTACAGAACTTGGAAGGTAGATAGCTATATGGCAACGTTCCAACAGATTTCAAAGCCTGCTTCACTAAGGACGCCAAGTTATGTTTTCCAATAAAACATCTTGTTATTCCACCCACGTTTTTTATCTTCGCGTATTCGTCTTACGACTTAGTTTACATAGATATGTGTGTTCATAAAATCCGTGTTTGCACTCTTCGGTTTTCGGGGATTTCTTTATTCTTTGGAACTATTGAATCTAACAAGGCACAGAACAAGCCAAGCTGGATCTTGTTTGTTTTGAAAACTGTATGCAGAATAGGGAATTAATTTAAACGCCTCCTAGTAATCCATCTTAGGCAACGACACCTCAGTTTGTTTTCAATCTGAGGTGGCGTCTTATGGTCTCATGCGGTGTGGTAAGCTCTGTAAAGGGCCGTCTGGTTCGCGACCACCCTCCTACCGAAGTCCGACGCCAAACAGCTTGCCGTGTTCCGTCGGTGCGTGGGAGTGCCAGTGCCTTAATTGGCATTTTCTGGGTTAACTCGCTCCATCGTCGACCTCATCTGTGACCTTGGTCAAGATTGGGGTCAAGAGTTAACCCATCTCATTATAAAAAAAAACGCTTCCACGCTGGACTGGGGGTGAAAATAAAACTTAGAATGTGCTAGCCGCCGACTTTTCCCAGGCATACTGTAGAAGCCAGAAGTTTTTCTGTATTGTGGGTGAAAGGCTGACAACCTATCACCACTGTACTAAGTAATAACCCTCAGAATTAATCTTATATATAAAATTGGAGGTCCTGATTCACTGACTCATCAACGCCCATCCCAAACCCTTAGACCTAGAAAGCTGAAATTTAGCAGAAAGGTATCTTTTATGACGTAGTCAAGCACTAAGAAAGAAAATTTCGAAATGGGGGTTCAAAGTTTGTATAGGGAAAACATTTTGACTCGAAACTTCGTCAAGATATACCTTAAAGCAAATAAACGGACGTGTTTTGCGATTTTTCGAAAATCATCCCCTAAGGGGTCAAGAATGAAATGGGTGACTAAAAGTGTTCTTTGCGCGAGCGAAGCCGCGGGAATAAGCTAGTGTCAAAAAAGGCATCAAGTCATTCCAGAACAATATGTTCTCTCTTCCCCAAAAGGGACAACATCTTACCCCCATTTACCCTATTTGATAAAGCTATAGAGGTTCATTATTTATGATACATGTGGTATGGTTTCAAACACATTAATTTCATTCCAAGAAATGCAAAATTTCCCAAAGGGAATCCGTCAATGGGATTCCAGTTGCACAACAGAGTGAGAATGTTCGACGTGGTATACACTGCTCGACAAAAGCACGTTAATGAGTGAATCGTGTAGCCAGCTTCTCGAATGCACGCAGGGGCGTAGCCAGGTAATACATCAATGTTATTATGAATAAATTAAATCAATTACTAACTTCCTGCTCGCGACTTCGTTATTTATTCGTTAGACGGCCGGTTTGGCCGAGTGGTAGTGACGCTGCCTCTTGATCGGCGGGTCCTGGGTTCGATCCCCAGTCGGGGCAAACATTTGTGTAAAAAGCAGATGTTTGTTCTCGGGTCATGGGTGTTTGTGTTTGTCTTTATGTGTGTTCCAAGGGACCCACGACACAAGGGAAAACCTTAGTGTGGGCCTTTAAGTGTGTAGCGTTTATTATTATTATTATTATTTATTTGACGGCCGGTTTAGTTGTGTGGTAGTGATGCTGCCTCTTGATCGACGGGTAAGGTTTCCGTTCTAGGCAAACACTCGTATAAAAAGAAGATGTTTGTTCTCGGGTTTGTGTCTGTTCCAAGGGACCTACGATACAAGAGAAAACATTAAAGTGGACCTTTAAATGTGTATCGTTTATTTATTTATTACATCGCATCCTAAATGGACCGCCGCGCCGGCGCCGTCGCGAATAATTCTTTAAGAGCTTACGAGATCTCCCGGTGCTCTAACCCTGGGGTCGTAGATTTGAGTCCCATTCGCGTCTAACATTTTCTTTCCCTACTAAAATATTTGTGAATATTCCTCACACCGGCTAAGAGTTAAAAAAAAAAAAATTGTTTAGTTTCTTGGGCTGATTCACATGCTTAAATTTCGTTAATTTACAATTTTATGATGCGTAGATTGACGCACTGCATTAAATTGAAGAAAAAAAATACTACGGTAATATTCAGGACATAAACTAGATAAGTAGTTTGCTGAAAAAATGATTCAGCACTTTTGGTTCGATAGAAAAAGCTCACAAAGTCACCTCTAAATACCAATATTGTGTATCTTTTAAGCTGTAAAAACGATAGTAAAATGCACACAGGAACTTGAATTTGCTATCAAAATGTTCGTGATTGAACACTCTCGATAAGTAGTTAACGCATTTTTCGATTTAAGTTGTTACCTTTCCATAAATCTCATTTTTCTAACTTTCGAACATATTTTTACGCACGCACGCTTTCATAGTCCGTAAACTTCGTGTATCGACACTGTTCGCACTGCCGGCCCAGGCCTGTTGAGAGACGGAGATGGCACTATTCCTATGTGTGCTGCCTTTATCGGATGCTGTAGTCGCCTTAAAGTAACCCAAGCATGGGCGTAGCCAGGGGGGGGGGGGTTTGGGGGTTCATAATACCGAAATTTTCATAATCATCATTATCTCCCTGCCTTTATCCCTCTACGAAACACCGCAAAGTACCTAGTATCGGAAAAAAGAAAATTGATCCTCTAAACCCCCCAAGTTGTGCTCTTGGGTGCGAAACTTACACCTGGGGTGGGTTGTCAAACTCTACAATACAATACAATATACTTTATTGCACTCCAAGACAAATAAGGTACAGTTACATTTTAACCCCCGACAAAAAAGAGGGGTGTTATAAGTTTAACGTGTCTGTCTGTGTATATGTGTCTGTGGTATCGTAGCTCCCAAACGGATGAACCAATTTTCGTTCAGTTTTAATAAAGAAAGTTATGTCATTGACACGAAAGATGACCCCATTGCTAAGAAGCAATTTTTATCGGCAACCTTTGGTACTCAGTCTACATATGACTGAGTACCTCCCTGTATTTTATAAGCTGTACTGATTGAGTGAAAGTGAGTATTCAATTGTGCCAGGAAACCTCGGTATGGCACGATAACAATACGGGAGAAAACTTGCTCGTTTGATTGATTTTACTTATTCTTAGAAGTAAATAATACATGCTAAGGTATAATGGATTAATTAATCCTTATTCTTACTAATATTTTAATGTGAAATTGTGTTATTTGTTTGTTTGTCCTTCACGTCGTAAAGGAGTGGTTTTTTGACCCCCGTGTTATAAGTTTGACGTGTTTTTTTGTATCTTTCTTTGGCATCGTAGCTACTAAACGAATGGACCTATTTTAATATGGTTGATTTTGTTTGAAAGCTCATATAATCAAGATGGTTCGTAGCTTTTTTTAATTAAAATTGGTTGAGACGTTTAACAGTTATAAGCAATCAAATTTTGGGTTCTACATTTTTTTTAAAATTCAGTGTTATTTGGCTAGAAAGTGGCATGATCGGGTGTAGGGACAGCTGAGTAAAAATTTAAGTGATAAAATTTTCTCGTAACTATAATTGGATACAAGTTATTTCCGGGAAAATAGAATAACTTGTAGCCGATCTAGTTGGTTCAGCCGTTCAAAAGTCTTGCTGTGTTCCGTCGGTGCGTGGGAGTACCAGTGCCTTTATAGGCATTTTCTGGGTGAACTCGCTTCATCGTCGACCTCATCTTTGACCTTTATGGTCAAGATTGAGGTCAAGAGTTAACCCATCTTATAATAAAAAAATCTAAGATACATTTTTTAAATTTTTTTGTGTTTTATATCTTTAGTCTCTAATTATACGAGCTGATAGTAATCTTGGTTGTAATCACGGAATGTTCTATTTAAATGTGATTACGATATCGACCGTAAACTGTTTAACTTTATAGTTTTATGCAAATGGAACGGGCGGGGAACTGAACAAGCTCCACAGCAAGGAATTTTAGGGATATGTGACTTATTTCTAAGGAGATAGATGTTATAATTGAATTGGTTTGGTTGAGAACTATGAAATTCTCTGCAACTTTTTTTTAACCCCTCACAAAAAAGGGGGTTGTTATAAGTTTGACTGCTATGTTTGTCTGTCTGTGGCACCCTAGCTGTTTAATGGGTAAACCGATTTGCATGCAGTTTCCAACAATATGTCTAATAAATCTGTTATTTAGAATGTTGTATCAAACCCGACATTCATCGCTCATAACTCATAAACGGCTGAACCAATTTTGATAAAATATAGCTAAGAATGTCCACCAACCCGCATTGGGCCAGCGTGGTAGACTATGGCCTAAATCCCCTTCGTGTTTCGAAGGGAGGCCCGTGCCCCTCGGTGGGGACGTATATGGACTGATACCATGGCTAAGAATCATCTTCATTACTTTAGATTTAAAACAAAAAACCTTATTGAATTCGGTCTATTCGTTTAGGAGCTACGATTCCACAGACACGTCAAACTTAAAACACACCTATTTTTTGTCGGGTTAAGCAAAAAGCAAAAAATAAAAATAAAATAATATATTTAGACAATCAGCAAGCATATTATTTACATAAATGAATACAACGGTGTGAAAAACACAGGGAAAACAGACACGGAGAGCGAAATGCTAACGAGATCGCAGTATCGCCACGTTTTAATACGCTTACCTGCAAATATAGGGCAAACATTCCAACCTTTTTACATGTAAGTAGGTTATTATTTGAGAGAAATGTTTTTCATATGTGACAGTTGAGGAATATTTAAAATATAGAACGCAAATGCAAGCTTTGTGCTACTTAACTATAAACATGTACCTACGGTGTGCTGTGCATTAACTTTGTTTTTTAGGGTTCCGTACCCAAAGGGAAAAAACGGGACCTTATTACTAAGGCTCCGCTGTCCGTCCGTCTCCGTCTGTCTGTCTGTCCATCTGTCACCAGGCTGTATCCCATGAACCGTGATAGTTAGTTGAAATTTTCACAGATGATGTATTTTGGTTGTTGCTATAACAACAAATACTAAAAAGTAGAATAAATTAAATATTTAAAGGGGCTCCCTTAGCAAACGTGATTTTTTTGCAGTTTTATAGAGATAATGGTTTTTATAGAGTCCGACTCGCACTTGGCCGGAAACCTTCATGCGCGAGTCCGACTCGCACTTGCCCATTTCATTAAAGAGTCACCTAGAAACATAGTGAAAGAGACACGTAGCTTATTATGATTTACACTACAGCAGGACATTTGTATAGTATTGCTTACGGTCACAATCAAAATTGAATGATTATCGCACTTGTGTTAAAAGAAACGTTTTATCGTAGGAATGATTTTGAATACTTGATATTGATTACAAATAGATGTAAATTCATTTGAACATAAAACTACTATTTGCTATACCATACGTATTTTTAGTGGCTTTACTTAGGAAGATAAGAATTGTACAGTCTGTTTTCTCAATTAAGTATATGTATGTTGTAAACTCTTTATTTCAAATTCTTATAAACTAATACAAAAGATACATAGATGTGCAAAGGCGGACTTATCCCTGAAGGGATCTCTTCCAGTCTACCTAAATATATAAGTTTCTAGTCCAAGTATATAAGTTTCTTATTTGCTGGTGGTAAGGTTCAAATTTGAATGAACTTAGTCCTTTATTTATTTACTCGTATAATTTATTTTTAATTTAATGGTCTATATCACTTAAGTGTTCATCTATTTATAGTTATCCATTGTTATAGGTACTTGTAGCTTCCAATATAGGCCTAGTGGCCGACTTTCAGACAGTTTAATTAATTAATGCTTTACATAGAACTGTGAGAATTATTTTATTGTCTCCATTCACAATGCAATACACGATCTCACGACCACGTTGCATTACATTACGTCATTGTTTTAATTAGTTCACATTAAAGCACTAAATTCGTGACATATTGTTTTTGTGCGGAGACAAAAAATTCTACTTAAAAATCTGTCTCTGAGTGAGATTAAAAATACTTTATTGGTATTGCACTGTGGTACTACATTTTGCAAAGTAGCTATTCACTTTTTGAAGGCTTGTTTTATTTAAGGCTTCTGGTAAAGCAGGATTGTTCTACTGTTGACGTAAAAAACAATGTTGTATTTCTTTTGCAACTATATAGCGTGTTTCATAAATAGTTAAATACCCAATGAAAAGAAAATTCATAACTAGTAAAAGTCTGAAATATGCAAATATATTTCAAATTTGTTTCAAAATAGAGTTGCATATTTCCAACTTTTACTAGTTTTTGATTTTTGAGAGCTGCGTATCTATACTAATATAATAAAGAGGAAAGATTTGACTGTTTGTTTGCATTGAATAGGCTCCGAAACTACTGGACCGATTTGAAAAATTCTTACACCGTTAGAAAGCTACATTATCCGCGATGGACATAGGCTACATAATTTTCCCAAATTCCCACAGGAACAAAGTCCCGGGCGGAATGCTAGTTTTAAATATGACTAGTTAATAACACGAAACTTTCATTTTAAAAGATGACAAACCGTGCAAGTGATTACTTGAGTTAAGACTATTTCTTTTTTGAAATTATTTTTGGAATTTTGTTTTAATGTAAATTTATACGTTATATTTATAGGACAACTTAAATTTATTTAATATAATAAAAAATAAAGTTTTTTATACAGAATATCAATTAAAAATACCTTGCAATATATGACAGAATAATGTGAGTAAAAATCTGCCATGGAACTGCAAATAAAAACAACGTTTACTACAAAATAGATGTCGATAGCAAAGTTCATCAACTAATTTCATTACTTATTTAATTAGTTTGCTACATAGGCCACTTAACTCTAACCGATTATTGTTAAGTGATACACTTAGCTTGGTAATTGTGGCAACTTTGTAAGCCCCAGGGTAGCCAACTTGAATAACTTAGATAGGAAACTTATCTACTTACTATTGCAGTTTGAAATTATAGCAATTTACTAATTTGAATTTTATTTTATTTTGCTCTATTCAGTAGAACAAACAGAAAAACTATCCTGCTAATAAGTATTATAAATGCGAAAGTTGAGGATAATGGATGAATGTTAGTTACGCCTTCACGCAAAAGCTACAAGACGGATTTTGATGAAACTCTGTAGTAATATAGCTTAAACATCAAAATAACACATAACGTTCCCAAATTCCTACAGGAACGAAGTTCCGGGCGGGAAGTTAGTATGTAATGCATACTTCCATACTAATATTATAAATGCAAAAGGTACTCTGTCTGTCTGTCCGTCTTTCACGCCTAAACTACTGAACCGATTTTGATGAAAATTGGTACAGAGATAGATTAGAGCCTGGGAAAGGACATATGCTACATTTTATCCCACAGTTGGGCACGATATAACCTGAAGTCTACGCGGGCGGAGCCGCGGGCGGAAAGATAGTATCTAAATAACAAAATTTAGATACTAGCTTTCCTCTCGTTACTATACAATAGCTATAAAACTATGGTAAAATCAGCATCGTTTTCTACATCCAAATATATAAATTTAAACACTTAAAGAGACATTAAACTCAGGTTTTACAGGCAACCTAAATAAAATAAAAAATAGACCTATAAGGTCTATTACCAAAACGATAATTTTATAAAGTTACAGAGCATTGATATAAACGCTTCTGGTCTTGATGTTACTTGTTCGCTTATTTATTTATTACAGTTTTTATTGCAAATAGTACACCATAATAGTCATCTTATTATAATTAAAAAAATTAGATTATATCTTGTTAATTATATTTACCTTATGGCGATTATAGTGAACAGATAAATTTAAAGATTAAAATAACACCAAATCAAGCACTCATTTTCTTTACCCACGTTTTACGTACCCAAACAGTAAAATTAAAAGATAAATACACATCCTAAAAAGTCGAAGCTGTTTATTTTCGAACCGAAAACACAAAGTTACCATCTCATGATCATAAACGAAAACACATTTGAATTTATGAATATTACAGAAAGAGCTTTGAAATCGATACTATGAAAATTGAGCAACGATATAAAAGATGTTACAAAATGTCTTCATATTTGGAGAAAAAAGTTCTTATCTCGGGATAAAGTTGAAGACAGCGCCCTAACTGCCGATGATAACTTATTCCTAGCGCCCCCATTCAAAGAAAATTTCGTTTATGCCGCGAATTCCATGGTGTATTAAGAGTACGGGAAAATGTGCTCGATGATGATGAGAGATCAGATGTTTGAAATCGGCCTTAGGGAAGCTGAGTTGACTGTGACGTCACGAGACGAACAAGGATGATAATTGTACATTTTTATAAAATTAACATTATAAAGTCATTTATTGTCACATACAAAAGATAACACTTAAAATAATACACCTAGGATTAAAACATGACAATAGGAAAGTGGTTCAGTGGCTGGAAGCACGGCACAGCCCTGATTTTCATATTTTTCTTGTTCCTATGGTGAAAGGCGGGAACAGTTTTTGACATAACGATTGGCAATAAACTGACTGTTATACGTATCATTTTATGTCCACATCATGGCCACGGCAAAAAGACTATTCGTGATGTCTTGGTGTTTTCATGATTCGTGCTTAATATCCTCATTAAAGGCCTCATTAAAGAAATAGGCAGACTCAATATTGAGGCTGACTTCAATTCAATGTTTATCTTACTATCTCCAAGAGTCTTCTATTTTTATCTCCTCCTCTCCCATTAATCTCAATCTATGGTCTCCATGCTTATCTACCCTCCAAGCCGTAAAACATAAAATGTAAGCACTTTAATTTTTGATGCCAAAGTTTATTTTTTCACAAAATTCAAATGAGTTTTCTCATTCCAAATAAGTAACTACTGCTGTTTTGTTTTATAAAAAGAGTTTCTTCGTATTTTAAAAGTATTTTTTTGTGTAGAAATAAATCTGATAAATTAAGAAACCAAACGATATAATACAAACTGAAAAGGCTTATTAATTCGAAGCGATTGCCCATTTACAGAGAACCCTTTCGTAATTTTCGCAATTCAGCATACTTTTCATTATTCAGCTTGGTGAAGGATATCGGCAATTTACTCCGGACCGATGCCTTTTGGATCCTTTTCAGCAACTGTAGGCTTATTAGCTTTTTCCGCCTTTATGTCGGTCCTTCGCTCTTTGAGATTTCATAAATCTAGGATCTGGCTTCAATATGCCGTTGAGGATATTAGTTTTGCTCTAACATTTGGTATTAAATTTTATTTTAAGACAGGTAGTTTTAGTCTTGTAGATGTTTTGGTAGACGGGTCTGAATAATTCTTCTAGTTAAGTCAAAAAAGTTAAATAAGACCACTCTTGCAGCAGTTTTATTCCATAATTTCATTTGGAATAAACTGCTAAGGAAACACAAATGAGACCTGCCTTCTAGTAATCCATCCCAGGCAACGACACTTCATTTTTTTTTCTGAATCTGAAGTGTCGCCCTATGGTCTCATGCGGTGTGGTAGGCTCTGTAAAGGGCCGTCTGGTTCGCGACCACCCTCCTACCGAAGTCGGACGCCAAACAGCTTGCTGTGTTCCGTCGGTGCGTGGGAGTACCAGCGCCTGTATATGCATTTTCTGGGTTAACTCGCTCCATCATCGACCTCATCTTTGATATTTATGGTCAAGATTGAGGTCAATAGTTAACCCATCTTATAATAAAATAAATTTCATTTCAAAACAATCCACGTTTTTTAAATTTAAATATCCTTATCAGTAATTATAGTTAAACATTTAACGATAGGAAAACTGAAATTCCCAAAACGTATCATCTAACCACCCCAAACCACAACAAACTATGATAGTGGTGCGTTCCAATAAATTGATTAAGCGTTGATAAGCGTAATGTATTGATTACCCTTCGTCCTAAGTCCTTACCCAAAACTGGCTACGTGATTCGAATATCGCTTGTTTCAATTATTATACCACCGAATTTGGGTATTTTGAAGACAACTAGATAGGTACTTACCTACCTATTTCAAATTGAGAATAACAATGAAAACGGGATGTAATTAGGATTGGAAACGAATACTTCCCAAACCGAGCGTAAAACTGCGTATTACGCCACCCAAAAGAAATTCAAGTTAACATCGTTATAATACGAAATGACACCAACATCGTAAAAACTTGGTCTAACTTTTCACTTTACTAACTAAGTATAACCATAATTTCGTGATGAAAATTCGCCAATTCAATTTCTTTAACTCGCGAAAACGAAAATTAGTTCCGAGCCGTTTTCATAACACGAATTACTTGTCAAGGTGGAAAGTAATATATTTTATACAGGGTGTAGGTAAATGTTAATGATACAGCTGTTGTCTACAATTGGTAAGAACAAAAAAGTGCAGTTAGGTAGTTGGTTATAATAATTTAATGTCATAAAGACAAGATCACGGACATGAAGTCTGTGGATGCACAATTAAACGTTAAATAAAAAATAAAATAATTTAATTCCTTTAAGAAAAGGTAAGATAACCTTATCTTGAATATTGTTACTCTTGTAACTGAATTCTAATCAGTAATTGTGTAACTCCTTACTTTTGCTTCTTTTTGATTTTGGATTGTTTCGTAGATTTAATTTCCTAACCTTTTTTGGTAACTGTGCCTTAGTGACTTACCTAAAGGTAAAGATTTGTAATTGGGTTTGTTTAACATATTACCGTGTTTATATTTGAAATTGGTTGTAAAAATAGCTTATTAGTAAACAACTTTTGGTTTAATTTTTACTTTATATTAACACAAAGTCAAAAAACGCAATATTCTAATATTTATTATTTTTGCATGCCTATATAATTAGGTAAAACAAGTATATTAATGTGAGATCCTTTATACCTTTGTTTGCAAATAAATTTAAATTTTAACGCTCTTAATATGTACGGACGGCCGCAACTCAGGTTTAATTACCACACGCGTGCACTCTGTGCTGTTGTGACAAGAGCGGTTTTGCCATGAAAATGGAGTAACGGATGCGCTGGCATCTGTACGTGTTTTTCAGGAGGGGTGGGAAAGTATTACAGATCACGATTTGCTTATGTCTTAAATTAACATAAAAATTCAAATCATTTTTGACACTTTAACTTATTGGATTTTACTAATATTTGACTACGTTTCCTGACACCCTGTATAAGGACAGAGTAAAAGTCGGAAGCCGCCTATAATAATTTAATTCGAACGTTCCAGAATACAGAACAACGGTAGGCTTAAAGAAAGCATTTCTTTAAAAGTTATCTCAGTATTACGGCCAACTGAACTGAGGTAGGGTGAACAATAAAAAGACAAAGCGGTGGGAACAAAGAAAGGTAAATTAAACAACAAAAATAAATAGGTGACACGATCGGACGTGGTCCTTTAAATTGTAGAGTAAAGGAGTGCCATCTTTCTTTGCTTAACTGGGCATATAAATCTTAGAATCACTTTAATAGTAATGAAGTAGTTCATATCCAAAGTTTATGACATTTTTTTCCGTGCTTTGGAGAACATTTCGTTTCATTGCAAAAGAATTTTATTTATAACCAACTTACATTCACAGACTAAATCTAAATATGAAAGATAAGTTTTTGAAAAGTTATTTTAGTAATATACTCGTAATATTATGAGACTAAAATTATTAAATAGTTAAAAACAGGAACAGACATAAAAATAACATATATATTATCTTACAGAAATTACAGAAACAAATCTTACAGAATTCGTTAGCACCTCCAGGAAAAAATCACTTTTCTTGATAGTATTAAGTAAAATCGATATATTTATCCTACCTTTTATAGAAAAAAAAACGTAATGGTTTAAGATAAACTGGTGGCTTCCAAAATTGAGAATAAAATTGAAAAAATTTAAACCGGAGATCATATGACCAAACGTTGCGTAAAATTTAAGTATTCTGTAGCTCTACCCACCAAAGACTTATGGCGTGTGTAAAAGTATGTTTTATGTAACACTGCACACCATTCTTCCCCTCCTGTGAGATTATCCGACACAAAAGCAATCACTGAAATTCCCAGAGGAAAGGAGCCAATTAAAACATGAAAAATCGCAGCCAATTCCACCATAATATAGGGTGCACCATTTTAGTTAGAGATGATTTTTAACGTCACGTAATGGCAATATTTATTGAACTAATAAAAGCGTTGGTAGCCCAGTGTAATCAATCAGTAAGGGTAATCAAGTATGTGGTGAACTTGACTAACCCTGCAGCTCAACACAACGTGAAAAAAGTATCGAAATGAGAACTAGATAGCCTTTGCGCGGTAACTCACGCAATCTAAGTGAAGTTTCGCCGACATCTGAGTGGGTGACGCGCGAGTATGTCGCGGGCTGTGCTATAGTGTTTGAACCAACGACATCAGCCGTAACAGATGATTTAGGAACGCACGATAACTATCATGTCAGCCGCAAGACGTCCACTGCTGGACATAGGCCTCTCCCAGGGATCTCCATCTCGATCGGTCCTGCACCACCCGCATCCAGCGGCTTCCCGAAATCTTTACCAGATCATCGGTCCACCTTGTGGGGAGGCTATCCTACGCTGCGCCTTCCGGTACGAGGTCGCCACTCGAGGACTTTTCTGCCCCAGCGGCCATCAGTCCGCACGATAATACTTTGTCATAAATTTCCACTATAGTCACTCCATAATGTTCCCTGTACTTTGCTTAACTTAACTGATCGGCCCCAAACAGTCAGCGCCACTGGGCTACAACCGCTTTGTAAGTAGGATATAAAAAAAAATACTCTGTATCTACAATCTATTCCAATAAAAGCTAAAACAAATACATAACAAAGAAATAGGACGATTATAGCACAAATAGGAACAATAATCGTATTACATGAAGATATACAGAAAACAGAGCGTTCTATTAAAGGAGCTATTGCTGAATCGGGGGTTAACCACTTAACCCACAGAAATGTAAAGACGGGATGTGTGTGACATAAAAAAAGAAATGGAAAATGTCATGATAGCTATTTAGCTGCCTATATTCCGTCTTGTAGTAGGTATTAATCACTTCACAGTAATAAGAATAACCCGATTTTTTAAATTGAAATGCTAGAGCCTAAGCATGCAGCATGTTACAGTTTCGCATGCCAAATTCTGGTAAAATCTGAGAAGTTTGCACGGAATCCATAATTTGTCACCATATGTACCACATTTTAAGTGATATAAATATATTCTATATATATGCTAAATTTTGAGATTTTGAGTGTTTTTTCTCACTAGACCTTAACAGTTTGGTTCTTCTGGATGAGCTTGCTCCCTATGTTCCTAGTAATTCTAAAAGCTGGGAAAATACGAGGGAATGGTAATAAAATTTTGCCATGCTTTTACATAAAAGGCCCAATTAGTGTTCTTAGTGAAGTGTTTTGGAAGCCTTTTAGTGCAAATGAACGCATTATTCAGTAAATTAAATACTCACGCAACAGCACTGCGTTGGGTGACAGACTATTTTTTAATTTACAATAGCAGAGGAATACCAAATATGGTTTGGTATCATAGTTTTCAACACTCCTCCTCATCAAGAAATCTCTTGCTACTTAAGATCCAACCCAAGTTGCACCCGGCGCTCCTCAAACATTTTCTTAGGCACTGCCTTCGTCAAAATATGGGCGTCTCTTCACTTACACCTCTTGTAGTTAATTCTCTTGACGGTTTTTGGTGTCATAGATTCCAACACTTTCTATCTAAGAATTCCGCAAAGCTAGTCGTCTTAGGCCCGTATTACAGATGGAGACTCAAGTTTTGACCTATACTTAAGGTGACTACAGCACCCGATAAAGGCAGCACAAGTAGGAATAGTGCCATCTCCGTCTCTCAACAGGCCTGGGCCGGCAGTGCGAACAGTGTCGATATACGATGTTTACGGACTATGAAAGCGTGCGTGCGTAAAAACATGTTCGAAAGTTAGAAAAATGAGATTTATAGAAAGGTAACAGCTTAAATCGAAAAATGCGTTAACTACTTATCGAGATTGTTCAATCAGGAACATTTTGATAGCAAATTCAAGTTCCTGTGTGCATTTTACTATCGTTCTTACAGCTTAAAAGATACACAATATTGGTATTTAGAGGTGACTTTGTGAGCTTTTTCTATCGAACCAAAAGTGCTTAGTCATGTTTTCAGCAAACTACTTATCTAGTTTATGTCCTGAATATTACCGTAGTATTTTTTCTTCGATTTAATGCAGTGCGTCATGCTTATCTACGCATCATAAAATCGTAATTTAGGTGCTGTAGTCACCTTAATTCTCTTAACGGTTTTTGGTGTCATCTATACTTAAGTATTAATTGTCTCTTTCTCTCACTATCAAAATCGAACACCACGATAACCGTGTGGTGATCGGTTGAGAATAACACCACCCCATCTCTTTCCGTGGGTGTCGTAAGAGGCGACTAAGGAAACACAAATGAGACCTGCCTCCTAGCAATCCATCCCAGGCAACGACACTTCTGAGGTGTCGTCCTATGGTCTCATGCGGTGTGGTAGGCTCTGTAAAGGGCCGTCTGGTTCGCGACCACCCTCCTACCGAAGTCCGACGCCAAATAGCTTGCTGTGTTCCGTCGATGCGTGGGAGTACCAGTGCCTTTATAGGCATTTTCTGGGTTAACTCGCTCCATCGTCGACCTCATCTTTGACCTTATGGTCAAGATTGAGGTCAAGAGTTAACCCATCTTACAATAAAAAAAAAAGACAAAGACGACTGCTACTCAAGTATAGATCAGGGTCTGAGTTGCGTTCTGTAATACGGACCTTAGATACCTCTCCTTTTCAGTATCTGTGGTTGGATCCAATATAATATTCGCCGAGTACGCATTATAAGCAGTTATTGGCTTTGGTCAGTTTATCGGGTGCAGACACACTGAATTCTAAACAGTCTACTTAATACTCTAGTAACAACGACAAAATGTATGTGTAGAAATTTTTGAAAAACAGGATTTTTATATATTATCTGATGATTTAAAATTACTTAGCGAAAAAGAATCAGTCCACTAAACTAGGTCGAAATATGAAGTTTTTCTCCCCCCAATGCAATTTGTTTTGTGAATGGGTTCCTTAGGGAAAGTTGTTAAGTTTCATATGGAGTCACTCCCTTAAGTTTCTTTGAATAAATCAAACCATCCCATAGACAGCTTTACTTAAATTGACTATATTAATGAACTTTTTTGTTTGAAACTTCATGCATCTTCAAAATTCATCACGCCCGTGAAACATCACAGTCTTTATACGAATTTAGCTGTAATTTAACTACTTAAGACATTTTAATCACTCGTATTCAACCAATCTACGTCAAGGTCCATTTCTCTTCAAATTATGTGAAACATAACTGACTTTTAAAACTAATTACAAAAAGAACTGCGGCGACAATCTCTCACAAATAGAGCGGAAAGATTCAAACTTGCGAGCCGTTCCCATTTCGAAATGCTCTCCTACAGTTACTAGTCAGTCAGGAATTGTAAAAAAGTCTGGATCCCTATTTTTGAGTTGCTCGTACGAGCCCTCATTTGGCGTAGTACCTAGGTATACGCATCGGTAGCGAATACGCACGCCTCTGCAGTCGTGTGAAACGATTTTCGAACCTTTTTTTTTTAAGTTTGTGGTCTGGTTGGAAGATGTTTGGCCCAAGTATTTATTGGGGAAAGCACTAGTTTTATAGATAGGATCGATTATGTTGTCAATCAAATTATAATGGTTAACTTAAAGTAAAAATCGATGTTAAATCTAAGGCGAAACGCAAAATAACCTAAGGATGGTCTCAGTGTTTTTTTCCCATACAAACGGCGTCAATGGATTCCATCCCCTAAACGCCAACGGATCCCTGGGAAATTTTTTGTTTGTTTGCTAAAGAACAGACAAAATGACAAAAGTACTTTTTGAGGGCAAATTGCAAGTGACGTTTATTCTATCACTGGTGTTTTTTGTACTCGTTGCAGGTTGAACGTTTCGTAAATCTCAAATCTGTATATATAAAAATGGAACCCGATTTTCGTTGTCACGGCATCACGCGTGAACGGCTGGACCGATTTGGATGATTCTTTTTTTGTTGTGTTCCTTATTGTCAGGAGAAGTTTCTTATGAAAGAAAAAACTAAAAAAGTGCCACGGGAACGAAGTCCCGGGCGGAAAGCTAGTTTTAAATAAAAATCAATAGAAATTACCCCTCGACACGAGGCGAACGTTCCAAAAATAGGGTTCTAAAAGTTTTTTGGGGACAGTAACAGGGACACTATTGGGTTGAAGTAGTGGGCTGGAATTCGGGCAGTGCACCCCAGTGTCGAGGTTTGATTTGTTTTATTTGGTGCCGTGTATTCCGATCCCCATTCACATGAATCAAACCGAACGGACTCATTTATTTGGTCCTCTGTAGCGCAGTACTACTGTTACTGTACAGTAGTACACTCAATATCGAATACTTTATTGCGTTTCCACATCGAACATTAGGTCTAATACATAATAAGGTACACATGTGGAACTCTGCTAGGGCACAGCAATTTTACATAGATTTATGATAGAATAGAATACTATCGGAACTAAGTATACTGATGGACCAATTTTGACGCGGTTTTTTTGCTTGAAAGCGGATGTGCTTGAGATGGTTAAGTTTTATTAAAATTGGTTCAGTATAAATGTCGGGGGTGATACAATATTTTCAATTTTTGAATTAAATAATACTAGCTTTCCGCCTGCGGCTCCGCCCGCGTATATTGTGCCCAGCTGTGGGATAAAATGTAGCCTATGTTACTCCTCAAGGTCTAATTTATCTCTATACAAAATTATCTCTATACTATCAAGATAGGTTCAGTAGTTTGGGCGTGAAAGCGTAACAAACTTACATTCTCATTTATAATATTAGTAAGGATGCACGATATTTTACGTATCCCTACTATTCGATCGTTGGTATTGTATATTGTCCTTATCGCGTCACACAGGATAGGTACCTACTCGACACAATTGACAAGAGACAAACGTACAGATATAAGCTTTATTGCTATTATAATTAATGTTCTTAAAATCTCTGGGTAGCATAACATTTCTTTGGGGACTAAAAGACCTACCTATACATCAAAATACTTCGGCAATAATTAAACTTATTTGAGAAAGTAATTAAGAATAAGAATAACTTTATTTGCCAAATATCAAAATTGAATTTAAAAGATGTTTAAAAGGGGTGCCCCTCAGTAAGTATTTCTTGCTTGCTTATTCTTCTCGGGGGAGAATGCACATTTGCAAAGACGAGTAGAGTATAAAGAACTAATGTATACCGTGTGGTGATCGGTTGATAATGACACCACCCCATCTATTTCCGTGGGTGTCGTAAGAGGCGACTAAGGAAACACAAATGAGACCTGCCTCCTAGTAATCCATCCCAGGCAATGACACTTCATTTTTGTCTGAATCTGAGGTGTCGACCTATGGTCTCATGCGGTGTGGTAGGCTCTGTAAAGGGCCGTCTGGTTCGCGACCACCCTCCTACCGAAGTCCGACGCCAAACAGCTTGCTGTGTTCCGTCGGTGCGTGGGAGTACCAGTGCTTTTATAGGCATTTTCTGGGTAAACTCGCTCCATCGTCGACCTCATCTTTGACCTTTATGGTCAAGATTGAGGTCAAGAGTTAACCCATCTTATAATAATAAAAAAAATGCAAATCATTACTTTGACTTATTTTAAAGTAAAGTCCTAAATTTTATATGAAGTAAAGCTATTTTCGAGATTGGCTAAGTCTTGTCACTAATATCGAAAACTTTATAATAACATGAAGATGGTTTCATCTATATGAGCTGAGCTCGCTACATCTTCGACTGCATCTGAGCTAAATTGGTGGTCCAGAGCAAACACACTTAAAAAAACAGTTAAATGTAACACAATAACACACAAGAAAGGTGGACATTTTCAGAAACACTCCCGAATTTATGAGCATGAATTTGAAATATAATAATAATAGGCAAGACAGAAACTCACGCAACACTGTTTTATTAAAGTAACGCCTTTAATTACACATCAATAGATAAATTAACACCGTAAATATTTTATAGTAATTTTATATCAAACCAAAAACAGAACAGAACATATTTACTAAGTAATAAACAGATTAAATTTTGTTTACAAGTCGGAAATACATTCAACATTTCGGCTTCATGACAATTTTAAGGATTTTGATAAAAGATATCTTATTTAATTAAGGTAATGAGTAGCTGGTAATCGGAGTCCGCTTTCTAATTAACACCATGATACCCCTAGAATCTCACAGGACTAGAGGAGGAAAGGCAAAATATTAAAACTATTTCCTTCCAAAACTAAAGTGGTCTTCGACTTCACAGAGTACCTACATCGTCTTCTGTTCGATAGCAGACAATAAAATGTTAAACTAAAATGACAAAAATTTAATTGGCGCGCATGTGAATTTGATACCCTAACGACAATTTTTACCCCCTACAAAAAAAAGGGGCGTAATAAGATTGACGTGTGTATCTGTGAGTCTGCGTGTCTTTCTGTGGCGTCGTAGCGTAAATTGTTTTAACCTTTTAAAGTTATAAGCAATCTCATGTGGGGATACAACATTTTTAATTTTATGCCTAGTTTAACTTTGTTTTCTTCACAAATAAGTTTAAGTTTTCATTTTCCGAAAGTTTAACCCTGCATACTTTGTCCGTAAACAAAACTGACCTTCTATCCCATTACGATTCTATGATAAGAAGGACTTTGAAGATAATTATATTAGAAGCTTTTAACATTAACCAAATGTGTCTCCGCGAAAATTTTTGTTTTAAAATCAGTAATTTTATTAATTAATATTTTTGAAATGGCAAAAATGAGGCAAATGTTTATAGATATAAATAATGAAATCTGAAAATACGTGAAAAAAGTTATAATGATTTAAGTTGTGTATAACTAAAATCGATATATTTTCACGAAAATTTAGGTTCTTGTCTTCTACATGCTTGTTATACCATACAGGGTAGGCAGAGTATCAGTGGTTCAGAACCACTTGACGTCACGTTCGACATAAATGCTGAGGGTTATTAGATGAAACATGATGTATAGTGGTCAGAGACTGTCAGCCTATCGCCCACAATACAGCAAAACCCTGGCGTCCCTGTTACTGACTTTTACATTATGCCTTGGAAGAGTTGGCAGCTGGTATATTCTAAGATTTTCTTTCACTCACAGTCCAGCGTGGAAGTTCTATAGTCTTCTAAATCATGTCTAACCTCTACAAGCCAGTGTTCCCGAATAAAAGAAGCACTACAAAAACGACAAAATCAAACTTTTCTGCAGTTGAGTTGCTGCAAGGTGCTTTTGGAAATTAATTAAAAGTCAACGCGGTGTGTCCGGGTGGGATGGACGTGCTCAAAATACTTTCCTAGTCCCCCTTCCCCCTTTTGTTCTGGCTCATAGGTTTCCAAAGTGGGCGATTTCCCCCTCTATATTATGCATCGACGGTAAAACGAAATATCTGCTAATACTGCAATAGGGATGAATGTCATAAACCTCCAGGAAAACAAAAAAACTTCTTTTTATGATCATAAAGATAAAATAAGTTAATTAATAAAAAATCATTGGTAAAAACGAGTTGTTTTCAATGCTTCTTTACAACGGCTTATCAATAAACACTCAGCTTTTATTACAAACTAGCATTCCGCCTGGGACTTCGTTCCCGTGGGAATTCGGGAAAATTATGTAGCCTGTGTCCATCACGGATAATGTAGCTTTCTAATGGTGTAAGAATTTTTCAAATCGGTCCAGTAGTTTCGGAGCCTATTCAATGCAAACAATCAAATCCTTTCTCTTTATAATATTAGTATAGAAGTATAGATTATGTTACTACTTATCTAAAATTGTTCAGTTTGATGGGCAGAACAACCTCCTAAAGTTTCGCTAGCTGATTTATGTGTTCAAATCGCAAAAGTATAAAGTGTTATAATATAATACTATTCTAGCCTTATGATACGAAGGTATCTGTTAGTAATTGATCTAAATAAATAAATAAACGCTACACACTCAAAGGCCCACACTAAGGTTTTCCCTTGTGTCGTGGGTCCCTTGGAACACACAAAGACAGACACATACACCCATGACCCGAGAACAAACATCTGCTTTTTACACAAATGTTTGCCCCGACTGGGGATCGAACCCAGGACCCGCCGATCAAGAGGCAGCGTCACTACCACTCGACCAAACCGGCCGTCAAATCTCCGATCTTCTTCTTCTTATCGTGTTGGTATAGTCAAGTATGTGGCGGAACTTGGCTAACCCTGGTGTCAGAGTTTTCAAACCGCACAATGGCCTATGACTTGGTTTTAACGGTTGTAGTCAATCGACAACAGCCGGGACCGAAAGCTTAACGTGCCCTCCGAAGCACGGAAGCGTTCGTGATAAATTGCCACTTTGGTCACCCATCAGGTTCCCTGCCTCTGAGTTCGTTGCTTGACCTCACTGATCGGTTGAGATCAACGAGAGCCACTGGGCTACGAGCGCTTCAGTAATTGATTATAAAATATTTTGAAATAATGCACTTTATAATTAAATTAATTACCAAAAATCTTCTTCACATTTTCCTTTCATCCTGTTTAAGAAAGTTTCAATTCTTTCGGAATTCTTCTCAGTCAAAGGTAAAATTCTTATTGAAAAATTTTAAAAGCTCTTTAAATAGCTCGGAATTCCGTCAAAGAGTTTTTGACGCGAATATTTGATTAAGTAAGATTTTTAATTAATTTCGAATTAGATGAATAGATACCTATTTAGAGAACCGTGTCTTGTAAGAAAGTAATTAACGGCATTGAATAAATAAATTGAAAAGTGCGTAGCATTTGTTAAGAGTTACTTAACACTAAGTTATGTGTTAACTGCAAAATGAAAAATACGCAAATTCATCCTAATTTTGGTACTGAAGGATAGTAAATTTTCCTTTTTTTAGTACAAATGACTTTTACTATGGAAGTTTGCGGAAATTCGAAATTCATTTACAGGTCCAAGGTTTGGGCTAGGTGTACTCTTAGTCTTACCAGCCCATATACGTCCCCACCGAGGGGAACGGGCCTCCCTTCGAAACACGAAGGGGATTTAGGCCATAGTTCACCACGCTGGCCTAATGCGGGTTGGTGGACCGCTCGTCTTTCGAAAATGAATTTTCTTGGATGGTTTCATCACGATGTTTTCCTTCACCGTTGAGCAAGTGATAATTAGAAATCCGTACATAAATACGAAAAGACCAATTTAGTGGTAAAGGCCCGCACCAGGATTTGAACCCGCGACCTTCGGATTACAAGTCTGGCTCATTACCAACTGGGCTAGGTGTAACAATAACGTTATTCGGTAATATAAAAATGTTTTTAATAGGTAATCTTTTTTGTTATATGTAAAAACTGCATGACGGAAACCAGCTAGGTGTGTAGCTTTCTGTGTCATTTTTACTATCCTTATCCTTACTTTAATATTATAAACGCGAAAGTTTGATGTATGGATGTTTGTTCCTCTTTTACGCAAAAACTTCTGGACGGGTTTCGATAAAACTGTATAAGCAGTAATGTAGCTTTTACGTCAGAATAATGCAGAGGCTACATAATTTTTCCGAATTCCCACGGGAACGAAGTCCAGGGCGAAAAGCAAGTACTGTAACGGTGCTTCTGGGGGGCGTTTAATTAAAAGACCTGATTCTTCTTCTGTATATGGTTATAATCAAAATCTGCACATCCGTTACAATTTTTATTTCACTATCCTACACATCCTCGGTTTACAGAGTTTAGCAATGCTTAGTAAAGTGCTAATTGCACGCCTACGAACGTATTTAACAACTTATTCCGCGAGCTCACTACCTACAACCAATTCACAATAATCAATGAATGGCGCAAGACCAGATCTTCAATCATTTCGAATCTTGACATCGAATACCATTTCAAACCTTTTAAATTGATATTCGAATTTTCTTCTGCGAAATGACCGAATGAGAAAGAAGTTGCGTTATGCCCGATCCTCCATGAAGGTCTGCATACCACAGTACCATCATATATGTATTCACCACTCTTGGTAATAAATGACTTCGACTTGATTTGTTAATGTGTCAGTAAGTGAGCAAAGACTTTCTTCTAAGAAGATTGAAATAAAATAAGTCTTATTAAGCTCAACAGGAACTTAACCAATCCCTTTTTGATTTTGATTTTCCAAAACCTCTACAGGATTTTCTTCCACTCGAATAATTTTTTATTATGGCAATCCGTTTAAAAGTAAAATCGGCAAAGCACGCTTCGTTACGGTCTAGCGAGCCAGCCAGTCAATGAATGGGTAGCTTTATACAGACAGCTGCACGTGAGGTTACTCATTTGCACTACGAAAGCCGCCGCTATTACGAGCGATATAAGGGTGACGTGAAGATGTGCTGCCGTGTGTACACACAGCATGTATAGTCTACCACAAAGTACGGACCTAACTTTTAAATGCAATTTCGTGATTTGTACGCTTTGCTTACAAGCTTTGTGAGTGTATGTTTTAATGTTATGCAGAGGGTTTGTGATGTTTTAATTCGGTTTGAAGTTTGGCTTTAACTGAATCAAATACACACATCAACAATGTCTAGGAATTTTGTACGAGATTTTATAGAACACAGGTTTCTGTTTAAGCTACAGAAACATTTATTTGAAATACAGAGGGATAAAATGTTTGAGAATAAGCAAGTAAAAACTTGTTTTATCTGGAAAATTTGTAAAGTTGTGGATTTTTCTTATTTTATTTTTATTATAATATGGGTTAACTCTTGACCTCAATCTTAACCATAAGGTCAAAGATGAGGTCGACGATGGAGCGAGTTAACCCAGAAAATTGTACTGGTACTGACGCACTGACGGTACGCACTGACGGAACACAGCCAGTTCGCGAACCAGACGGCCCTTTACAGAGCCTACCACACCGCATGAGACCAAAGGACGACACCTCAGATTCAGATCAAAATGAAGTGTCGTTGCCTGGGATGGATTACTAGGAGGCAGGTCTCATTTGTGTCAGTCGACACAAGTCGAGTTTCTTTCAGTCGAGTTTCTGTGTGACAAAACCCCAAACTTATAAAATGTAATTTACTATATTTTTTACAGATTGTTGTAATTTTTATTTTTATTCAAATATATCTTCCGAATTTCCAAAGAAGTTTTCGCCATATTCTTTGATAATGCAGAAAGTACTGTGTATGACAAGGACAAGTTTAAAGAAACGTGTTAGTTTGCTAACAACTCACTATATGGGGTGACTTTTAATTATCTAGCGAAACTTTAGGGTGATGAGATTCGTCCCATCAAACCGAACATCTTTCCCCAAGGAACTTGTTTAAAATTCTCAAATAGAATTTTTAGCTAAATGTAAAAAATATTTATGGCTATCAGCTGATCACTCATGTTGTATGGAGAGAGGTTTTTTATTTTGACCTATGTTCCTAGCTGTTCAGTGCGTTATGCTGACTCACATACTTACTTAAAGTCACTAAAATATGTGTTCAGTAAAAATACTTAAGTATTAATCGCGTAGCCTACCCTACTACTTGTACAACTAAAAAATAACTGTTCTATTTAATTAACAGGGCAATTAACACTAAACAAAAGTAGAGCAGCGTCAATCACCAGATGAACACAGGCACATGTTGTTTGGAAAATGTTTCTGCTCATAATCAGAAGTTTCAGACCGGAACCGCTTAGATTTAATGTACAAATTAATTCTGTTACGTGTGACGTACGTTCAAATCTATTTTGTTGAAATAAAGGTAGAACGGTAACAATTTAACATTACTAGTAGTTGGGCAGAATTAGCCGATCACAGTGCTAAAATCTGGGAAATTGTAACCAGCAATTAAAAATGTTTTTTTCTATAAATCTTTGCGTTAGTATAAACATATTCATTTTGCACAACTTTAGAGTTGCAGCGCGGCTGTGAAAAAATATGTGCAAAACTGTCAAAACAGGTTTTTTTGAGATTTACCGGTAAACTACGCATCTGGCGGTAAAAAGTGTTGTGTAACAAAAAACCTGTTTTGACAGTTTTTGACATTTTTTTTGACAGCCGCGCTGCCACTAAATGAATATGTTTATACTAATGCAAAGATATATAGGATTTTTTTTTAATTTCTGGTTACAATTTCCTTGACGCAAAACCTAATTCTGCTCTACTATAGTTACGGTCAGTGACCATTTTTTGACATTTCTAGATATGACCATTTTTGGAATCGACCTCTTTTTGTTGGGGCATGTAAAACACAGGAGACCTCTAAATAAAAACACGTGGTTCTAATTAAATAACTTACGTAAATTCAATTTGTAAAATAATATAGTTAGTCATATAATTAGCTAACGTTTCTTTTGAATGAGGCTGTAAGAGTTTACATACTTACAAATAACATACATATAATATCTACCTTTTTTCACACTATATCATTGCTTAAATGATTGCTAACTTAACTGTAAATCTTAAGAATGTATTATCAACTGAGATTATCGTAGAGTTACTTAATTACCTATATTATTACGTAGAACGTAACTTTGTGCGTTATCTTTTTACGTTCTTGCACCGTAACGGTCGGCGCATAAAGGCTCGCACTAGATCATAGTAAATTGTTATTTATGTGTGGTAAGCTTACTGTTAGAGGAGTTTAATAGGTGAGTAATTTTGTAAGGGAGACTAGGTTCGATTCCCAGTGTAAATATACATTTAATAAATATTCTAGGCTAACCCCAAACTAAGCAAGGCTTGTATTGTGGGTGTTAAATAACTGATTTACTACTTTTATACTCTTTTTTGTTGAATTTTTTTTTACCAGCTAACCCCAAACTAAGCAAGGCTTGTATTGTGGGTGTTAAATAACTGATTTACTACTTTTATACTCTTTTTTGTTGAATTTTTTTTTACCAGCTCCTATACAAAAAAAAATTCTCCTAAATATCTCCTTTTCAGTGGCCATTAGGCCATTGTAAAAACTCACCCAGGCCAGATGGTCATGTAAAGGCTAACCCCAAATATTCTAGGCTAACCCCAAACTAAGCAAGGCTTGTATTGTGGGTGTTAAATAACTGATTTACTACTTTTATACTCTTTTTTGTTGAATTTTTTTTTACCAGCTAACCCCAAACTAAGCAAGGCTTGTATTGTGGGTGTTAAATAACTGATTTACTACTTTTATACTCTTTTTTGTTGAATTTTTTTTTACCAGCTCCTATACAAAAAAAAATTCTCCTAAATATCTCCTTTTCAGTGGCCATTAGGCCATTGTAAAAACTCACCCAGGCCAGATGGTCATGTAAAGGTAGCCGAAGGGAGGATAGGCCCAAGAGATAAAACTTTTTTAAAGTCTTACAAAAAGCTGTATCCTTTACCTTTCAGGAACATTTAATTTTTATTTTAATGAAGAAAACATTGATTTGAAGTTAATTATTCTAATTTTCTTTGCCCATTCTCGCCCGGTAACTTGTGTTAGACACATAAAATCTCTTTGTTACAATTAAAATTTATTTAGTTATAGTTTATGCTTGTTGTGTTTTTATTTCAACAAATATAAATTCTATTTAAACTTACACTATGTTTTACTGAACATAGTTTTCCACTGACAAGAGCACAGCTCTTAAATTGAAGAAGAAGAAGCCCCTATACGTCCCCACCGAGGGACACAGGCCTCCCTTCGAAACACGAAGGAGATTTAGGCCATATAGTCCACCACGCTGGCCCAATGCGGGATGGTGGACCGCTCGTCTTTCGAAAATTTTCTTGGACGGGCGGGTTTCATCACGATGTTTTCCTTCACCGTTGAGCAAGTGATAATTAGAAATCTGCACATAAATCCGAAAAGAAGAATTTAGTGGAACAGGCCCGCACCAGGATTTGAACCCACGACCTTCGGATTACAAGTCTGGCTCATTACCAACTGGGCTATCACCAATCACCGCTTCAGGATTGAACAGATCTCCGCTGCCCAGATTGGTCGAATATGTAAATGTAATTGTAAATATTGAAAAGTGGACTGTATATTACTTGTGCATTATAATTGAAATAGAAAAAGGACTTTGAAAATGAGTATATTGAAAAAATATAAAATACGAGCTAAATTCACACTCTCTTAAAACGTCACCGAAAACCAGAAGACATTCTTTTATTTTATTTTTAGTTTTTTAACATTTAAAAAGAGAATACTTAATTAAAAAAGTTTGTGTTGGAAAGTAGATTCCAACATGTTGGCGGCCTAAAAAATTAACAAAAATGTAATTTAATATGCTTTGAAACAGATTATTGTAAAATGAAAATTAAATTGTGAAAATTTATTAATTAAAATCAAATTGTAAAAATTTTTTATTAATTAAAATTAAATTGTGAAAATTAATTAATTAAAATTAAATTGTGAAAACTAATTAATTAAAATTAAATTGTGAAAATTAATTAATTAAAATATAATTAAACGAAAAAATACAACCTTTTGTTTAAAATAAAATATTGGTAATTATACCTCAAAGTTTTCTAACTATACATAAGTAAGTAGAAATAATTGAATAAAAGTAGCACATGGGTACTGCATCTCACCAACAGAAAAATAAATAAACATTAATTATTAGTATTATTACAATATTCTATTGGTAATACACAAATACGAGTAATAGATCTAGTATGAGTATGCCCATTTGCAGTTTTAACTTCTACTGCTCTCACAATATTGTCAGACCCAGGAAATACATTAATAACTCTTGCCATTGGCCAATACATAGGAGGAGTATTATTTTCACGTAATATTACAAGTGTACCTATTTGAATGTTAGGAGTTACATCTCTCCACTTAGGTCTTGATTGCAAAGTATTTAAATAATGTTTGTACCATATTTTCCAAAAGGATTGGTACATATTAGTACATAGTTTCCAAAATTTAAGTCTGTTTTCAGGAACTTCTGAAAAATCTGGTTCAGGGTAAGAATTTAAAGCTGAACCAATCAAAAAATGCCCTGGAGACAAGTAGGAAAAATCATTTATATCATTAGATAATGGAATTAAAGGTCTACTATTTAACACCGCCTCAATTCTGCACAAAACAGTATTCATTTGTTCGTAGGTTAACAAAGCCTTTTGTACAACTCTTTTTAAGTGGTATTTCACACTTTTTACAGATGCCTCCCAGAGACCACCAAAGACAGGTGAATAAGCGGGAATAAAATGAAACTTGATACCTTTTGCAGAGGCATAATCTTGAACCTGTGTTTGATGTTCTCTGGAATTCTGGAACTTAAAATAATCGTCTAATTTAGTCCTTGCACATTTGAAAGTTGATGCATTATCACAATAAATTTCTGTCGGCAATCCGCGACGAGAAATAAATCGATTGAGGCAAGCAAGAAAAGTTTCCGTTTTTATGTCAGAAAGAAGTTCTAAATGTAATGCTTTTGTTACAAAGCAGACAAAAACGCAAATGTAAGCAGGTGATTCAATTGATCGCCTCAATGAAGATTGTTTGACTTGTATCGGACCGGCAAAATCAATTCCTACTTTCTGAAAAGGACGACATGCATTTACTCTGTCATGTGGCAAGGAACCCATAAGTTGTTCTGACATGTTCTTTTTTAACTTAAAACATATAATACATTTATGAATTACCTTCTTTATTTCACGAATGCCATTGACAAGCCAAAAATTTTGGTTCAAAGATGCAAGAACAAGTCTTTGACCAGCATGTAAATTTTTTTCATGTTCTCTTTTTATTATTAAATCAGTTATTCGAGAACCTTTAGGTAAAACTATTTGATGTTTCTGAGAAAGGGGTATTTTAGCATTATGCAATCTACCTCCTACTCTGATTACACCTAGGTCATCAATGAATGGAAATAGTGGTTTTAAAGAACTTGAGACCATTTTTTTGGACTCTAAAGAATGAATTTCATTTTTCATATATTTTTGTTGTTCATACTTAATTATTAATGATAAAGAAGTATTTAATTCATTACTTGAAATGAAATTATGTTTAATTTGACCCAGTTTTGTGCGAGTGTTACGACAAAAACGCAAAACGTATGCAAGAACTCTTTGCATGCGATTGATATTGGAATACTTATCTAAAAAATCAAGACATAACAGAGTCTTGCTTGAAACGGTACAAGCTATCGAACAAGGAAGCTTGACATCCTTCCTAACCTCAGGAAGGTCTTCAAATTTGGGAAGTTCAACTGAAAAAACTTTATACTCACTCTTATGAAGAGATTGTGGTGCAGACCACCAGAGCGAATGATGCTCTAACTCGTGTGGTAGCACACCTCTGCTGAGACAATCAGCTGGATTCTCATGGGTGCGTATATACGCCCATGTGTAGTTTTGTGTAAGGAGTGAAATTTGCTTTACCCTGTTAGCCACATATGTATTTAATTTAGTAGCATTCGTTTTTATCCAAGCTAAAACGATTTGTGAATCTGAATATAAAATAATATCGTTTATATCCTTTTTTAATGAGAGAGTATGATGAGCCCTCTTTGTTAACTTGGCAAGTAGTAAAGCAGCATTTAGCTCAAGTCTTGGCACCGTAAGCTTTTGGTTTAGTGGGTTAACTCGCGATTTTGAGCAGAGCAAAGAAATGTGAACATTACCTGATTTATCGACCACTCTTAAATAAATACAACAGCCATAAGCAGTGCTGCTTGAGGCATCGGCAAAACCAACCAACTGCAATTTGACAGCATTATTTAGACTGACATAGCGTACGAGGTTTATAGGTTTCATAATCGCCAAGCTTTCGTAAAACTTTCGCCAAAGTGATTGTAACTCATTGTTAAGCTTTTCATCCCAATCGAGATGAGCTTGCCATATCCTCTGCATAATAACTTTAGCGTTAACGACAAGCGGTCCTGCCAAACCAAGTGGATCATAAAACTTGCTAATGAAACTAAGCACTTCACGTTTTGTTTCAGGTATTTTATCACTTGTTTTGGGTGCAGAAAGCGTTAAAACATCTGATCTTATGTCATAGTTAATGCCTAGAGTTTTCATGCAGACACTATCTTTTTGCAAATCTATCTCATCAAAATATTGTTTACTTTTAGGAATATCATGCAAAATTTCACTCTTATTGGAAGACCATTTATGAAGTTGAAATCCTCCAATTTCTAAAAAGCTTGGAAATCTGTTCTTTAGACTCTATTAATTCATCCAGGGAGTCACTCGTTCCTAACACATCATCAACATAAGTCTGGTTTCTTAAAATAAAAGAAGCCCTTGGAAATTCTTTTTCGTATCTATCAGCTAACTCTATCAAGCAGCGAGTTGCCAAATATGATGAACTTTTAAGTCCATAAGTAACTGTATTGAGTTGTATACATTCTAGATTTTTATCTGGAGAATCTCTCCAGAGAATGTTTTGTAATGAACGATATTTTGGATTCATTGACACTGCTCTGAACATATGTCTTATGTCAGTAATAAAAACATATTGCTCAAATCGGAACAGCAATAATATGTCAAACAATTCTTTTTGAACGACTGGACCATTAAGAAGCAGGTCATTGAGAGATACCTTCTTGTTAGACTTCATTGAAGCATCAAACACAGTTCTGCATTTTGTAGTTTTTCTGTCCATTTTTACTACTGGATGATGAGGTAAAAAATAGACTGGATCTGAACTTAAGTCATATGAATTAATATCAATTTTTGAGGCATGGCCAAGCTCTAAATATTCGTCTATAAAATTCTTATAAAGTTCTAGCAGAACAGGATCTTTCTGTAATCTTTTTTCTAAATTGTAAAATCTTTTTGAAGCTAAATATAATGAGTCTCCTAAAGATTCATTTATAGAGTCAAGAGGCAGTTTTAATGGTAGCCCAACTTCAAATGTATTATTATTTAATTGCACAGTTTTTTTGAAAATTTCTTCACAAGATTCAAATTCAGATGATTTTTCTTGAAATATTTGGGGCACACTTTCAGTTTTCCAAAACTGAGCAATGTTGTCATTTAAATCAGTTTCACAAGTAGAACAAAATAAAGATACGACCTTTTTGGCGGGAACACAATGCAGGTTACCCGCTACCACGTAACCGAACTTTGTGTTGAGCAGCGCAGGAGTCGGAGCATTGTGTGCTGATGAAGATCTGGATGACTCTAAGATGACGGCTGGGTCACTCGGTAACAGCACCTGAAATAGTACGTCCGCTCCTAGTAATATATGTATTGTACTAGGCTCAAAAAAGTCTTTGTCGGCAAGTGTGATATCTGATGGCATTATGAAATTTGACATATCAATTTTTTGTTGAGGAAGCTGTGAAGTTATTTTATCAAGGATAAAACATGAAACTTTTGTGCTAAAATTATTTACAAGTGAAT
Source organism: Aproaerema taeniolella (assembly GCA_949987775.1). NCBI lineage: Eukaryota > Metazoa > Arthropoda > Insecta > Lepidoptera > Gelechiidae > Aproaerema > Aproaerema taeniolella. The sequence continues at coordinate 15,432,094 of OX465255.1, read as the reverse complement.
GTATCTGAAGTGGTATGTACTTTTTTACATTGCTTACCATGTTGCCAATTCCTACTATACCTGACTCCATGGTTTTTGGTTGTAACTGCAATAAATTTGCAAGTTCTGCAGTCACAAAAGAGGCTTGGGACCCACTGTCCAATAAAGCCTTGCAATGTACCTCTGTCCCATTTCCTGCAATAAGTTTTACCCTAGCGGTAGGCAGAAGTACTTGTGTAATGCCACTGTGTGTCAATAATGTCACAGGGCTTTGTAAATTGTCTTGATGTAACAATGTATTGTGGTCCAATTTGCAGGTGCCACATTTAAAGTGATACCTACATGCACCTGTATGTAAATTGAGGCAAAGTTTGCATAAAGAATTTTTATTTACAAATGATAGCCTATCAGTAACTGACATAAGCTTGAATTTGCCACAAGTGTATAATTTATGTGCAGACTTACATAGTAAGCATGACTTACATTTTGGTGGTGACGTCTTCACTACCGGCTTCCCGGCGGCAGCTGAAGGCTCGTCCTTCAAGGTGGCAGCGCTGCAGGACATCTTGTTGTACTGCTTGCTATGGTGACTGTCTTGAGGTGGACGCTCTGAATTTTCTAGTGCAAGTGCACGCTTCTCTAGAAAGTCAATAAGACTCTTAACACTAGGTTCTTCATTGCGAATTAATTGGAACTCCTTATTGCATAAGAAATCCAGTTTACGCAACACTATGCACAAAACTATAGGGTCCCACTCATTAACGTTGCAGTTTAAATTTTGTAAAGCGGCCAATTGTTGCTTTACAACAGAAACAATTTGTCTGAGATTTTGAGAATTTGAACGGTTAATTTGTGGCATATCTATAAGCATATTTATGTGATCATTTCTAATTTTATAAAGGTTATTGTATCTATGTTCCAAGATCTGAAGACTCTCTTCATAACTCTCTGCTATCACAGGCAAATTTTTGATCAAATCAAGCGGTTCATCTTTTAAAAAGTTTCTCAAATAATAGAACTTTTGAATTTTTTCCAAACGGGAATTTTGATCAACAAGTGACTTAAAAAGTCCTATAAAAGTTCTATATTCAGAATACTTGCCTGTGAAAGGTGGGATAACAATCTGTGGCAACTTTGTTGGCATGGAATGAGAGTTATTCTGTGACCCTTCATTGGAACTACTGTTACATGAGATCTTAATAAGTAATTGCATTATTTTGCTAAGTGTATAAGCATATCTGTCTTCGACAATAGATGCATCTTCGCTGTCATTAGGATCTATGCCAATTATTTGCAAATTAAACTCTTCGTAACGTTGAAAATACGACCGAAGGTTTTCTTCTTTTATTTTTAAAATTTCCTTGGACAGATCAGATGCAGCTGTTTCGGACAAACTTTGAATGTAATTATACAATTTGGTTATATTACCTTTTATTAATGCTCGTTGTCGTATTAGAACAGTTGAATCTTTGCTTGTAGCCATTTTTTAGACAAACACACACTTTAAAAAACCACAAACCAAATCAAATCCTAAATTGGTATTGAAAATGATGTAAAAGTTGTAAATTGTACAAATAAAAAACTTAAAACTTAAAATCAAACAACTTCGTGTAAACAGAAAAGTAAAATGGCGGATCGGGGGATTGGCGGGGGGGGGGCGTCGCGTCGAACACAGCGACACACAGAGCATCAAACATAAAGTCTTCGTGGCTCACTTCGGCTAGATTCGAATATCTTCGGCTGTAATCGGCCAATCCTCGGCGTCACTTTAGATGCATTTTTGGAGTATGCTCGTTTCGATGTTATAATCTTGATGAAATAAAGTAATTGAAAAACTTACGCAAACTTGTCCAATCAAAATCGATGCGTTATTTTTTGTAAACTGAAATAATACTCAAACTTGTATTTGTAGTCCTCGGGCGGCGTATACGGCGTAGTGTAAGTTTTCTTTCGCGTTCAATACTGCACAAAGAAAATCTACGTCGAACTGCAATCACCAGCTTCCAACCTTCGTTTTGCACAAGTTCCGTGGAAGGACCAAATCTGAACAGATCTCCGCTGCCCAGATTGGTCGAATATGTAAATGTAATTGTAAATATTGAAAAGTGGACTGTATATTACTTGTGCATTATAATTGAAATAGAAAAAGGACTTTGAAAATGAGTATATTGAAAAAATATAAAATACGAGCTAAATTCACACTCTCTTAAAACGTCACCGAAAACCAGAAGACATTCTTTTATTTTATTTTTAGTTTTTTAACATTTAAAAAGAGAATACTTAATTAAAAAAGTTTGTGTTGGAAAGTAGATTCCAACAAGGATATCTCACGCAACGCCATCTAACCACAAATATAAGCAAAGCTAGTACTATATGGGTGCTAGATAACTAATATAGTTTTGTTTTATTAAACTTTTACAAAATACTTTACTTAAATTATGTAATCTATAAAATATATAATCATTACTTTATTATAAATGCGAAAGTAACTCTGTCTGTCTGTCTGTCTTTTACGCCTAAACTACTGAACCGATTTTGATGAAATTTGGTATAGATGAGATAGATAGAGATAGATTAGAGCCTGAGAAAGGACCTACATTTCATCCCACAGTTGGGCACAATATAACCTGTAGTCCACGCGGGCGGAGCCGCGAGCGGAATGCTAGTCTATAAATAAAAGACCTCCTCCAACGCACCACATCGAGGCAACGTGCCCAAGATACTGGCGGCATAGTTTTTTATTCAATACATAATTCTATTTTTTGGAAATATGTACATTATCACTCAAATACAATTTCCAAATATTTGAGTAGGTCAGGAATCGAACTCGCAACTATCAGATCAGTAGGCAAGGTTATTACCAACTGAGCTACTCGATTTTTACCATTGTAACCACGTACTTACCTTTAACATTTTCTGAGCCATTACTACGCATTTAACCAACGACACTTTAAGGGTCTTAGGTCTATATTTAAGAACAGATTGCGACTTGGTATATAAATAACGTTTTTTAGGGTTCCGTAGTAATCTACGAACCCTTATAGTTTCGCCATGTCCGTCTGTCCGTCTGTCCGTCTGTCCGCGGGTTTCCTAAGAAACCCTTGGTACTACAGAGCTGAAATTTGGCATGGTCATAAATATTAACTACGCCGTCAGAACTGTAGAGTGAAATCCTAGAAAAACAATTTTTTTCGGGTGTCTCCCATAGACGTGAAAGGGCGATGAATTTCTTTTTTCTAGCCAATATCATTAAATTGGGTGTCATAGGACAGCTTTTTAAAAGACAGAAGGGGTTTACTACGAACGTTTTTCGATTCAACACTTTGTTTGCCTAATATAAAGGGGTTCGAACATTTTTGTATGAAGCCTGGCTTGCCTAAAGTTGCAAGTACATACAAGTACATAAAAAGTCGCGTTTTTAATGTACACGTATGAAACATTATGCCAATCGACAGAAAAAATAATTACAAACAACAAACACTGATTGACAAAATGTCGTAAGTGATATACTTTCTGAGTAATTTCAGTTTGAAAATGTAAAAAATAATTAAAAGAAAATCATCGTTTAAACAGATTTCAAAGTTCATTATCATCATTTTAAAGCATTCCGCGCCACGACTAGCATTAAATTGAATTCTTGTTGGATTCTAAATGCAAAAAAGGATTATTATACGAGAATGCAAAAAATATGTAAAATATGTTTTTTAGGTGAAATCAATATGATACAAAATCCTTACAAGCCTGAGTCATCCATCAGTACTGTGGTATGCAGACCTTCATGGAGGATCTGGCATAACGGAACTCCTTTCCCAATCGGTCATTTCGAAGAAGGTTATTTGAATATCATTTCAAAGATTTGAAATGGTGTTCGATGTCAATATTTGAAATGATTGAAGATCTGGTCTTCCGATATTCTTAGGAGAGCTCGCGGAGTAATTTCATGTATGCGATCATAGGCGTGCAAATGGCACTTTTTCAGGTGTTATAAATAAAGTGATTCGTATGTGATTAATTATATAAATGTAATAAAATGAAATTGTATGGAAGTGCTCGTATATCATTCATAAATATACACCTCACAGAAGAGATACGTCTTTTACTCATTGCCCCCTGAAGATGTGTTATAGTACTTAAAAAATACCATAGAATTAATGCGGTGCGAAGAGATGCGGCTCGTGATAAGTGTCACGAGCCGCATCTCTTCCCGTACCAATCTTCACAACTGTCTATGAACCACAGTGCTGTTTAACGCACCAGGAGGGTAACATGAGAGAAGCTTTGGATGTTGTCACGTTTTTTTAAGCTTCTGTACGCATGCTGTCACGTTCCTTTTAATAAAGAATTAATAAGACAGCATGCGTAGAGAAGCTTTGTCACCGCGCTTATGTTAGACGGGCAGGTCAAATCAGTCAGTTTGTCACCGTGACTTGCACCGTGAACAAGCGTTCTCGTTGCTGTAGAAGAAGTTTAAGTTGTTATTTTTTGTAAAGTTTTTGTTGTTGATATTTTTGTTATTTCTTAACTGTTAACAGTAGCTGTTTTATCTATCATTATTGACATTTACTCGATGTCAAGAAACTTAGGCCCGCCAGGGTCGCAGTGTTTCTTCTGCGGAATTAGTACTGCTCGCCCTACCGTACGCCGTCCGCGATCACAAATATGATGTTATGAGCTTTGTGAGGGATATCTAAACCATTACCCTATGTCCAAGAGTATGCCAACCAAATATTCCCTGGTAAACCTCATAAAACCTGGTGTCGAAGTTATTGACCCGCTAAAGACCTTCGCAGTGGCTCATGTACCGACTACTATCGCAGATACTTAGGCACTTAAAGCCGGCGCCTTTCGTAGCATGGAATCATCTTTCTTTCGGACAATCAGGTGATTCCCTTGCGGCTTGGTATCCCCACCGGTTACCTCCACCAGTGGGGCCACAAAGATTATTTAGTCTTGGTATCCTGCAGTGGATCAGGGGGGACAAGAGGATTTATTAGTACTTATTTCTCCACTCATTATTTTGAAGTACTAGCCACTTCTTAGTTCTTATGCTGTCATTGATACGAAGTCAAAATCAAAAGTCAATGTCCTTATCAAACTAAGGAAAGTCTCAAAATCATAAAGTGATGTTTGTTCGGATCCCGGAACCTTCTCGATGGCCGCGCGCGGCGGCGTGGGAAATGGCGTAAGAGCGGCGCGAGAAGCGGCGTACCAACGGCGCGAGAAGTGGCGTACCAGCGGCGCAGTAAGCGGTCTACGAGGGGCGGTTCCAGTCGAGCAATGTCTCTGTATTTAAGTTAACGTAGTGACTTTCAACCTTATTTTTAACACTAGACTGTAAGCTCGTCCAACTGTAGAAGGTCTAGGGCAAGATTATAGTCAAGAGCACACCAATGAGTATGAGTTGCTTTTTTTTATTGATAAAGATCACGGTGACAGTGAGTGACAAAATGACTGGTAAAGAACAACCCTGTGGTTGGTCCCTCTCTTTCACCCTGCGCCCTTTGCGCCGCATTAACGTGGTATTTTTCTTGATGGATGACCCAGGCTTGTCATCAATGAGTAGATTTTGGATTTTGATTGATATGGATTTCACCAAAAACATATTTTACATATTTTTTTTACATTTCCTATTATTTTAGTGTAACAGGAATCCAATTTAATGCTAGTCGTGGCGAAGGATGCTTTAAAATGATGACAATGGACTTTTAAATCAGCTTTTCTTTTAATTATATTTTACATTTTCAAACTGAAATTACTCAGAAAGTATATCACTTACGACATTTTGTCAATCAGTATTTGTTGTTTGTAATTATTTTCTCTGTCGATTGGCATATGTTTCATATGTGTACGTTAAAAACGCGACTTTGTATGTACTTGTATGTACTTGCAACTTTAGGCATGCCACAGAGGTTCGATGCTCTTTTTAAAGTGAAAATTTTTGTCAAACACAAGTGTCCCCCCCCTCTACCAGCTAAACGGTTGATTCTAAAAATGTGAAAAAATTCATGGTGGTAGTGTATACAATGAAATTATAAGGAAAACTATCACACATAAGATGGCTCTTCAAGTTTGCGAGTAATAGTCGACCAAGTGCCAAACTTAGTTGGGATTAATAAGAACATGTTTAGATCATTGGTACTACAGAGCTGAAATTTGGCATGGTCATACATATTGATTGCGCCAACAGATTGAAAAAAAAAAATTTTGGAAAAAAAAATTTTTCGGATGTTTCCCATATACGTGAAAGGGCAATGGTTTTTTTTCTCGCCGATATCATCGAATGAGATGTCATAGGATAGCTCTTTAAAAGATAGAAGGGGTTTACTAAGAACGTTTTTCGATTCAGCATTCCCTTTGCGAAAAATTAATTTTTAAAGTGAAATTTTTTATTAAAAACAAGTGTCCCCCACTAAAAAAAAAAAAAGAGAAAAAAAAAAATTCGCGCTCGCTTCGCTCGCGCATTCAATACTTCCATTTCATTATATTTATTTCATTTTTTTATCTCTTCGATATCATCGAATGAGATGTCATAGGATAGCTTTTTAAAAGATAGAAGGGGTTTACTAAGAACGTCTTTCGATTCAGAATTCCCTTTGCGAAAAATTAATTTTTAAAGTGAAAGTTTTTATTAAAAACAAGTGTCCCCCACTACAAGCAAAACGATTGTTTCTAAAAATGTGGAAAAATTCACGGTGATAGAATATACAACAAAATTAAAAGGAAAACTATCACACATAAGTTGGCCCTTCAAGCTTGTGAGTAATAGTCGACCAAGTGCCAAACGTTGTTGGGATTAATAAGAATATATTTACTAATATTAGATCCTTGGTACTACAGAGCTAAAATTTGGCATGGTCGTAATATTGATTGCGCCGACAGATCTAAAAAATAAAATGGTGGAAAAAAAATGTTTTTCGGGTGTTTTCCATACACGTGAAAGCGCGAGGGATTTTTTTTTCTCGCCGATATCATCGAGTGGGTTATCATAGGATAGCATTTTTCAAGATAGATGGGGTTTACTACGAACGTTTTTCGATTCAGCAATCCGTTTGGGAAACATTAATATTTAGAAAAATAAAATGTGGAATAATTCACGAGAGTAGCATTCACGACGAAGTGTACACTAATCCAAAATGGCCGCCATACAAGGTTCCACGCTTAAAGTGAGGCGAGCCGAAAGCCAAGCTGTAACATATTGACATTTCAGGTGTCGTTTAATAGGTTTTTGGGGGTGCTAATTACGAAAATGACATCAAAATTATACAAGATCACCACGCGACCTGCTTTAGCAGCAGCTCGATATTATTATATTATCCCTAACAATAATATTATCGCAAAAAAAAAAAAAAAAAACAAAAAACAAAAAAAAAAAAAAAACTATAAAAACAAAAAAATTCGCGCTCGCTTCGCTCGCGCATTAAATACTTCCATTCTGTTATGTTTACACCAAAACTACAATTATTTCTGAAACTACAAACTGTTTAATACATTTCTTTTTGATACTATAGTATTTGGGGATTTTAACATCGACTATGACAATATGCTCGTAGAATTAAGAAACCAGCTGCATATTTGAACCATGCTGCTACGGAACCCTACAATGCGCGTGGCCCGACACGCTCTTGGCCGGTTTTTATTAGACATTATTAGTAATTCAACCGTCCATATGCTCGTAGAATTAAGAAGCCAGCTGCATATTTGAACCATGCTGCTACGGAACCCTACAATGCGCGTGTCCCGACACGCTCTTGGCCGGTTTTTTTAATATACTTACAGTAGTTATTCCCACAGCAAATCACGTCTTGTCTTTCAAGCAAGATTGTGAAATACCTGTAATTAAAAAAAATATATTTAAAAAGGTATAAAAAAAGTTGGGCAACTAAAAAGATTAAATATAATTATTATAGTCTTAATATATCTTTACTATGTTTTAACCTCCGACAAAAAAAGTAATTTTACATTTGAACATGCCAAAAATGTTTTACAACGTAAATAAAAATATTTTACAAAGAGTAATCCAACGTGAACAAAACCCACAAAAACCGTACAATTACAGACAGATATTCGATGCAAATGTATTAATAAAATTTGGAGCTTGTTAGCGACGCGACCCCAAACTGTGGGATTAAAATATGTAGCTGAAATCCTGAAATCAGTAACCTGAAATCAAATTCTCTTCGGTAATGAGTTTAATTCTCATATTCCATGTTATAATTATCTTAAATTCTGTAATTTTAGAGCAAAATAAAAGTGTGTATAAGGTGGTTGTAAATATCCTTACATTTTTTATTTATTTATTTGTACAACGGTAAGTTACAGTTTGTCTTAGTTATATTACTCGCCAAACTAAACAGTTTGATGGCGAGACGCGCTCTTTTTTATGCGATATGAAAAACCTACCATAAACTACTTAACAAAGGAAAATACAATACCATACTTTGCACATAGTAGCAAAGTTGAAAATGATAATAATGCAATTCACTATTTTGACTTATTTTAAATAACATTCAATGTTATATTATAAACGCGAAAGCTTTTATGTATGGATGTTTGTTACTCTTTCACGCTAAAACTTTTTATAAATCGAAAACGGCACGGCAAAATATTACCGTTGCCATAGTAATAGTAGAAGCTAGCTGGCAATGGTAATTCAAATTTTGAATTGCTCTGCTGTGCCGTTCGAATTATAAAAAGGCCCATGGATTTGAAACTTCATAATTTTCAAAAATTCCCACGGGTACGAAGTCCTGGGCGAAAAGCCAGTATTTATTATATTTATTGCTACCTTTCTGCACGCGGATTCGTTCGTGTGGAGAGTATTATCATTAACCCTTTACATAAAACTATGTATTACTTGCGATCTCTATTCCTCAGATCTAGCTAAAAAAATGTGATGTGCACCAGATTCAACATTTTTAATTTCCTGTGAAAAAACCTCTTAATTAAATTAAAAAGCTTTCCCGTCTGTCTCTGATATCGATGCTTTCAAACGGATAAACCGATTTTATATTTTTGTAGCGATTTTTGTGTTCAAATGGATGGAGATGGTTTCATATAGGTCTGAACATAAAATTCAATTCAATGGCTTTTGAAACCAAATTTATTTGTACTACATACTTTGGTATGGACTATAAAATGTATATCAGTCAGAAATTATATTATCCACATACGGGATCAGTCCACATAATAAATAACTTTACTGAAGTTTAAAAAAAAAACTTCACCTCATCATACAAGTATGAAAGTAATTTTCTAGAAATAAGGTAAAAAGCTTGGATTAAGGTTTTAGACTTATGAATCTAAAAATACTTTTTGTATTTTAAATTTATTCTTTAGGTAATCACCAGCGTGTGGCCATTACCCTGAAAGTCACCTTTTTAAAAAAAATTGCGAAAATTAAAAAAATATTTTACTTGCCATGAAATGGCAAACTAGCTGATAGTATAAGTTGTATGGAGAGGCAATTTAAAATAAATATATATATATATTTTTTCATTACATTTTGTTTAGCTAACCTTATTTTTGAATGTTAAACGACGGAACTACTTTCCCTAATGCGCAGAGGTTGAAATATAATATATATATACCTCTGCGCATTAGGGAAAGTAGTTCCGTCGTTTAACATTCAAAAATAAGGTTAGCTAAACAAAATGTAATGAAAACACTGTTCGCTATTTCTACCAAGTACCGCCATTCAATAAGGCCAGGAAAACTCCTAGCGAAGCAATCCCTAATTAACCGTTTCCATAAATTCTAAGCAAAGATCCTTGCCAAGAACATTTGCATTCTTATTATGGGTAACATACGAAGCGGCCGCATCTCTTAATGAGCCAATGTCTTAATTTCCATGGTAACTAATTACTTACAGAGATGAATTTAGGAGGTAGAGCGAAAAGTGAAAAATGTTTTTTTAAACTCTGACGCTAGAAGGTCATAAAATAGCCTACATCTAAATATAAACATCGCATACCTAACTGGAGTGGCAAAAATATGAAGTAAAAGCGTTAGCATAAATGTAGCATTTGACATAAAGAACAAAACATAAATCTTTTGGATGAATGGTTGAAAATGGTTTCGGTGCATAGAAATAGGAAAACAATCTCTTTTCTATGCTTTTCGAAATTTGATTCGAAGATGTACTGTCGCTGCCAGTGGTTAGGTACCTAATGCACCATTCATTAAAATATGCACTTTCCTTGTAGCTATTCGCAATTTTTTGAAGTGTAAACTTCTTTAGCGGCGTTGAGCACGATGTCACGTGACCCTGATCGAAAATATGTCGAAAATGCGTAAGGTTGCCACCTTTTTTTAAGTGAAAACTTCTTTAGCAGCGTTGTGTACTTTGAACTATGGGTGGAAGCCCTATGGTAAAATTATCTCTGTGACAGATGTCAACGATGTCAACGATTATTTACACATAGTGCGCAGGTAAGTTTCGGCCGGTGGTGTCGTTTCGACAGGTACGCGATTTCATATCCAGTTCGACAGGTATAATTTTTTTAGTTCTTAGTACAGTCACATGCAAAAGTGTAACAGTGTATCAAATAAAAACTCAGTATACAAATTTATGGTTTTTATTAAAAAAGAAACTATAAACTAAAGGTACATTAATAAAAAAAAACATCAAACAATTCTTTCTTTCAGTAATATAGAAAATCACAGGTAATATAGAAAATCACAGGTAATTGTTAACGTATAAAATAATGAAAACATGCAAAATCACAGCTAGGTCAGTACTAATTATTAACTAGAAAAAAAAACATTCAAAATCACAGTTGTGTGGGTACAGACAGCAGCACGTCAGGTTACACATCTGTATTTAGAAAGCCGGCCCTATTACTAATGGCATAAAGGCGATGTCAAGATCAACACGTATAGTCCAGTGTGCTGCTGTGTGCACCGTCTTATAATTATAAACTAAAAATAAAACATTTAAAATCACAGCTAGGTTTTCATTATTAAATATAAAAATATTAAAAATCACAGGTAGTTATCATTATCAAATTAAGAAAACAATTAAAATGGTCGTTAGGCAACTAGGTACTTATTACTTACTATTAATTTAAAAAAAACATGCAAAATAAAAAAAAATACAAATTAAAACAAAATTCAAAAATTACATTACGTGTAAATACACAGTTTTTCTAAGCAGTGGCCCAAGGTGTATTCATTGGTACACAGTTTTTGTATGATTTGGCTCACTCTTGCGTCATTTTGTATTGCCTGTTGTGTTTTATTTTTATTGATCACGCCACGACTGATTTCTTCCATTTTAGCTTTACTGTCAAAAGCTTCTTTTTGCAAGGCTTCCAGTAGTTGTAAAATGTTTATTTTGCTGCTTCCTTTCAATTTTCTGTTCATCTTGGCGTGCCAGCTTTCTAAAAGATTTGTCGTGCGGTGACGTTCACCGCATACATTCCAATTTTTGTCAGATTCCAACCAAGTTTCTACAAAGTAATCGTTGAATCTGGCAATTCTTTCACCACCTGGACAATCCTCCATGATGTATAGCCAACCTTCATCAATAAATTCAGCAGGGACAAGTGCCAGTGCAGCGCATAAAGAAATGTGTTTTTTTTCTACTCTCGATGTGATCTCAAGAGCCTTTCCTTTTCTAAATAAAGCCCTTTGAAAATGAAAGTAGCAGCCGGAAATAACTGCCTGAGGGTAGACGTTACTGATTGCATTATGAATGGCCATTTCAAAGTCTGCTTTAAAAATCTGTGGTTGCCAGCTAGGATAGCAATTTTTGAGGAGATTAAATAGTGCCTCATAAGTTGTTTGCTCCTTATTCATGAGTAGTGCAAATATCAAAGGCACGATATTAGTGCTCTCTGCCGTGCTGCCTATATCAGCATGAATGGTGAAAAGCTGGAGAAATGGTGCGATAATAAATTTGAATGTTCCATCCACAAAAAATATTGAAAGATTGCACAGTGTGCTTTCATCAACCAGGCTGAATACTAAAATTCTGTTCGATTCATTTTGATTATCGCCGATTAAAAACATTTCATACTTTTCAGGCACTTTTACTTGTCCTTGATTTGAAAACACTAAACGCTCCGCTCCATTAATTTTTTTCCTAGCGGTGTACAATGCATGCTTTACATTTTGAAATTTCGGTGCTGGCGCAACCAAATCTAGACCCGTGTCTTTATATTTTTTCGATTCTTCTTCAAAAATATTTTTTATGCCTTCGTTCGAATCGCAAGCACGTTTACGACAGGCACTCAAAACTTTTTGAAGTTCATTTTTTGCAAAATCGGGCGTGCAGCTATGCATAACTTCCTTTAACACACGATTTTCACGAACTGTTACACTTCCACGACACGTGTTTCTGTGTATGCACCTCCAATAGCTAGCTCCGTTTTTGTAGTCCTCGCGTTTATAATATTGATGGCCAGCTCGCATCAATATTAATCCACCTCGTTTTGAAGTATTATATACTAAATCAACGGAGCCGGTGCTAGACGACGCTTCGTCCATTATTTAGCTGTAATAAAATAAAACAAAAATATCCACTAAATAAAACAAAAATATTAAGGATTTCACTATCCACTGACCATTGCTCTCGAGTACTCTCGACTAAAATACAATTTTAGATTAAAAATATAAAAAAAGACTTAAAATTTAGATATTTAGAATTTTCTTATTATAATTAATTTTAAATTCCTTAATATAACATCTATATTATCTGAAGTTGTTTACTTACATTTTTCCGGCTCTTATCTCCTGTAGTGCACAAAATTATTAATAAACACGTGCTTGCTGCACTTAACTTGAAGTTAAACTAAATATCTTTATCTCCATCAGTAACCCTTTTCAATAGATACGCAATAAAAAAAAACAATATGCAAGCAAAATCTCATCGCCAACAACCAATCACAACACTTTCATTTGTAACTTATTATTATTACTTACACCTATTGTCCTTCCTTATCTCTGCTCATCCCTCAAACTTGATTTTACTACCTGGCCATTTCAAGGTCACCCGAGAACGCTATTTTTGCAAACAAGCGTAAATTTTATTTAATATAAAGCTTATAACGCATAGAACTGCTTAATATCAAATGTTGAGCATATGTAAATCTGTTTTAACTTTTGAGCTTAACTGTACCAACAGGACTTAAATTTTGCATATAAAAAAAACACCGGCCGAAACGCCCCTTCAAATAAATTAAAATAATACCAGTGCCCGTTCGACAGGTGAAAAAAAATGCATACCTGTCGAAACGACACCAAAATACAGGTCGAACCATATCATTTTTTGTGACCGGCCGAACTTGACCTGTCGAACGGGTCCCGACCCTGCGCAAATACCGATAGACTATTTTACTAATTTGAAAGTAGACAGTTTGGTCGAGTGGAAAAGTTGCCAGATTGTAAGCAACAGGTCGAGGGTTCGAATCCTGAGAATATAACGGACTCTTTTCGTGTATTTTGTGTTATTTCAAATTTTTTTTTAACATTAGTGTTCAAGTTTTCACTTATGCCGGCACTCCCGGAGTGCAACCCGATGTTTTTTTTAATTAGAAAAAACAAAACTAAGTGCTAGGAAGACTAAAAAAGGATTTTAATATTGTACAGATATTCAAATTCCAATTATGATTTAAAAAATAATAAACTTCTTGAATATTTTTTAATTTCTTGACCTTTTTTGAATATTTTTTTTAGTTTTGTAATTTATCGTGTTTCGACGGTAGGTCCGTGCCCCTAAATAGGGACGTAAACAGGCTGATAAAAAAAAATGAGATTCCAGAAACAAAATCCTTAAACAAAGTCTCGTAGTGTGCCAAAAATTGGCACGTCCACCGGCATTGCAAAGCACCGCAACACGCCGCCAAATGACTGGCTCCATCACTGTCGTGGCACAGGTGGATGCCATAAATACACCATACAATGTATGTGCTACTTTATTCCGCTCTTGCTTAGTTTTAAACTTTTTTTTACTATTACCTTCCACGCTTAAATGAGAGCGACAAAATCTTGAGAAAATAATAAAAGTGCTGTTTTACTGTGATTTAGGCCCGTTGTCTTTCTCTCACTATCAAAACGCTACTTAACTATAGATCAGAGTCTGAGTCGCGTTTTGTAACGGACCTATGTCTCAGATTCTGAGATAGGACCGCAAAACACAACAAACATCTCCTCTGGCATGCTGTAAGGATGTGAAGAGACTAAGGTTTTTCAACCCCCGACAAAAAAAGTGGGGGGGGGGGGTTATAATTTTGACGAGTGTACCTGTGTGTCTGTCTGATATATCGCAGCTCCTAAACAAATCGACCAATTTCGTTTTTTTTATGCTTTAAAGCTGACGTTCTTAGCTTTACTTGATCAAAATTGGTTCAGCCGTTTTAAAATTATTAGCAATCGAATATCGGAAGTGATACAACATTTTTAATTTTAGCGTTATTTATGACCCTCTAAATCCAAACAGAGAAAACCTAACCTCAAACGTAAAAGGCATCATACTTTTCAAAAACTTAAAAAAAACTGGTGAAAACCAGTCGATTACGGATTTTCCACAGGTGTAGGTACGTGCCTACGTCATCAATAAAACATGTGTCCGCCAACGTTTTAATTCAGCTAAAAGCCGATCTCATTGTGGTCAGCCCGATGATTCGGGATTTTTTCGGGATCTCGTGTCGGTCGTATACGGGTATTCGGGATGTCGCGTTTGGTGTTTTGGCAAAGGTTTGTAACTCTGTTTTAAGTAAAAATATATAAATAAATAAACGCTACACACTCAAAGGCCCACACTAAGGTTTTCCCTTGTGTCGTGGGTCCCTTGGAACACACATAAAGACAAACACAAACACCCATGACCCGAGAACAAACATCTGCTTTTTACACAAATGTTTGCCCCGACTGGGGATCGAACCCAGGACCCGCCGATCAAGAGGTAGCGTCACTACCACTCGAACAAACCGGCCGGCCAAAGTGTTTTAATTATAACGGTATTTTGTTGTCAAAGACAAATTGTTCAAAAATTAACTATCCGAACTAACTGTTGTAAAAAAGCCCACCCTTAATATTTCCTGGAGTAAAAGGTTAGTGATAATTACGTATCTAATTGAGTGTGGCTGACAATCTCTCAGCAAAAATGTTTATCAATGTTACCGGTTAATAATATCAATATCTTTACTAATATTATTAATGGGAAAGTAACTCTGTCTGTCTATCTGTTACGCTTTCACGCCTTAACTACTGAACCTATTTTGATTAAATTTGGTACAGAGACAGATTAGAACTTGGGAAAGGACAAAGGCTACATTTTATCCAACAGATGGGCACGGGCACGCTAGTATTTTCATAAATAAAATGTCAAATAGACAAAACGCAACACTAAATATGTATGTGTTAACTATTTAAAATAAAACATATAAAAATGTAATTATTACTAGGTGACCCACCTTTTTCGTTTAATTTGCTAGGTACCTAATTAAAGTTGTCTTATAATTACCACAAATTACGTTCAAAAGGCGACCACTTAAATTGTTAGCATTTTATATATCACGGCTCAACTTTAATAATTACAAAAAATCTGTTTTATTTAACAGGATTTAGCTAGATTCTTTAAATATTTTTTTGACTGGTTTTATTTTAAAATTCTTGGTATTTAATAATTATACCAGTTCTAGTAGAGTTTAAAAATACAGTAATAACACTGTAATATTAATTGATAAGTCGTGTTAAGCTTCTTTGATTTTAAATTCTTTTAAAACATTGTAATCTGTAGCCATCAGACATTTAAGCAATATACCCTGCCGGCTGCCACGTAAGATTTGCAACTGCGTGCCCCTTGACATCAAAATAAGTAAAACTCGAGTTACAGCATTTTTCATCAAGGCCGATATTGAAGTAGGAACTCTCAGGTGGTTCGACGGTGCTTTGTAAGTTAAAAGCTCCGTCATTCAGTCTGAGATCTTTGTGCACTACGCAGAATACACTTTATTATACCTTTGGGCTTCGAATAACGACCTTTCGTCGGTTGCTTATAAGCGCACTTTAAAACAATCTCGTTTTTATGTTTATCTTTATACTAACTACATCAACGCTCTAGAACGAGTACAAAAAAGTTCCTGAAAATGGTTAGTCATAGATGTTATAGGCATTATAAACACTATGATTATTTGTTGGGCAAATTTAATATGTTGTCTCTAGAAAAGCGTCGCTCTCAGCTAGAATCTTTATAAAATGTTAAATAACTATGCAGAATGTCCTGAGCTCGTTTCAAAAATTAAATACAGAGTCCCCGCTCGTAGAACTTCAAGGAACAGAGATTTGTTTTCGTGTTCGTTTTGTCGTACTAATATTGGCAAGCGCTCCCCTATCCATAGAATGTGCTATAGATATAACAACCGTTTCTCTGCTGTTGGCCCATTTTATTCATCTTTAAATACTTTTAAACATAAAATTTTCGATATTTTAAAAGAAGAAGCCCCATCTAAATAATTTGTTATACCTATGTAATACCTACTTAATAAAATGCCCTGAAACTGCTTACCTTTAGCAACTAATTAAGTGTGTGATCCTGATTGATCACTTTATTAGTGTGCAATGCAACGATCGCCCAACTAAGTAGCTAGCAACTTTAAATTATTACTACCTATCCGTGGAACATGTCGCTGGTTAGCACTTACTATAACTATGTTATATGTTAATGCTGTTACCAAATATGTACTTAACTGTTTTTGTTCATCTTATAAATAAATAATATAAAAATAAAATAAATAAAATAAACTTCCCGCCCGAGAGTTCGTTCCTATGGGAATTTCAGAAGTGAATTATACATTCAAAACTTCCTCTTCTTCATTAGACGGAGGTCCATTGGTGAAAACCTTATGAATATCCGTTTAGTAGTTTTTGAGCATATTGCTTTCAGACAAATACAATATACTTTATTTACACACAGACATACAGTACATAACTGAACATAAAACATAGTGTACAACAAGGTGGCCTTATTGCCATATAAGCGCGGCGGGGGACTTTGTTTTATAATTTAAGTACGATGATGTGATCAGTAGTAGCTTAATGCCTCTCGAAAAATAAAAAATGGTAGTATGCCTTCAACTTTCGTCTCTACTCTTTTCCGCTCACAAAACCCTTTGAGGCGTAAGCTCAAACAAATTACATGAGCGTAAGAGTTATCTGGTACACCACTTTTATTATATCAACCTTCCAAGCCTAAAATATAAAACAATATCAAATGTATTAAAGTAAATAGCTAAAAGTAATCTCATTTTTTGTCACTTTTGCGACCGCGTTAAGGTAAAATTTATATTCGAGCTAATACCAACGAGACCTGAAATTAGCGTTAGCGTGCATAATTTATTTTCCTTCAGGGTGTCAGACTTATAAATATTTGCATAAAAACCGAGCTGATAATCTCAGCTTATAGGGTTTTGTTTCTATACAATGTTTGTTTTTGCAAGGTAGGTACAAAAAGTTAACACAATCGAATAGCAGAGTACAATTATTATTTCTCATTGATATTAATGCACAGTGCACCCTCGTATAAGCATTTCTTTGATTCTTCAAATTGCTTGACTACTTCATCATCTTTTATACAGCGCACTGCCAAGGAATTGAATTTCCTGCCTGCGTTTGTGTTTCTGAGCTCATATAAACCAAAATCTCTTCATTAAAGTGCGAACTCATATAACCCGAGTCTTTCTACATTTCGATTGAATAGGCTTCTTCTGGGTAAGCTTGCTACATCCTTGACCGCAATTTTGTCCTTGTGTTAGATTTTGGTCAAGAGTGAACCCATTGTTAATTTTTAAAAAAACTTAAGATAGCTATTTCATTACTGAGCAACCTGATCTACCAAATATAGAACCGTAAGCGAACATGATCCAAAACTGAACAATGAATGCAAAATCTTAAAGGCTCAAACGAAGCCACGACAACCAGTCTTTATATAATTTGGTATTTTCAAAGAGTAATTCAACACAAGACCGGAGTGAGGTCCCTGTATTTAACTGTGTTATAATTAGGGATGCAACAGAATGGTTTGGCCGTACACCGGATAAATATTTGGCCTGGCCATCGGCCGGATATCCAGAAATTCGGCTGCCACCTTTAGACCAGCAATTATCATAGCACGCCCAACGCACTGTATGTATAGGTTTCGATCAGTTACAAATTACAAGTTAGCGGGAATAAGGTTTAATAAGTCAGTACATAACAGTTTTCCATAGACTTCACTATGATTCGCCGTTGGTCGATTTGCATATTGTTGATTCTTTAATTTAACCCCTGTTTGATTTCATACGTTTAAAAATAATAATAAAAAACTATATTGGTGATGAATTATTCGTTTTTTAAACTATCCTGAAAGTCTTTACCATCCGGTATCCGGCTGTATAGCACCGGAGAGGCCAAATACCGGATAGTGACCGGATATCCGGTGCATCTCTAGTTATAATCACAGCAATCTACGCGACAAAAGGACTCTGTAAACTCTGGATAATGTTATGAGGACCGCAGTTAATTTGGTAAACAAACAGTGTCGCTATAAATTACAAGCACTATTTACTGAGTCCGTTGCTTAATTTGGGATAAATTGTACGGTGTAGTTTCGCCCTAGTTTAGGTCTAATCTGTAGTCCCATTTTTTTTTAATTTAAAATTCTTTCTAGTAGTGTAATATACTTGCCAGCACACAATTTTATTTAAAAAGATTCAGGTTTTGGTATTCTGAGAGTAATTTCCTAATTTGAAAGTCGGGTTTGTTCGAACACTTATAACTCGAGAACGGCTGAACTAATTTTGATAAAATTTGGGTTGGAGGTAGCTGATACCCTAGATTAACACATATGCTACATCATTTTCCCAAATTCTTACGGGAATGATGTCCCAGGTGGAAAACTAGTTAGTAATTAAAAAACATATATTTCTAGAAGAAAGAAGAAATACGGTTGTTTATTCAATGAATTAGAGCACAAATTTAATTCCGGATATATTTTTTTCTTCATGGTTCCACTCAAATGTCATAAAGTTTACTTTACAAAGTTATCGGATCAAAAGTCTAAACTGTAGCAAAAAGAGTCTTGCCACTACCAAGGTCGCAATATTCTTCAAAAGTTTTTTGTAGGTACTTTTTAGGGTTCCGTACCTAGAAAGGAAAAAACGGTACCTTTATAGGATCACTTTGTTGCCCGTCCGTCCGTCTGTCTGTTTATCAAGACCCTTTTCTCAGGAGCGCGTGGAGGTATCAAGTTGAAATTTATCAAATACTCAGGTCTGTAATCAAAACCTACAGGGTACTTCCCGTGAACTCAGAATCTTGAAATTTGGTACGAAGCAACGTCTTATACCACAGATAAAGGAAAAATTGCGAAACCGTATTTTTTTGGTTACATCATTTAATAAAAATATTTTTAATAATTTTAAACTTAAGTACTACCCCTTTTCTCATGAACGCGTAGAGGTATTAAATTGAACTTTTACATATAGAGGTCCTTCTATTAGGTTTGTACGAAACCTTCGGTGCGCAAGTCTGACTCACACTTGGTCGTTTTATTTTATCTAATATTTTAAGCTCTCAAAGAAAAGGCTGGTGAAGAATTGAGCAAAAAACTGGAAAAGACAGACGACCTTTATAAGTTTGTGGACATTGAAAAGTTGCCGCGGACGGGCTGAAAAGTGACGACACTTCAGCTTCAGAGGCTGCGATTATGAAACGGTTTCCTGAAAAAGTAGATAGCCTCAATATTGTACTTTATCACCCTCTGAAATCCTGTCGGGGGTCTTGACAAGGTGTATTTGTTAAATCGCCTCTATAGTTGTATAGTATATAAGGTAAATTTACTCATGACTTCTATTACAAATGATAGATACGAAGTTTGTTTCAGCTTGTAAATCACAAAAATAAGTTGTTTTTTACAATTTATTTTACTAGAATAAATAAGCAAAATTATAATTATTTTATGATCCTGGGTAAACAAACCTTCCACGCTGGACTGGGAGTAAAAAACTTAGAATGTGCCAGCTGCCTACTCTTCCCATGCATACTGTAAAAGTCAGTAAATGGGACGTGAGGGCGAAAGGCTGACCACCTCTCACCATTATACAACATGTTCCATCTAATAACCCTCACCATTTGTGACAAAGGTGGCATTAAGTGGTTTTTTAGAACCACTGATACTCTGCCTACCCCGTTAGGGATTACAGGCGTGAGTGTATGTATGTACGTATGTGTATGAACATGGGTATTTCTTGCACAAATCCAGCCTTATAGTGTCCAAAATCAATGAAAGAAAATGTAGGCTGACCTTGTACCCCAGCATTAGGAAAAGAGTTTGTGTACGACTAAGTCGTTATGAAATACGTTTGTTATAGCCGAAAACAATATCGGTATTTATAAAAGCTTTACCAAAAATAATCCTATCAAAGGAGGCGAGTCGATTGCAATTGTCAAGTAAGATTGTTGCAGCTAGAAGTTTGTTTAATTGTTTCCCCGTTCAGGCTTCTCTAGCCTCAGCGTTTGCCTAGATAATTAAATTAAAACTTGCTTATAGGATTGCTTTAATACGATTTCCTCCCCTTGTCTTCGCTAGAGCGTAACCTTTTAAAACTTATTTACAATTTTAAAGTGTTATTATTATTTTGCTTGTATAAAAGATAGAAGTTTGCCCGCGTCTATGCTGAGAAGTATTTTTGAGATTTAAATGAAGAGTTTTAAACGAAAACTGATGACTGAAAAATTCACCAAAATGTATGGAAAAAGATTGAGAACTCGTTAGAGTTTATGTTACGCAAAGATTTTTTCAAGTACTATCTTTATTTTTATAAAATTAAACATGTGAATTTTTATGCCAAATACACAAACGTAGAAATTTTTTTTTGCAATAACAAAGTTAAGCTTGACACGCTGTCGATTGTATTTTAAATAGTAAATGACTTTTATTTCACTCTAATCCTGCCATAAAACTAAAGCTTTGGGCGATATAAGGCCGAATTCACTTTTATACAGGACGTTTTGTGTTGTTTTTGTCTTACATAATCGTCACAAACAATTTTAGAGGAAGAAAAACATTCGGCGCGAATGGGACTTGAACCCACGACCCCAGTTGCTCTAACCAACTGAGCTATCGTGCCTTCAAGTTAAGTAGCGAAATTTATCATTCCCTTACTAAGCACATTACGTCGTGCCTACAAGGTTACGTTTACCACGAAGGTTGGAAATCTCCATCTGGGTCTAAAATTCTCAGAAAGACACTAAGGTAACGTGATTTATGTTTCTTGTGGGTTTGAAAAATCCAGTAGTCTGTTTATTAAATTTCCAACTGATCGCACAATTTGCTTAGAGGCGAATTTTTTTTCTTTTTTCATATTTCGACCTATGGAAGTGGTTCAGTTTCACAACCATATTTTTCGCTAACTAATTTGAAAGTCACTCAACGGTTTTACATAATAGGTCTTTACCTATGAAATTGCCGTTTTTCATACAATATTTTTGGAAAACTGAATTTTCCATACTAACGTTTTTGGATTTTTCTCGGGAATGCGAAATCCAAATTTAGCAAAATTTTGTGGGAAGGTTTGGCCAACATTAAGTTAATGCTCATCATACTTACTTTATTGAAAGTTGTAACTGTAACAACGGTATAGCAAAAATAAGCAATGAAACGGGCAACGGATGAAACGAGCTATATTTGAGCTTCTTTTTCAGCAAATAAATGTAAAGTAAATATGTATTAATTTGACTCAATATCACTGTTATATGGCCAAGGTTTTAAATAAAAAAACAATTTCAGTAATAGCTGTTCAATTAAATAAATTATGAATAAAATAAAGCTTGAGATAAAATCGGCAATTTTATAGGTGAAGACCTATTATATTTGTATGTGGCATACCTAGTTCAACATAGCACATGAATCGAACACCCACATAATCTTCATTTTTATTACCAGCCCATATACGTCCCCACCGAGGAGCACGGGCCTCCCTTCGAAACATATAATCCACATACGAAACAGAAAATATCGACACAAACAAAATTAAAAGATAAACTTGTCCTCACCCCCCGTGTATATGCAAAGCGGGCCCAATATTGCGTTAGGTCAGACAAATTGGGATCAGCTAGTGAATATATTACGGTCGGCACTAGCCATCGGGTTGTTAATCGTTTCCCGTTATTTATGGCCCTCCCCCGTTTATCTAAGGGCCAGTGATAACGTGATTCGATTGCCTTTGGGGGATGACTGAGCGCGATAATTCGGGGGTGCATATGGTGATAACATTGGGTTTTGATTCTATTTGTTTTGACAAATGAAATTAAAGTAGGAGCTGGTGAGTATGAATTTTAAACCATTTGAAGAATTGAGATGCTTAACAACAGAAACCATAGCTTATTGGAGTTAAATAAGTACAATATAACAAGTGAAAATACATAAAGTATATATAGCAATAGACAAAAAAATGCGATCCAGATGTAGGCGCTCGTAATTTAGTTTTATTTATAGGCTTTTAAAGTTTTACAATAGTTCTTAATTAAACTTTGCTGTTAGTTTTTCCTTAAAAAAAATATAGTGATCTTAGCTACACTTAACAAGAAAAACATCACGAAAAGTACTTGGGATTACGATTTGACAACCACCTAAACTGGAAAATTCATATAGATCATATTAAATCAAAACTGTCATCGCTAATGGGTTCCCTGCGTGGTATTGTTCGATGCATTCCTCGAAAAGTGCGCATGATAATTTATAACTCTTTGGTTAAATCCCATCTTACTTACCTTATAGAAATATGGGGCAGTGCATGTAAGTCCGGTCTTTCTGATCTTCAAATAACTCAAAATAAGTTAGTCAAAAAGTTATTTCACTTTCACTATCTGACACATACCGATACAATATTCAAGCAAACAAACCTCATGAATATAAAACAAATGTATTCCTATTGCACTTGTCTACTCGTTCGCAAAATATTAAAGAAACAAATCCATACTACTATCTTACTCACCCAACAAAAACAAGTGTCTAAGCGCTCCACAAGACGAGCTAGTTTCATTGTACTACCAAAGCCTCGTACGAACTATGGCAAGCGAATGTTAACCTACGAGGGAGCGCAACTCTTTAACAACTTACCTTCAGATGTTAAAAATATTGAATCTAACAATGATTTTAAGCGAAAACTTGCCCAGTATGTTCTTAATACATTACTAATTTTATTCGGAGGGACGGCTAACAAGTTCAGGAAACCTGAAGTAATTGTGTACTTATTGCTAAAATGTTTAATTTGTGTATCTCTGTGCGGATGAACTCGATAAATTTGTTACAACTACCTGTTTCTCATGTAAGTGACACTGTATTTTTGTCTTTAATGGGAAATAAATGTCTTTAAACCGAACATAATTACATTTTTGTATTGGTATAGATATGTATATAAGTACAAATCATAATATGATTCCCTCCCTGGACTAGTCTGCTCGGTGCCTTAATTTGTTTTTTTTTTTGCAGAATTTGGAGGTCCTTCTATTATTTTTAACATCTTTTGTATACACCCGTTTTTACAAATTAACTATTTTGATTTTTTAAACTTGGATAGATTGTGAGGAAAACTACAATTGGCTATAGTGTAACAACTATTGTTATCCCAAAAAAAAACATTTGTAGGCATTTAACCACAATACAATCCAGATTACATGAAAAGCATTATTATCTTTTAAAAAATCATCTAATGGATTCTTTACAGTCATAACTTATGTACGGACGGCCGCAACTCAGGTAACCACACGCGTGCACTCTGTGCTATTGTGATAAGAGCGGATTTGCAATGAAAATGGAGTAACCTGATGCGCTGGCCTCTGTACATAAAATCTTTATTTACTGCATATTTACAAAAACTTTTCAGGTTAAAGTTATTGTAACTTATTGATAATTTATTAAAACGACATTTATTCCGAAACTCGGTATCTAGATTAACCCGCAATTTTGGTATAATGGATTCTAAATGAACGAATACTGCTTCATCAGTTCCATTTATTTCTAATTTGGAGCTATAATAGTTTAAGCTTCATATCAAACGAGGGAATAAACTGATTTGTTCCCCGATTCATTGGTAAAGTAATTTGTTTACGCTGAATCAGTAGCTTTTTCAATATTCTGTGTTGAGGAAACTGCATTGCGTTGAACAGGTAACCCATAAATATAACAGTGGTCTTTTTCTGCATCTATTCATACACGCAACGTCATGAAGTTTTTTAAATGGCTTCAAAAAAGGAGGAGGTTCTACGAGTATGTTCGACTGCATGACTGTATTTCTTTCACCGATTTGTCCGCCATTTGTGGACCGATTTTAAAAATTGTTTTTTTTATTCGAAAGAGTATTCTCCAGGGGTGGTCCCATAGCCACGAAGTCAGGATCTAATGATGGAATCATAGGGAAATCGAGGGAAACCCTCGAATTTAATGGGATCTTACGATGTTTGTCATGTATCTTCTTTTCATTTACACTAAAAATGAAAAAATAAATAAACTTTTAAAGAAAAAATTTAACCGACTTCAAAAAACCAAAATATAAAGAAAAAAATCATTCAATGTCCTCAGTAGTACCTATTGATCTGTTTGAACTCGGTGCCAAGCCAAATAAGTTTGATAGGCCGCCTTCGCACCGACTTCAAACAGATCAGTAGGTACTACGTGGGACATTCAATTATTTTTTGGTTTTTTGAGTTGTGTTAATTTTTTTCTTTAACAGTTTTTTTATTCATGAACCACTTGACGCTAATGTCAATTCATTCTAAGAGTTATTAGATAGCATAAGAGTATAAGGTGATAGGTAGTCAGCCTTTCGCCAATGATACAGAAAAAAGCGTCCTATGGTCTCATGCGGTGTGGTAGGCTCTGTAAAGGGCCGTCTGGTTCGCGACCACCGTCCTACCGAAGTCCGACGCCAAACAGCTTCCTGTGTTCCGTCGGTGCGTGGGAATACCAGTGCCTTAATTGGCATTTTCTGGGTTAACTCGCTCCATCGTCGACCTCATCTATGATCTTGGTCAAGATTGGGGTCAAAAGTTAACCCATCTCATAATAATAAAAAAAACATCGCAACCTACTTACTGGTTTCTTCAGGATACCTTTAGAGAGCTGAAAGCTGGTACATTCTTTGTTATTTTTTCACATCAAGTCTAGCTTGGAAGTTCCGTGTCTGGTTTTAGCCAAAATAGTAAAGTAGCTATTACATATTCTTGTACATTACTTAACTTTTTATAACTCTTTTCCTCTCTCTTTACTGTCCAACAACTGACTGTCTATTTCACAAGTTTATATGTATAAATCATTCTCAAAATTCCCAAGGCAACGAAGTCGGGGGCAGGAAGCTAGTTTACAGAACAACTGTTTCAACTACTTAGTTATCTCGCTGGATAAACAAACTCAATGAAACTTTTGTAATCAAACGCATCTGCAAAGATTTAAAATTAGTATCGAAATAAATTACACTTTAATCTGTTGAATGGTAAAGTTTTAATCATATTTAAGCTACCTGGAAGGTATTAAGAAGTCTCTATATTAAAAACGATCTTTGCGTTAATTAATAACGAAAAAGGAATTGTTCCGAACTAAAAGTGGGAGGTAATAGCCCTTTTCATAAAGTAGTAAAAAAATGAAACTATACAAGAAGACAGGTAGCAGAAAATCATCTCGCAGAACAGATTAATCGTTTTCTTTTTTATTTATTTTACAATAAATACTTTTTTTATATTCTATTTAAACTAATCTACAGATTTTTCCATCTGACATGATCTAGATAGATCTTTCAGAAGAATATTCGGGACATTTAGTTAGAGTCTAACTAGACCGTGGTGGCCCGTACAGGCTGTAATAATCGTTTCTCACAGACCACAGCGCAACATGAATTTCAAGATCGTTTTTGTAATACTCGTATTTCCATCTGGAGAAGAATTGACCGCTTTCAAAAATTGTTTCTTCTCAGCATCCTCTTACTGAGACAAAAAACTTTAGCTCCCTTTTTCGACAGTTCCTTTGCATAAAATGGGTTGCAAACATAAATTATACGGCCGACAAATTGCGTCCCGGGGTAATGTATTCGGTATTTCGTTCGGTATTGCGCCGCACATTCGTTCGTGTCAGTCCGATTCGACTAAATGAAACTTTTCTCACTTATTCCGCTTTTAATCAGTTCGGAATTAGGAGTAATTTGTCACAGCTGTCGGCTTTTAGTGCATTGCTATTCGTACTGAGTAGTTTTCTTTCTCAGATTTCTTAAGTAATGGTTTTCCTTTCTCCTTTCATCTGTTTTTCATTTTTAACTCCCGGCAAAAATAGAGGGGTGCTAAAAGTTTGACGTGTCTGTGTATCTGTGGACCAATTCTTATATTCTTGTTTGAAACCTGACGTATTCGAAATGGTTTTTAGCTATATTTGACCAAAATTAGCTGACTGTGTAAAAGTTATATGTATAAGCGATAAATGTCGGGGGTTATACAATTTTTTATACTTACTTTAATCTCTTGAAATTTTTAAAAAGTACCTGCTAGGTGTGACTATTACTACAGCTCCTACTAGTTCTACAAAACAGGGTTTTATCCAACAGTTGCAATACAAAATACAAAATTTGAGTCATTTTGAAATTTGCCAGGGTTTTACCATTTAAGATTAAATGTCTACTTCTTCTTTCCATCATATCGATGGCAGATCGCAATTTTACTTGCCCAATACTTTGTGATATCGACGAATTTATCAGAGTTGAGAACTCGTAAGGTACTTACACTTCAAGTCCTTAAAGGTCAGGCAAGGACGACCTTATCAGGACATAACTTCAACCCTTTTACGGAGGTTTTACCGGTGAGCTAAAATACTGTTCCCAGCCGGAAATTGACTTACTTTCTCCATAGTTTTAAAGGGTACTTAGACAGTCCATAAATCAAAGAGATAGGTCGGGAAATGCCTGTTTCATCGAGGCTTTGGTCCCCGTGAAATATTACCGGATTACTTGCTTGCGTGGAAATTCCTCCCATTATGTCTAATATTACGATTAAATCACCTTATTTATTGGGATTTCTGCAAGTCCTCAAATTTGTTAAGGTAATGGAGAGGAAGACCTTGATTGTACCACAAAAGTTAATTATAGTAATGGATTGTACTGACTCCTTGTCAAATTATTTGAATCAAATAAGTAACTTTTTTTTATCACTTCATAATAAATTTAAGAACTGCTCTCTAGAAAATGCCATTCATAATATCTATCCTTTTTTCTCAATACAGGAAGTTAAATAGTTTTGAAATAAAAATAAATGGAAAGATACTTACTCACTGTTTTTAAATGTAGCTTGATTTAAAAACAGTAAGAAATCACAGAAAAAAAAATTTATCTACTAGTTTTTGTCCTTTTTGCGTAAGTTACCGTTACGAATTATTTATAGAGAATTTAAAAAAATAAGTAAGTATTATCATTTTGTTCCATTACGTCGTGATAAAATAACAAACAAAACTGTAACTGTTATATGAATTGTAATCAAATAAATCATTTTTAACTTGTATATACTAACCGCAGAACTACCACATACTTGGTTATACCTACAGGATAAGGAAGTTGCATATAAAAAATCAACGAATGAGTGCATAGAAACAGGATAATTCAAAGAAAAAAGTACGCATACGCAAGTTACTTCCGCTGTAGCAGACAGGTTAATAAATTGAACAAAGAGGTGGAATAGAAATTGCAAAATGAAACGCTTTTGGAAAAAATACAGTAATACTGAATAAGTTCAACGAGAAGAGACGTGCATCGACTGTGGAGAACTAAAGGGAAAATAAGTATAAAAAGACTTAAATTCGTAGAGAACCGGACTCGTAAAGTTTGATTCAAGCGAGTCAAGTTTAATTTGCTCGTAGTCACTAGATTTTTTATGTGATACAGCGTGTATTGCATTTTAATCAAAATATAACAGTACAATTATCACAATATCTATTTATCTCTCTCGCTGAATCGTCACCGATCTATCGTGACTGATAAGAACGTACTGAATAAGCTAACTACTGACCCTAGTCGGCCAATTTAAGGAAAACTTAATTTAGCACGAAGACTCGAAGGTTAATATTGATCAAAAGAAGGATTTCTCTTTTTATTGGTAATGTTTTGAAAAGCAATTGTGTTATTATATCTTATTAAACCACGTACATCTGAAATGGTACGCGTAAAGTATGAGGGAAAAGGCTTAATTGTTTAACAGAAGCGGTGTGCTATATACAGTATCAACGAACATAATTTTCTGAAGTACACTTCCAGTTGGAAAAAACAAACGCAAAACTAACATTTCCAGCTCATCCAAACCTTTAATTACACTCGATTTGTACCAAACATGCGAACTAGAATGCGTACTTGAATGCGTACTCGATTACGTCCTAAGCACTCGCTAATGAACGGGAAAAAAGGTTAACATCCAGCCCGAATGAGCCCCCATTGTCCGGCGCGAACGTTGAGTTTACTTTTAATTAAAGTCCCTCCACTTCCCATTATGGGGAACATTTTTAACAACCCCCATGGTTCTAGCCCAGGGATAGCAAACCAATGGCACGCGAGATAATATTTTGGGCACGGCAAAGTACAGATAAATAGAATACTTACTATATTTGTGGACAAATTAAAAAAATCACTATGCAGAACTAACGAACTAAAGTGAGCCTATGTAACGGAATGAATAGGCGCGGTGGGCGTAAAACGCACTTGTTTAATATTTTCACAAGTCAAAATTTTTTGATGGCACGTTTATGGTCTCATTAAACATTTCTTTTAAAAATGGCACGTTTATCTATAAAGGTTCGCCATCTCTGTTCTAGCCACTCACATGTTGAGGACATGACTTATAGGTTTGGTATAGCCTGTAAAAGTTTGAATGCACGTTTACTGATTGCATTTTTGTCCTTACAAAAGAGGGTTCATACAGGGTTTTGAAATTATGTTTCTGTTTTCGAGTTTTTTGTAACAGAGTCAGTGGTGTAATAGTGGGTCGGAATCGTAAAGCGAGAGGTGCCGAGTTCGATGCACGGTTACACTAGGTATTTTATTAACCCCAGATTTAAAAAGAGGATTGTTATAAATTTGAAGTGTGCATCTGTATATGTCTGTGGCATTGTAGCTCCTATGCGAATGGACCAATTTCGATACGGTTTCTTTGTTTAAAAGCTGATGTGATCGAGATGGCCCTTAGCTCTATTTCATCAAATTTGGTTCAGCGTTTAAAAGTTATAAGCTATGAATGTTGGGGGTGATCCTAAAAAGGTTTTTTACCTTTTCGGGATGAAATCCATACTAGCAAATTAATCTGTGTGATGGACGGACAAGTTATACCTATCAATAATTATATTAATAGGTCTTTACCTATGTAATTGCCGATTTTTTCTCAAGCTTTATTTTAATTCATAATTTCTTTGATTGAACAGCCATTACTAAAATTGTTTTTTATTTAAAACCTTGGCCATGTAACGGAGATATTGAGTTAAATTAATACATATTTACTTTAGATTTATTTGCTGAAAAAGAAGCTCAAATATAGCTCGTTTCATCCGTTGCCCGTTTTATTCCTTATTTTTGCTGTACCGTTGTTACAGTTACAACTTTCAATAAAGTAAGTATGATGAAATTAACTTAATGTTGTCCAAACCTTTCCACAAAATTTTGCTAAATTTGGTTTTCGCATTCCCGAGAAAAATCCAAAAACGTTAGTATGGAAAATTCAGTTTTCCAAAAATATTGTATGAAAAACGGCAATTTCATAGGTAAACACCTATTTTTGTCTGTTTTTCATAACTTCTACTATCAAACTGTATAACACTTTCTTGTAATTTTTTTTTTATAAAAACGCCACAAATTCAAAGGTCCATACCATAGTATACCCATACCAAGGTTTTCTCATGTATGGTGGGTCCCTTGGAACATACACATGAACAAATATCTGTTTTTACCCCGTACTATTAGATGTTCTTTATTCTTACAGAAATATTTATCTAACCAGAGATTCTAACTAGTCGTCATTACCACTCGGCCGTCGACTTCCCTTCAGCCCTATTAATTAGCATCTAAACAAAATATTCACTGAAGTCATTAAACTCTGCCTGAAACTTCTAAAAATAACTTTGAACGAGGGATTAGGGCTAGGGGCCCGATGATATTGAAAAACTTTGCATGACAATTAATAAAGGCCTGTTAGCCGTGTTATTGACAGCTGTTGTCTGCTGTCGTCTTCTAACTCCGATCCAATTACACAGGGTGTTGCGAAACTCGTGAATTTAATACTTGAATAAAATTTAACTTATTATATGTTTTGTTCTTTTAAAATTGGTAGGAAGTTTTAAAGAAACATAAATTAAATAACATAAAATAGTCTTCATTTCAGGCACATTCATCATATAATAGTATATTTGTATTCATTAATCAATCATTAGATTGGTTTTTAGTTGCCTTTAATAGTTTAATTTTTTTTTGTCGGGGCTTATTCTATGTGGACTTTGCTTCATCCTGTATTTTTTCGGTTCAAAAATTTTTTATGTTGGGTAAAGCCTATTCGAACTTAGGTCCCGCGGCATGAATTCAGAGTATTTAAATTTTGGTAGAAAATATACTTGTCTTCTAAAGCAGGTTGGAAAACGTAGCATCATAGAACTGAATTAAACTTGTTTAATTTTAGTTTTATCGAGAAATAAAAGTTTTGTTAATATTTATATCAAATGTAAGTATTTAACTTATCTGAGTATAATGCAGAATTATTTTTACTGAAAGGTTTTTTTTAATAAGTCTTTTTTTTCTTTCTGGCGCTTTGTACCGTTTCTCATTCAGGATACGCTTGACAAGGATTTAGAATTTGTTTTTAAACCTTTAATACAAAAATAGTTTTGTAAAAATTATATGGTATATGGTATTTTAGGATGATAAACACAGATAAAGTAAAGAACTATACGTATTTTGTGCTTACCCTAATAAAGCACTAAGCTCGTTAATACGAGCCACCGCAAATTCCCATCGGCGTATATAAGCATAATACAAACACAATATACAGTAATTCATACAGCAAAATACAATATACAGTAAACACGACCCTATAGTTCTCAATATGGGACACAGATGGCGCTATTCTAACCTACAAGCACGACGAATTGTCAGAGATGATTTGAAAGATCCTAATTTAAAAAAAATTAAAAGAAAATTATGTACGGGACTGTACACTAATTGGCATTGAATAAAAGTGAAAAACTTTGAAAAATATTTTTTTTCAGTGTCATATCCCAGTTGGCAATGATGACGATGATGTAGTCCGACCGATTTCGGCCATGGCGACCACTTCTACTCTACTTCTTCCTACTTCTTCCTACCACTTCTACTTCTTCTAAAGAAGAAGTACACACGAGCACACGAGCGCCATATTAGGAGGTAACCGGAAAGTAGCGGGTTCAAATCCTGGTGCGACCCTAAACAACATTAATTTTTTCGGATTTATGTTTTTTTAAAACATCATGATGAAGCCCGCACGTCTAAGAAAATTCGTTTTCAAAAAGCACGCGGTCCACCAACCCGCATTGGGAGAGCGTGGTGGACTATGACCTAATACCTCCGTGTTTGGAAGGAGGGCCCGTGCCCCTCAGTAGTAACTTCTAAGGGCTGTTAAAAAAAAATGTCATCTGAGGTGTCGTCCTATGGTCTCATGCGGTGTGGTAGGCTCTGTAAAGGGCCGTCTGGTTCGCGACCACCCTCCTACCGAAGTCCGACGCCAAACAACTTGCTGTGTTTCGTCGGTGCGTGGGAGTACCAGTGCCTTTATAGGCATTTTCTGGGTTAACTCGCTCCATCGTCGACCTCATCTTTGACCTTATGGTCAAGATTGAGGTCAAGAGTTAACCGATCTTATAATGAAAAAAAAATAAAAAATATATATCTCTATTTATATATTCTACTGGTGTGTAATTGTTATTGTCATGTCATGCAGTTAGTTTGCATTCTGCATGGAATAAAAATATTTTTTCATGGAAAACGTAGGCATTGTTACCTTACTGTCCAATATCTGACCTAAAACAGAGAGGAAAGTTAGATATTTGGATATTTGCATCGATGACCGCATCCGTAATTAATTTTCCCGCCAAAATTGCCAAATGTTCGTTGCACGTATCGAATTGCATCGGGTGATCAAACAGCCCCGATTTAGATGGATTGTTATACGGAATTACACTCGCGTTTACGTTCTATGCATTTTAGAACGTTTGTCTGATTGATTTTACATATTGCAGGCATAGGATTTATTAACCAGCGTTTAAAAACATGTCATTGCACGTTTTTATACGATTTTACTTAACCAGCAATGTATGTTTGTGAGAACAACGTACTCAGAGGGAGGGTGACTAAAGTGGCAAATTTTCACGAGCGTTCCCGTGCTTCGGAGGGCATGTTAAGGTGTCGGTCCCGACTGTTTTCCCGACTTGTGTCCCGACTGTTTTCGATTGAATACAGTTGTTAAACCAAGTCAGAGGCCATTGCGTGGTTTGAAAACTCTGACACCAGGGTTAGTCAAGTTCGCCACACACTTGACTATACCTACACGATAAGGAAGGAGGAGTGTGTTTGTTCGGCTCAAATCTTCCAACTGATTTTTAAAGCACCCTCAAACGATTGAGCTGAAATTTTGTGTACACGTTTAGTTTGGATGACAAAGCATAGCTAACTAAATGACGTCATTTTAAATCTAATACGGCGGACCGCCCAAGATGACGGACTAGTTATCCATATAATTTTTAATCATAAATAAAAATACAAGGTCCTGACTCAATGATTCTTAAACGTCCAGCCCAAACCGTTGGACCTAGAAAACTGAAATTATGCACAAAGGTTCCCATAACAGAAGTAAAGAAACATTTTACAAAATTCCAAATCAAATCAAATCATTTATTTGCTGAATACGAGTACAAATATTTTAAAATGTGGTTCTGTCATATTCGGCCACTGCCTGGCATGCAAATATTTCTAATAGGTCTAAATAATTAAAAATTACGAACGAATGGGAACGAAAGCCCGGGCATCCTATAGTACCTACACAATTAGAAAGGAGGAATAAACAAACCAACAAAAATATGAAAACTGCAAACAATACCCAACAATCTACGACTGTCGTCGTTCTTAGTTAATCTAATCCTGAATTAAAACTAAAAAGCCTCCAGATTTTTTCAGTAAAAGAGCATTTCCCCTTGAACAGTCGTAGGAGTATTGTTATCATGACGGAGATTCGCCAGTTTTGGACCCTTCTAAGTAAATTGAGCATCCTCAAATGCCCTGGCAATTTCAGGCTCAACTGTGAATTTACTACGTAAGCCGCCGAGAAATTTAATCTTGAAATTATTTCCTCCTTTTTGTTGATGACTCTGAGATTCGCCGATTATAAATCAGGGAAGCTTTCTAATTGCGCAGAGAATTCAAATGTCTTTCAGTATTTTTGTAACAGAGATCTCATTGCTTAGGAAAGTCAAAAATACTTGCCTAAGTTAAAGGCTTTTCTTAGAGAGTTGCTTTAAGAAAGTGTTTTCAAATGGTTTGATTGGCCTCTCACTTGACTTAACGACTGCAGTCAATCAAAAAAATACCCGAGTACATGCTATTTGAAGCACGAAAATTCTTTAGGTGATTTTCGCAGTGGTGACCTACTCATTAAGCTCCGTTAACGTTGCTTTATCTTACTTACTATTACCGTCCCACCATCGCATGTGGTGTAACAAAACAGAAGATTAGTTGATATCTGAATTATCCACATTACTTACCGATTCTAAAAACTCAGCTCCACTGAGTTATCGTCACTTCTTGTCAAGTAATTTATCTTCAAAAAGTATTTTACGTCAATTTTCTGTATAATTTGTTGCATTAGGTGTGGGTTGGACGTTTTATGGCCCTTTCCGCCGTCAATGTTTAATGTTTCCTTTTCAAATTTAATGAAATAGGCCGTTAAGTATGAGTTCTGTTTAATAATTCAAGGGATCAATTATGTTGGCATTTTCTAATACTACTCCAAACGACATAGCTTATGGTTACCAAGCATTTCGGTTATCATGTTTTTTCTAAACTACGTGATAAATAAAAATAATGAATAGTAAATACATGTTCATATAATCCAAACATAAAAAGTACATATGACACTATAATCCAAACATAAAAAGTACATAGCGCTGTTGACTCTAAACAGCATATGCTGAGTCAGAACACATTCGCTGACACAACACTGTTGATAATGCTATGCTTTACGCTATGCTTTAACTAATTAACTTTGTGCTTTATTGTATTTCTTTTAAGTGTTTAATCATGTTTTGTCTAGTGAATAAATGGTATCTATGTCTATGTCTAATATTGTTATTTTTCTCTCTATACTCTTTAAACTACATCAATTTTCTTCATATTGACGTACTTTCTTATAATATTATTTATTTATTTATTTACAGTTCTTTGCACACATGACAAATATATATAAAATTACAAACAGAATTACGATACAAAATGCAAGCTCACCTAACTGAATCTACAAGTCTTACCTAACCTTAATATTGGCCCTTAAAAATTCGTGAAATTGTAATTTTACTTGGCAAATTTTAATGTCGCAGAAGATTATGTCGCCTTTTTGTACATTCTACTTACTTGCTTGATTATTTATGTTCATTTACTTTTTTTGTCTCTGGTGTGCAATAAATTATATTTCATTCATTCATTATAGTTTCACTAGTTAAATTGTAGTACTACGGTCTTTACAATTTTCCGATGACATATATACACTTGACTGAACATTCCAACATGACGGTATCACTTGCTCATCCGATTTCCTGAAATTGTTATTCAAGAACCATCCACTAAGATGTCTCGATAGAGTTAGAGGAGAGCCGTGTAATTTGATTCGCTAGTTCGCTTACTGGGGATCACTTTAAATAACCGAATTTACCAACCCATCTCAAAATGTATTCCAACTTGCAACTCTCTGTACACAAATTACTCTAACTTGGTTTAGATTGATGACAGAATATTTGCTTCTCCATTTAAAGTTTGCTACAATATTTGGAGATTAAATTAGTTTTGCTAAACTCTGGTCTTTTATTTATCTGGGGGCACGGCAGTGCCCCCACCAAGTCGAGCAAAAAAGCGTCACGGCCGTACCATCCTTTTCTCGAAGCAATTCAGACCATTTTCGACCCCCTGTAACTTCATTGTGGATAAAACTAGAAGACTGAAATTTCAGTAACCATGCAAGCATTGTAAAGACACGGTATATTTCAAATTTCATTCAATTTGAACCAGTATTTTAAGAATTATAACGGGTCAAATTTATTAATTTTGTCACTCACTGACTCACCGATCATCAAAATTCTAAGGCACTTCTAGCAGACCTAGAAGCTTCAAATTTGGAATTTAAGTAGTGTTTGGTGTATGAATCAAGGAAAAACTAAAAAATCTAGAAAAGACCGCAAAAAAAATTAAGCCCATACAGCCAAGTCTTCAGTTAAATTTTTCAATATTGGCTTTATTCGTAACGATGTTTTACGGCAGTTATTATTATTGCGTGCGAAGCCGCGGGTTTAAGCTAGTCCCATATAAATATAGGCGCATGGTAGTGCCCCTGCCAAATCGAGCAAAAAATGGGTATTCCCGTCATGAAAACACGTGTAAATTAAATTATTTAATGCAAAAAACGCACGTACGTATTCGTACTTATTACGAGTGCGTAAGGTTGTAAATTAATTATTATACCACGCGCTGCGATGCTAGTGAGTGAGCGCGGGCCGTTACTACGCGCTGCGCGGTGCTAGCGCGAGGGCGCGGGGCAGGGACAGTGGCGGGGCGCGCGGAAAGGTGAATGTCGCCGAGCGAGCAGCAGCCGCGCTCATACGCGCGAGCAACCCAATGCTGTTCGGATACAAATACAAAATACAAAAAGAAATGAGATACAAATACAAAAAAAAATACATACAAAAAAAGATACAAATACAAAAAGAAATGAGATCCCATCAAAAACAATACTTGTCAAAAAAACCAAGTCTCGCAACTCAGTTGTTCTGCGGTAAAAAGTTGTGAGATCCATGTAATACCAAGTCGGTTATTAATTTATTCAGTCTCTACTTAAGCGACTTTCTGTCTTAATACGTCCAGTCTCTAAGACCAGGATCGTGGTCCATAACAATTGAAAATCAATTGTGTCTGGAATCTCCGTACTCGAAGCATTAAGTTGTTACGTAATAATTAACAGCATCTTATAGTGACGCATATCAATATTAAAATTCTTTAATGTTTTATATAAATATATTGAGACTTGGCCATCGCCTGAAAACACGTGTAAATTCAATCGCCTGAAAACACATGTAAATTCAATTATTTAGTGCGATGGCCAAGTCTCGATATATTTATATAAAACATTAAAGAATTTTAATATTGATATGCGTCACATAAGATGCTGTTAATTATTACGTAACAACTTAATGCTTCGAGTACGGAGATTCCAGACACAATTGATTTTCAATTGTTATGGACCACGATCCTGGTCTTAGAGACTGGACGTATTAAGACAGAAAGTCGCTTAAGTAGAGACTGAATAAATTAATAACCGACTTGGTATTACATGGATCTCACAACTTTTTACCGCAGAACAACTGAGTTGCGAGACTTGGTTTTTTGACAAGTATTGTTTTTGATGGGATTTATTTAACTTCATGCGTTAAATGTACAGACAATAGCACTTTCGGTTACTCATTAGCACTACGATAGCCGTCGCTATTACGAAAGAGATAAGGGCGACGCAAAGGTCAACATTTATGTAATTATAGTTTTTTTTTTCCCTAAAAATGATTTATGTATGTATAGCCTGATATAGCTCCAGTGTTTACAAGGGCGGACCTAATACTTAATGGCATTATCTACCAGTAAACCTTAGGGTGATTGGGAGAAGTGATTGGTAGGTGTGTATACCTCATCCGAGGAGAGAGATAGGATGATAATTACCTAGAATTACTAACAAAACATTTAATAACTGTAATCCATGTTAGAGGCCATTGTGCGGTTTGAAAACTCTGACACCAGGATTAGCCAAGTTCGCCACACACTTGACTATGCCTACTCGATAAGAAGAGTTATTAAATGTAAAACACTATAGGAAGATAATTTTTAAAAATAAACAGTCATGCTTTATTAAAATGTACACATATGTATACAATATACATACATACGTGTAAGAATAAATAAAGTTAGTTCGAGTAGTACAGCGACAGCGTACAATTTTGTGCAGCATACTCATTCGTGCGCTTGTCAAAGCTGAAACTCAGAAAACCATCGGTTTTGATTTGCACATATCACTTTAAAAAAACAAACTGCTACATTTTGTACAGGTTTTATTTTTTCTCTTAATCTACTTCCCAACCTGTGAGCTAAACAAAATTCAATGCTACAACTAATTGATTAACAAGAAACAAGCAAAGTTTTGTTGCAGTAAGAAACTTTAAGAAACCTGAGACAGGCTAGGCTTAGCTGAAAACCACAGGAAACAGTTCCGTAGTTAGTGTTTGAGAGGCTTAAATAAAATGAAGCATTTAAATAATTTAAACTAGAACTATGACGATATTAACTGGATGTACTAGACAGTCGTCTCCACAAGGTCACGAACTCTTTTATGGGTCAATGTATACGGTTCTATAATAAGATTCCCATGTATATTCAAAATTTACCTTTGGACAAATTTCAGACAGTAATTAAACAAAAACTTTGCAAAAAGGGATATTACAAAGTTTCTGATTATCTATCAGACAGGCAGCCATGGGAATGAACTGCTCAGCTCTAGAGTTATTTCAGATTTAGTTAAAATTAGTAAATAAGAAAATTTGAAATGCAATTTAAAAGAGCGACCTCAAAGTTTCTTGCCTGTTTTTCTCCGAGGAAGACTGCACCTTTGCGAATAGGCGCAGAGTCAGTAGGGTCAAAAGAACGAATGCGTATTTATTTATTTAAATCGTTTAATGTATGTTTGTATGTATTTCATTGTAATCTTGACTTGTTTTAAGTGACATTAATGACATGTTAATGTCCTATAAAATAAAGATTTTTCTATTCTATTCTATTCTATTATCATCTGACTATCATATGACGACTGATTTTATCATCGACATAAAATTAACTTGTGATGTTGTTTTGTTAAAAAGTAATCCCTTTCAAACAATACTCAAGTAATCCCCTTCCAACATAAAAAGATCAATAAATTGTAAGAGAGTTTGTAACGGAATTGGCAAAGATAACTTGTAACAATCACAGCCTATTAGACTTCACAGCAGCTAAAAATGCCTCTCCCAATTGACATCCTTGATATCCTTATTAATATTATAAACGCGAAAGTTTGTATGGATGTTTGTTACTCTTTCCCGCAGAAACTACTGGACGGATTTTTATGAAAAATAGCTTAGACATTAGAATAACACATAGGCTACATAATATTCCCAAATTCTGACAGGAACAAAGTCCCGGGCATAAAGCTAGTAGAATATATTCAACATATCCTTGACAAGTTTGTGAGTCCCGAAATATAAGATTAAATTTTTTGTTAAGAATCTGCTCTCATATGCCAATCCATCCCTGATTAAAACAAGAACTTTTGCGGCTTAAAGATATTTAGTTGCAAGAGGCTGTGGGTAACTTAGCTTACAACCACATCTTTAGAAACATCAATCAGAGTTACATTGAGAGGTTTTGAAAATAAATAGGTAAATTATCTAGTCTTACGATATAAAGTGCGGGTGAAGTTATTTTCAGAGCCAGTAAAACTGTAAAAATCTGAAAAAAAAATTAATACACCACTTAAGATTTTTAGAATGTATTCTACACAAACTTAGAACTTCCGTAAAAATATTAGAAAATTTTTATTTAACTACTTAAACTGTTAAACTACTTCAATGGTTCTGCTTTTAAATAAATACATATTAAACATATAGACTCCTAAAAATGTGAAAACATGATTTTAAATTTATCCGTAGTACATGCTTATGAACGTATCTGGGGCACTATTTTTGAATCACTTGTCTCATTTCGAGCGATATCTTTCGTTGATTTGCGTCGATGCTATTGATCGCATTCTAATATGAGTACTAAGACCCTTTCGCTGAAGTGCAGTGATCAAAAAGTACGGAAATCAAAAGAATCCGCGCAAATCAATAAAAGATATCGCTCGAAACGAGGCGAGTGATTCAAAAATAGAGCCCTGTATGTTGTAGATTTTTTATGCGGTATTGAATAGATGTGGTTTCAGTTTATTCGCTGTTTTGCTAAGTAAGGCAGCACGGACTGAAGCATCTCAATAAGCTGGTGTAACTTCCAACCACAAGTCATGAAACTTACGGCATAATGTTGTTGAGAAGTCACAGGCTGCGCAAACAAGTAACTTTGTGTGCATCAAATAACTACTTCTAGAGGTATCGTGGGTATAGTTTTTCCTAGACGATGCGGTTTAGCTGTTTATTTTTAACTAGAGCATGCCCCGGACTTTATTCCCGTGGAAATTTTGCAAAATCCTTCCATTTTACTTGTCTACGTTTTTTTTTATAAAAGGTAACTTCGTGCTTTCTAGAATGAAGGGTTTCGGCTAGGCATTAATGAATCAGTGAGTCAGGAACTCCAATTTGTAACCCCCGACAAAAAGTGGGGTGTTGTAAGTTTGACGTAAGTATCTATGTGTCTGTGTATCTGTATGTCGGTGTATTTGTGGTTCTGTCTATGGCATCGTAACTCCTAAACGAATGGACCGATTTCAATACGATTTTTTTGTTTAAAAGCTGAAGTAATCGAGATGGTTCTTAAATATATTTGATCAAAATTGGTTCACCTGTTTCAGAGTTGCAAGGATTAAATAAAATTAAACAGAAGTTTTAATTTTAGAGGTATCTATTAAAAAAATGCACAAATTTTCTTCTCGACACCAAACTATAGATATTTCGAATTCTACCTATCTATAAGGAGATACTAACTTGATACGAAGTGAGCACAAGACTTGACTGAGGCTAACTTGTTCTGCAATCTCTTTGATGAACGACACTGAGGTTTAAACTATAGGGAGAGGTAGATTCAGTCATATTAGAACGCTCTGTATAGTGACATTCGCATGCTGATTCTAAATAGCAAAACATGACTGTGCTTTTATTTTCATTTTTTATGACATCTATGTATTTATACCGTGTTTTAAGCGAATAAATGATTTGATTTGATTTTCTAAACACATGCAATTCTTGCCAAACGTGACTACTAAGTTGTAATTGCGATTTCTTCCCAGTTGTAATGTTAATATTTTTGTTAAAGAAAATTTTTAAATTTTTTATTTTCAAGATAAATTGTTTAAAATTCTCGCGTTTTTTTTCACTTTTTAAAAACTCATTCAAACAAAATTCGTGGTGAGAACCCGTTATAAATTTTTCTAAACTAATTTTCAGGTGTTTTATTAGATGTTTGAACTCGATTGAAGACATTCGCGATGGTGGACACTCAAATACACTTTATACCCTCGCGCGATTCATTCACACTCGCGTGTGCATGATTTTTATCGCACGCGGCGTAAACAAGCGCGCGACGGGATATAAAGCTTCCCCATGAGTCATGGGTTTCTTGTGACACACAGACACATCCCGACTTTTGTATTTTATTATTCTCCCATTACTTTAAATCTCAGTGACGACCGAGTACCAGCTCGCCAGACTACTCGCACGGTTGTTTGCAACTTGCACTTAATTCTACTTAATTGAATGCAGGCAAGCCAATTTGATTCTTCACTGAGCTTGGATTCTCAAACGCGAGTTAACTAAGGATAACAAGATAGTAAAGTAGAGGAGAATTTCTGAGGAGTTCTGATGTGAATAGGTATTCTGCCACCCATAGCGTTATTTATGGAAGTGACTATGACGATGAAGCGGTCAAGTCCACAGCATAACTAGCACGGCCCGCGACAAACTCGCGCGTCACGCCACTCCGATCACGGTAAAACTTCACTTTGATTGCGAGAGAGCACCACGCAAAGGCGCCGCGGTGTGGTGATCGGTTGAAAATAACACCACCCCATCTCTTTCCGTGGGTGTTGTAAGAGGCGACTAAGGAAACACAAATGAGACCTGCCTCCTAGTAATCCAGCCCAGGCAACGACACTTCATTTTTTTGGGAATCTGAGGTGTCGTCCTATGGTCTCATGCGGTGTAGTAGACTCTGTAAAGGGCCGTCTGGTTCGTGACCACCCTCCTACCGAAGTACGACGCCAAACAGCTTGCTGTGTTCCGTTGGTGCGTGGGAGTACCAGTGCCTTTATAGGCATTTTATGGGTTAACTCGCTCAATCGTCGACCTCGTCTTTGATCTTTTGGTCAAGATTGAGGCCAAGAGTTAACCCATCTTAAAATAAAAATCTTTCATATGAAAGTGATTCATAAACTATGTGGAAGACCCGAGAACGTATTTCGTCTTTTTAACCGACTTCAAAAAAGAAGGAGGTTCTATGTTCGACTGCATGCATCTTTTTTAATGTATATTCACCGACTTCTCCACCAAATGTGGACCGATTTTAAAAACAATTTTTTTGTTAGAGTATTCTTCAAAGGTAGCATTGTCACCAAGTTAAAATCTCATGATGGGATCCCAAGGAATTCCAGGGCAACCCTCGATTTTAATTGGCGATTACAATGTTTCTCGTGTACTGTCTATTATTTACACAAAAAATGGAGAAATAAATAAACTTTAAAAAAAAAAGTTTGATAGGCTATACGAACGTTCGCCTTCGCACCGACTTCAAACAGATCAGTAGGTAATACGTAGCACATTTAATGATGTTCTCTATTAAATTTCGCTTTATAAAAGTCATTTAATTTTTTTTTATTATTCCGAATGAATAACGAATAAACAAAATGTTTCATATAAACGAATAACACTTACTTACCCTAATTGATGTTCCAGAAAGTCTTTCATGTCAATTTGAAAGTCGTTTCATTTTTAATCGACTCGTTTCGTGTCCGGATCCATTTTGACTCGATAACATCGGCAAATGTTGTAATTAACAGGTGTACGTCTGAAATTAAGAGATACCATCAAAGGTGTCATGTGAAATAACACAAAACGGCGGTGATAATCCGAGTTGTTATACTTTTAATTAAAAATAACAGAGCTGTGTTTGTGTTCTCTGTTAGCTTTGTGTGCATGCCAATCAACATGCGAATATTTTTTATTAGCTTTCTGCCCGCGGCTCCGCCTGCGTGGACTACAGGGTATATCGTGCCCAACTGTGGGGTAAAATGTAGCCTATGTCCTTTCCTAGGCTCTAATCTATCTCAGTACCAAATTTCATCAAAATTGGTTCAGTAGTTTAAGCGTGAAAGAAGGACAGACAAACAGAGTTACTTTCGCATTTATAATATTAAGGATTTCTGCATAATGCATTTGTTTTCAAACCAGCTTTACCAAGTAATAGTAACTTTATTTCCTAAAAGTGTACAGAATTCTTAACTATACATGATGTAAGGGACAGATTAGCAAACACTTAAATGATGGAATCTACCCATAACTATGATCAATTGATCAGCTATTAAGTAATTATTTTTCCAGGAAACTTTAATTTA
Source organism: Aproaerema taeniolella (assembly GCA_949987775.1). Lineage (NCBI taxonomy): Eukaryota > Metazoa > Arthropoda > Insecta > Lepidoptera > Gelechiidae > Aproaerema > Aproaerema taeniolella. Next base: position 15,389,512 of record OX465255.1, on the reverse strand, counting down.
AGGGTTTTTCGTTATTTATCTACTTTGGCGCTACGCGGTCCCCTCGCGACGCTCCGTTTTGCTATTTCCTGATAATTTCACCAATCACATAAGGCTAGCTACATTTAGTGATTTTAAGATAAGATAAGAATGTGGTTAAATATTTAAGACGACTGCAGATAGTGCTTTAGTGACCGACCACAGAATTGTGACTGACTTACTTTTACTTTCAAATAATTTTACATTTATACTGATTAGTAACACGAAAACGACGAAATAGAACCTAAAGATACCAATCTGTTTAATTAGTGCAGCCAATTACAACTTATATCAATAGATAAAGCTAAGCAAAGGACGAAGTCAAGAGGTTTCAGACTTATTTCAGTGGAAATTCCAGAATTTGTCAATTAAGTGGACAGACTAAGTGGTGAGGGGTCCGGTCTGCCTGAATACGGGGAAATTGATATAATGCCGTAACCGTGACTCGAAATTAATAGCTACAGGAGACAGAGGCAAAGAGAATTGGAAATCAAATCGGATGCTTCCTAAGGTTTCAATAATTTGTCTGCATAAAGAACATCGACAGAGCGTTTTGAGAGAATTGGTCAGAATATTTAGGTATCACGTTTTTAATTTTTATTTTAAATATTCTAGCGTCCGCCGTGCCCTTTGCGTAAGCTAGTCTTTTTTTCTTTCTTTTTGTATATGGTCGTGTGGTCAAGGATGTAGCAAGCTCACCCAGAAGATGCCTATTCAGACGAACTTAAAAGAGACTTGGGATAAATGAGCCTGGAAACACAGACGCAGGCAGATAATTTCATTTCTTAGTGTCGCGCAATATAGTACAAGATGAAGAGAAGCGCTCAGTACGGATCCAAGAAATCTCGACAAGGTAACGGTGGTAGCCCATGGTGCATCTGGATGTCCGGTAGAAGAAAAGGGTAAGCAGAATGAGCTCATCCAGCTCATGAGCACACTCCTCAAAGTACATCTTATAAAAAACACATAGGCAAATCTTACAATAAAAAGCAAAAGCAAGAAAAGTCTTAACTACGAAATTCATTTTACAATGCAGCTTTGAATCCAGGGTATCTAAACTTCGACATAATCTCGAGATGCGCGGTTCAGAGAACATTTTGATGGGTCGTGGCGAGCAGGCTTTTGGCAGGTCCCCCGCATATTAATAGGAGGATAATATGTTTTAGTGACGCCTCGAAGCCGGCAGGTCTGCCAAAAGCAAGCCATTCGGGATCATAAACAAGCCTGTCTGTTTGGCTCTGCATCTTTTCATTGAACTGCTTCGTAATGCTGTCTTGGTATTGCTTGTTTTAAATTACATTCTTTATTGAATATGTTTTCCTATTTCTTTTGAATGTTGTTATTTGGTGGTATGTTTTTATATGTGACTTTTGCTGGTTTCTTGCTGTGTCGTCGTAATTTAAGCAGTTTTCTTTTTTTTCGATGTTTGCCTACAAACTATCTTATTTTTATTCTGTTTCCTTTAACTGTGTTAGATGTTACAATTGCGACCTATATAGAGATAAATAAATGATACATTTTCTTTGTGAAAGATACCTACATAAAATAAAAGGACCTTAATGATATTATTACGATCTGGCCTAGAAGATTGTATGAAGATGTGAATTGTTTTGGCCGTATAAGTAATTCAATTTTAGCTAAAACTTCTTATATGTAATTTATAACTAAGAATGCTTCCGTTAGCACTATCTTAGAGTCTGTTATAGGGAAGACGCTTTGTTCATGAGCACTTATATACTTAAACTTAAACTAACTCGAAGTGGTTTTTTTTTCAGTCTTCTTAATATATCTGTGTTGTGGAGGAGCTGATCAAGGATGTCAAGCAATGATTTATTGAATAATTTCTTGCTGAGATCTCATTGCTAAAAAATTTAGATGTTAGAAAAGTTCGTATTCGCAAACTAATTCAAAGTGTAAGTTTTCTTTAGCTCTGATTTAAAGTGTTTCGCCACATTGAAAAGAAACTTAACTTTTTTAACGTTCCCACCGAGGGGCATGGACCTCCCTTCGAAACACGAAGGGGATTTAGGCCATATGTCCACCACGTGGACCGCTTATCTTTCGAAAATGAATTTCCTTGGAAACCCGCCCGGTTTCATCACGATGTTTCCTTCACCGTTGAGCAAGTGATAATTAGAAATCTGTACATAAATCCGAAAAAAACAATTTAGTGGTACAGGCCAGCACCAGGATTTTAACCCGCGACCTTCGGATTACAAGTCTGGCCCATTACCAACCGGGCTATCACCGCTTTCACTTTATGATATACCTGCAATCAAAATACAATATAAATATTTATCTTCTCTTTGACTTAAAACAACCGCTGCACTGCTTACTACAAATACATCGTGTTCTGAGATTCAACTTCCAACCTTGTATTTCCCAACTCCTACCATTCTGTATTTTCCAACTTGTAACCACCCTGTATTTCCCCAGAGACGATGATCGTGTTGCTTTGTATCTACAATAATTTCAGCTTCACCGACTCACAAATTCTAATGGCTTTGACATTTTACTATTGTTATATTTCTTTGAACTTCTTTCATCTAGTTATTTATATGGTTGCTGGTTTTCTTGAAAAGTTTTTACTATAGGTACGACATTTTTTTGGTTCAACTTCAAATCTAGCATTTTTATTAAACTTTATCGGTTTTATGATTTTACAGCAGTATTTAAAAGTTTTTATTTAATTCTAGAGACCCGCCCCTAGCTTCTCTTCTATCGTCATATTTCAACCAGTTTACTCAAAAAATCAATGAATTAAAAACAAAAACTTTTCTCTTGAATCATTCTGTCTATTGATATATGGGGGTAGCTTTAAACTAGGCGAATATTTAGGAGTGATTTTCCTAATGAAACTGAACAACTTTCCCAAAGGAACCTATGTGAAATTCTCAAAAAAATTTACCACTTTCCTTTAAAGGCAGATTAGCTTATTGCACAAGTTTTTTTTTTGTTATAAGATGGGTTAACTCTTGACCATAAAGGTCAAAAATGAGGTTGACGATGGAGCGAGTCAACCCAGAAAATGCCTATAAAGGCAATGATACTCCCACGCACCGACGGAACACAACATGCTTTTTGGCATCGGACTTCGGTAGGAGGGTGGTCGCGAACCAGACGGCCCTTTACAGAGCCTACCACACCGCATGAGACCACAGGACGACACCTCAGATTCAGAAAAAAATGAAGTTTCGTTGCCTGGGATGGATTACTAAAAGGTAGGTCTCATTTGTGTTTCCTTAGTCACCTCTTACGACACCCTTGGAAAGAGATAGGGTGGTGTTATTCTCAACCGGGCACCACATGGTACAAAAATTTATTGCACATGTTGTATGGAGATGTGATTTGTTTCAGATTTTTAAAGTGGAAATGTTGGGAAATGTTGTTTAGTTTCAACAGCTGATGTACATCCTTAATTTTTACTAACTAATTTAAGGTCACAGTGATGATAAAAATTGATTATGATCTAAAGGTAGAGACAGGGTTTGTGCACTTGGGTATATAATGAGATTATTATAGTATATTGTGCAACTCGGGAATAAAAGACGGATTTTAAGCGAGGGCCAAAGTTGGATCACGAGCAAAAGTGATTCATAGCCCTCGATGAAAATCCGTTTTATTCAAGAAGATTCAAGAGTTGCACATTATATTTTATACCATGACCTCGAAGAAAAAGAAAGATTTAAGCGCTGCGCAAGGAGTTTGAATTTCGAATATTCTTTGCGATAGAGGTCGTATGTCTATACATTGGAGTGTTCGAAATTCAAACATCAAAATTGACAAAAAAAATGCTCTTTTTTTATGTTTTTTGCGAAAGAAAAAGAATATTTTTGGGTTCTAAATTCAAATACCAAAACTGTGACTATAAGAGCTCTTTATCTCCAATTTTCAGTGAAAAAAAGAAGCTTTTTAGAGGGGGAATGGTATAAAGAGATTTTTTTTGTCAAACTGTTCAAATAAAATGTGTTAAGTATTTCTTATGTTATTTTGCCTAATGTATCCCACTGCTGGGCAAAAGCCTGCCTCTGTTCCCTTCACAGATCCCTCTCCTGCGCCTTTTCCATCTATTTCTTGTTGAATTAGTCGATAAACAAGACAAGAATTTCTTTTGCCCTAAAAGTTTGATAAGACAACAGAGATTCGATTATCGACTAATATTGTTCGTTAATATCCGGTGAAGCCGTCTTTGTTACAGATATAGAACAACTTTTGTTGAATATTAATCCTGAAAAGCTTAACTTAGATTATTGAGTTGGCCAGATGGCGCAAATCTAACAAAGACCTTTGAATAAAGCGTAGATGATGTTTTTTTCAAATCATTAATCATGTGTAAAATGAATGAATGAAATTTATTTGCACGAAATATGGTACAACAGATTTTAAAGGTGATACATATTATTACAGTTCTTCACGTTTTACCATGTAATAGAACGCATAGATTGAAAAATAAATCATTAACTTCAAATTGTCAAATATCACATTAAGTATAAGTACTATTGATTTACAGCCTAAACAGCCTGGAATAAATAGTATTTTTTTATATACTTATGTAAAATAAGAAAGATTTGAATGAACGTTCAAAACTCTCAATTAGTGTTCGATACCGAAATAAAAATTTCCAAACAAAATTTTGTTTTGTAAGAACGAGATAAACATTTTTTTATCGACTACTTTTTAAAATATTTTAATCAATTTCAAATTTAGTTTAGAATTATATTACCTTAATATTATGTTTATTATTACATTCTTAACAAATATATAATATTATTCTCTACCCTAATACGACAATTTTTATTTTGCTGTACGTTAGATATCAACATGTTAAACAGGAAAATCTGCCAGCTCGGATTATTCATGTTATGAAGATTTATTACTTTCTCGACTTCAGGTACACAAACATATGTCTTACGGAGATTTGCGACGTTATGAAGGGAGTTTAAAGGCTTAAGGCTTAAGCGGACTAGTTAAGTACCTTGCGCACTGACATACTTACAATAGTATGTATGTAAATCATTTCTCACAGGAACCTAAATGTGCTTTAGATAAGAACCAACCTCAAAATAATAGAATAGAAAAACCTTAACTGTTTTTGATTAATTAAACAGCTGATCAGGGTACCTACCACGATCGTTTAAAAGCATTTCTGTTTAGGATCCAACTTTGAACTGCTTCGCAATTGGAATGTTTTTTAAAATGGTACCATGATGGCGCTGCTTTTGAACTGCTCGGTTGTCTATGGTCCATTTTAAATGTCTACATAAATTGTCGCTGGTCTGCCTTTGAATCGCAATAGTGCCAAAATTGAATAGCTTATAAGCCATCATGGTACGAATAAGCGTTGCCGACTTGTTTAGGTCCTAAATTGGATCGCGCTAAGCGATCATGGTAAACCTCCAGATCCATTAAATTAGTAAACGAAAATTTTGGATGTGAATCGGATCACTAAACTGAAGAACTTTACCCATGGAACACTTGCCGGAATACAAAAAAAAATGTCGTCTCTTTATGCAACTTAAAAACGTTAATTAGGTGTAAGTAGTCAAATAACCAATAACCTCTAAAATATCTTGATTACAGTTTTCTCTTCATCTAGACTATATTCCGTTACAGACTTGTGTATCTGTGTACGTGTGTATCTGTAAGTCTGTGTATTTGTCTGTGGCATCGTAGCTCCAAAATAAATGGAGCGATTTCGATGCGGTTTTTTTAAGTGAAAACTTCTTTAGCGGCGTTGAGCTAATGGGGAAAAAATGTTAAACTCGCGTCAGATGTCACGTGACCCTGATCGTCAGATGCGATTTGGATGTGATCGAAAATGCGTAGGATAGGGTTGCCACCTTTTTCGAAGTGAAAAATTCTTTAGCAGCGTTGTGTACTTTGAAGTATGGATGGAAACCCGGACGGATGGCAGCCCTATGATAAAATTATCTTTGTGACAGATATCACCGATGTCAACGATTATTCGCACATAGTGCGCAAATACCGATAGACTATTTTACACTGAATCGAAAGTAGAGAGTTTGGTCGAGTGGAAAAGTTGCCAGATTGTAAGCAACAGGTCGACGAGGGTTCGAATCCTGACAGAATAACGGACTCATTTTGTGTATTTTGTTTTATTTCCATATTAATGCACAACGTTAATGTTCAAGTTTTCACTTCTGCCGGCACCCCGGAGTGCAACCCGTTGTTTTGTTTAATTAAAATTATTGAGGCCATTTAAAAGTTTTAAGCAATTGAATGTCATACAATGTGATACATTTTTTTTAGAGTTATTTATATGTTGCCTTGATTTGTGTTTATTTAAAAAGGACATCTAATACTCATTCAAATCAAAAGTTTCTCGCGTACCTTTAGCTACTCGTATATGAGCTCTCTCATATACTTACCTAAGTGACTTTAGTAGATATTAATCTTTAGGGACCCTCTACCCAAATAGCTCGATTTCCATCGGATCGTTTTCTAATTAACATCGTTGATTAGCCCGGGAAGCGTAGTTTCAATAGACATCGCTTTGATAGAATACTGTTTCAGGGGTAATAACGTTGTAGGTAGCCGTGTGATTTGGTGCGTGCTTGTTCTAGTGTCAATTACATTGTTTGGGATAGTTTGTGTCATGTACACCTAATTGGAAATCTCGATGAGTTAATTTGTTGGACTGCTTTGTGTAATAAGTTACTCTACAGGGCTTTAGGTAAATCTCTTTCAACCTCTCGGGTGGTTAATCAGTCCATGAATAGAATAGAATAGAAAAATCTTTATTTTATAGGACATTCAGGATGTCACTTAAAACAAGTCAAGATTACAATGAAATACATACAAACATACATTAAACGATTTAAATACATACATACGCATTCGTACCTCTGATCCTACTGACTCTACGCCTATTCGCATGAAACTGAAGAACTTTCCCAAGGAACATAGGTCAAAATACAAAAAAAAAATTGTTCCCATACAAACTTCATCAGCATATAGCGCATCTTGTATGGGAGATCAATTTTTTTTTTGTATTTTGACCTATGTTCCTTGGGGAAGTTGTTCAGTTTCATGGACTGATTAACCACCCCAGAGGTTGAAAGAGAGTTACCTAAAGCCCTGTATATTCATTGGATAATTATTGGATTGCTTTATAATTATAAATAACATAAGTTAAGAATGTCGTTCAACGTTTTTCACCCTCGTCAAAAGAAGAGGGGTGTTTATAAGTTTGATGTGTGTATCCGTATATATGTCTGTGTTCTGTTTGTGGCATCATAGCTCTTAATTGAATGGACCGATTTCAATGCGAGTTTTTTTATAAGTTGACTTAAACGAGATAGTTCTCAACTATATTTGATCAAAATTGGTTCAGCCGTTTAAAAGTTACAAGCAATCGAATGTCGGGGGTGATAAAAAAAACATTTTAGAGTTATATTTGAATAAACTTACAAAAATGTCGACAGCATCTAATATCTTTTTTTTGTGCAACCATTTAGATATCTAATTTAGAAAAAACTAATCGTAATTCGACCATAATCACAAACAGGAAAAAGTCCGAAATGGAGCGACGAAAAAAGGCTTACAGTTAATTGTTTATGGAGCTCATGCATTTAAAGAGAATGCGAGGAAAGCCACAAAAATTGTATCCCGTGCGGGTATTTTTATAAACTAAGGGTATTCCATCTAATGGTGTAAGGACTTAGGAGCGAGATCGGGGATTCCCGCGACAGCAGGAAACGGAAACTGTGCCAGAGATAATGGCGTTCGCCTTTTGTTTTATTTTTTATTTTGATATAATTCAAAAAAAGAATTATGTTTATGAAAGGAGTGTTAGTCATGCGTGGTTGGTATTGTTCGGATTTCAATTGTAATTAACAAAGGTTAAATAATGTTACAACGGTGGTTTTTTTAATACTTTTCTACTATTTTTCTAAATTTTCAACATATTTGAAGTACCTATTGATTCAATTAAATATCGAATACAAAAACTAGTTAAGCTAATCATGAAAACTATTAACCCTAAAATGAAAAATGTTGTGTCATCCTCAACGTTCATCGCTTATAATATAACCCTTAAAAGATTTCAAATGAAAAAAAAACTCGTCGAAATCATCCTAAGTCATACCATTCTTAATAAAAAGGCTGAACCAATTTTGTTCCAAGAATCAACTCGATCACATCAGCTTTCAAACAAAATGAATCATTCGTTTAGGATCTACCATACCACTGACAGACACACAGATATCCATGTCAAACTTAAAACACATCTCTTTTTTGTCGGAGGTTAAAAATTATCAAGAATAATATTGTAATGCACCTACTTCAAAGGTTCACAAACTTAATACAACCAGTACTATTTATATTTTCGCAAAAACAAAGTGACAAGTACAGTCAAGAGCAGGTCACGCTTTACACTACCAGTTTAAGCTGAGCTCTTATTTATACTGCGCGCCATACAATGCAGGGCCGGTCCAAAGGCCAAAGTGTCAAGCTTGACTTGCTCTTGAGTGTACAGAGGGCCGCACATCAAGTTATCCATGCCTGCACTTTGTGCTGATGCAATAGGAACGGTTTCTCAACGAACCTGAATAACGGTTTTTCACAGGTGAGATCAATGTTAAATAAATCAAAAGCACTTTGAATAGTGTTATTTTATGGGTAGGTACTACTTATCTACTATATAAAAATAAGTCGGGTTTTCCTTCCTGACGCTATAACTCCAGAACGCACAAACCGATTTCCACGGTTTTGCATTCGTTGGAAAGGTCTCGGGCTCCGTGAGGTTTATAGCAAAGAAAATTCAGGAAAAATTTGCAAAGAAAAAACAGAAAAGCGGGAAAATCTTGAAAATCGATATAACCTGTAGTTCACGCGGGTGGAGCCGCGGGCGGAAAGCTAGTAAGTTATAGGAATGCACAGCTTACTAGTATATGTCAAGGGCCACCGGGCCGCAGGTTTCTTGCTGCACTGGCTTTATAAATACCTACCCGTAACCACCTTGCATTGTGTCTGATGGACTATGATAGGCAAACATATAGTAAGTTCAACTTATTGTTTAGTACGAGATGGATAACGAAGATTGAATTTTAAAATGCGTTTCCATTTATTCTACCAGGTGCGTTCAAAGATTCTTTATCAAGAGGCTTATGGTCTAAAGATGGTTGCGTAGCAGAATAGTTAATAAAGACGCGTGAGATAACTCACAGATACACTCGTCAAACTTATAACACCCCTCTTTTTTGTCGGAAGTTAAAAACGGTAATAATATACCTAAATTACTTTAAAAAAGGTAATTGTTAAGTATCATCAGCAGCTCTAGCACGATAACGTCAAACTCGCACTCGGCCCACGCTGCAACTTCACTTTGATTGCGCGAGAGTCCCGCGCACAGGCTTGCTCGCCCTACGGCGTTATCAATGTTGACATTTTGACATAGGACCGCAATGTTGTCACGGCGCTGTCACTATCGTTCTCGGCCTGCTGAAAATGGCACAACCGAAATTAAGATTCATTATTGTTAAAACGGTGCGACGAAGATTCTGTTTTTTACGCTAAACTTCATTATTCTCCAACACAAATTACACAACATTGCTATCAAAATATTTCCTGATCGTCCAATCACAAATCAATCCCGTAATAAGCACTATAAGTTACAAATAAAATTAGATGGATTGTTGCGTTCGCTGAGAAAGGCATCTCGTTACATGCCCATTCAAACGGAGCTTGCGCAAGCGCACAGGTGCCCAACCCTGTCATTACCATAGCACAACGCTAACTCACTGTTACCAAACTAGCAATTAATAATAAAAGCAAAACATCGTAATGTTACATAGCTACTTGCTGTGTTACCTTCGAAATGTGCTACTGGACTGTAATTGGTATTTAGTTTGATGGATTTGTCACTTTTTTTTTTAATTGCATAGGTTCTGAATAATTTTAAGTTCATGATTTTTTTTGTTACGAGAAGAGTTTAACTCTTGAGCTCAATCTTGATCAAGGTCAAAGATGAGGTCGACGATGGAGCGAGTTAATCCAGAAAACGCCATACTCGTACATCCCCACCGAGGGTCACGGGCCTCCCATCGAAACACGAAGGGGATTTACACCATAGTCCACCACGCTGCTGGCCCAATGCGGGTTGTTGGACCACGCTTCTTTCGAAAATTAATTTTTTTAGACTTGCGGATTTTTTCACGATGTTTTCCTTCACCACTAAGCAAGTGATAATAAATACTCTGACTAAACATAGCAAGCAAAATATAGAGAAGCCAGGCTTTTGCTGTATCTTGGGCTTAAGGTTGACAAACTTATCGCTACTGTACTCATGACTGTTCTATCCATAGACGTAGTATAGTGATAGGTCCATGGTTCCATCTAATAACCATCAAAGTAAACGTCAAATGTAGCATCAAAGTGGTTCTAGAACCAAATAACGGTCTGCCTAACCCAACAGGGATTATAGACGTGAGTTTATGGAAGAATATTGTGGCATCACAAGGCAAATAACAAGAAAATCTTGAATGTAACCCTAGCTTACATATATATACCTAACTGTGAACAGTACAAAGACTTACTTTCATGCATGCCCCTCTCAGAGGTTAGATCATGTCAAAGGAAACCGAAGATGGGGTCTTTATGCAGATAACGACTTGCAATTTCGAAGACTTGCCATTGGCTGTTTACTTAGAGTATGAAAATTAGAAGAATAAATAGAAATTGAGATTTAAATATATCGGGCGGAGGTAAAATTTTGTGACGTCATAGCTGAGCATATTTGCTCAAAAGTTAAAGTTCAAAAAGTGTTTGAAAGAAGACATCTTTTGTCCCCTTAAAAGTTGTATGCAAACACGGGTACAAGTCTTACATTGAATCATGGTATCATACTTGTTTTACCGTAAATCAAGGTATGCAAATATAATTACCTACTAATTAAGTTAGTGGAAGTTGTCGTTCGCACAACTTCCGATCCCAAGATATCACATCGTAGGGCTAACGCACGCACACATACATACACACCTGCGCACATACACACACACATACACACACACATGCACGTACACACATACACATCTGCACACTCTTATGATTTAAGTAAAATTAGATATCTTTTTGTTTTCTTTTTTTCTTTTTTGATTAGTTGTGAAAAAAATAAAAATTTTGTTATTTAAACTGGGATTGTGCGAGGTACACCCAACACAAGCAAATTAATGCTTACTGGGCTGGCCTCAAGTTAGAATGTAAAAATTACTCTTAGAAATAAGAAAAAAAAATCATTAAGTACCCAACTTGGACTTGGCCTGTATTTAATTTTGTTCGTACTTGTAAATTCTTCATCTATGCTTTTATATCATTGTGCAAGAAACACGAAACTCTTATACGCTTGAACCTAATTTTGATAAAATAAAGCTAAGAACCATCTCAATTACTTTAGCTTTCAAACAAAAAAAATATGTATGTAATTCGTTTAGGAGCTACGATGTCACAGACACACACACAAATACACATAAACAAGGATACACAGCAAATTGTCTATCAAAAAACCCCCGAATCAGAAACATCATATTCCTATTTCAGTGCTCTGTGGTAAGTAAATTCAGTAGATAATTTGTAAAATTGCAGTAGCGTGAGGGTAGATGTAATTGTGCCCTCTTGTTGAAAGCGAAAAGCAAATACCAATTTCTCTTTCTTCATACAATCCACGAACCCTCACCTCACGACTGATCGGCAATAAGTAGAAAATCATTAATATTTGGTAAACACTAAACAGTAAATAACATTTTCATGCTGCAATATTAAGCCTGCTGTGTTGTGGTTATCACGAATAACACCATCCTTTCTCTTCCCGTGGGAAAGTAAATCTAATAAAGGTTTAAGAGACTGTCACAGCAAGCATCTTACAGACAATCATAAACATCTAATAGACTTATTCAATTTTAACCCCCGACCAAAAAAGAAGGGATTTTATAGGTTTGACGTGTGTACGCATATCTGTATATATTTGTATCTGTGTGTTTGTCTGTGGCATCGTAGCTCCAAAACGAAGGGACCGATTACGATGCCGATTTTTTCGTTTGAAAACTGACGTTAGCGAGATGGTTCTTATAGTTTTTTTTTTTAATTTTGATATTTGATCAAAAGCATTATGTGTTTTACCACAAAACAATAAAACACCAGTAAAACAATGTCTTAAACTGAGTTATGTCATTTTGTTATTGTTTAATTTATCCTTTTCGGGAAAGGCAAAGGAATCTTTGTCCATACAATATTTTTAAACATCGTTTATGTTTTAGTTTTATTTTATGTGGTAAGACGCTAAATGTCAGTTTTTATATTTATTTTTTTTGGAGATTATGGCCTGGTTACAAGACCTTTGGGCCAAGACTTATTTGGAACACTTCATCATTTATATTTTTTGAATTTTAGAGTTATCCCTTTTAAACATTTAATAATAGGTACAAATAATATAAAAATACTTAAGTATTTAAATAAATATTAATACACGTTCCTGATTAAAAACCATAGCATTTAAAACTCATCAATTTCGCAAATGAAGTCGATCCATTTTAATTCATTATGAAAACAGACTGAAATATTTATCTTCAAAAGTCCATTAAATCGCCGGCTCAACGTTTAATCATTTATTTGCGCTTACAGCTCTTAATAACATAAACATATGAACCCGTCGAAAAACGAGTTGCAAATATTTATTTATACTAATATTATAAAGAGGAAAGATTTGATTGTTAGTTTGTTTGCGTTGAATAAGCTCTAAAAGTACTGGGCCGATTTGTAAAATTCTTTCACCATTAGAATCTTATATTATCCGTGATGAACATAGGGTACATGATTTTTCCGAATTCCTACGGGAACGAAGTCCCGGGCGGAAAGCTAGTTATTTATACAACCCTCTGAGGTGACTTAAATTAAACAGCGAAACTCTAAGGGGTTATTCTCCTCATAAAACTGAACAACTTTTCCTATGGAAAGTTGTACAGCCGAGCTATGATGATCGCAACGACATATTATCTCACGCGTTATCTCGTGGTCACGTGACTGTTTCGACCAATGAGATTACGAGAAAGCGTCACGTCACCACGAGATAACGCGTGAGATAATATGTCGTTGCGATCATCATAACCCGGCTGAAATCTGGAACTCTTAAAAAAATCTTAAAGTCCTTATCTTGCGGGTACAGAAAAATATGTGACAAACTCGACTAACCCTGGTGTCAAAGTTTTTAAATCGCAAAATGGCCTCTGATTTGGTTTGATTTGGGACGACGCGCCCTTTGAAACACGGAAACGACCATGATATATTTCCACTATGGTCACCCATCAGGCTGCATTCCCTGGTCTAATTGCTGAACTCCACTAAACTATACTACCACTTTAGTAAACTCTAAAAAGTAAAATGAGAAAATAGTACAACACCAATGCTACCACAATACGAGTATTTCACAAGCTCATAAATCTTTTCTAGAGCAAGGTTTAAAGTTCCCCTTAACACACTATACCTATTAGTTATACTCACAAATTACAACCCCATTTTAATTAAAGTGGTTCCATTCTGCACCCTACATATGATTAATTAATCTTTAGGGGTAGTAGAAGAGAACCCAAAAGTTTTCCGCAAAAAACCAACCCTTGAACAAACTTTATTGAAAAGAAAAAGTTTTCCGAAGCAAACTTGACATAAAGCTCTGCAAAGTTTATTTTAAGCTTTTGCTCTTTAAGGTTCATGAGGTATTTCAACATTTCATTAAGTATCTATCTACTTCCTTTTATGAAGGATCTTAAGTCATTCTAAGAAGTTGAATTCAATTTTTAATGGATTTATTAGTCAAAATTGGCACAAGACAGAGTGAAATGGCGCACTTTAATATCGGAGGCCAAGATCCACTACGAGTCGAGTCGTTTAACCAGCGAAATAAGTAAATATGTATTGGGCAGTACCTGTCCGCCGCATCTATTCCTGGGCAAAATTGGTCACCTCTTGGACCTAAATAGACAGCTATAGACTATAGACGACGCAGTCGACCATGGAGATACGGCGACATTCGCCTGGTTAACTGGGTAGAGATGACCTGAAATAGGACAATCTGACAAAAGAATTGGTAACCCTTTGCCCATCAGTGGAGCACATCACACGCTACTTAAAACAATGGATTGCCTGCCTAGTTGCCTGGAAGAAATTGCTACTAAGTCGCCTTGTTGTACCTGCCTATTTACTGTCATGTTTCTGTCGTTATTGTATATTCTTTTGTGCAAATAAAGTATACTGTATTAAATGTTTGTTAGGTATCAATAACATGCCCTTATTTCATTGCGCTTGTTTTGTATGATAACACCACTTGTACAAAACTCTTTCTTTTCCATTCAACAAACCCAGAGTCCCGATTCCAATAACTACACATCCCATCCTTACAAATTCCTGGAAACTTTATCACAGATCCCGTCCCTGCCTTTGAGACGTCATGCACAGGTGTCGTGGTCAAATGCCATTAAACTTGGAACTTTACGCGACTACGGGCATTATGTCAACACGTTTATTAACTAAATAGGTCCCCTCGGGTCACTGTCATATAGTCCATTCATGATGGGCCCTTATTTGTACGGGTTTATGGATGTTCGAGCTTCGTAGTTTGTGAATATTTGCGTGGAAATCTAGATATTTTTTTGTCAAAGCTGGTTCACACTTATATTCTATCTGGGATATATAATCCCTACATATTTCTGAATGTATAGTATGCAAATTTTATGTCACGTTGGTTCGCTTCGCTTATAAAATTGTACTATCATAAAAACAGAATAAAGTAACAAGGTATAATACACGGATCACCAAATCTAGTTATAAGACCAATTATTGTACTGTATTCAGCAGGCCGAGTACGATAGTGACAGCGCCGCGACAAAACCGCGGTCCTATGTCAAAATGTCAACATTGACAACGTCATAGGGCGAGCAAGCCTTTGCGCGGCACACTCGCGCAATCAAAGTGAAGTTTTAGCGTGAGCCGAGCGCGAGTTTGTCGTTATCGTGCTAGAGCTGCTGGCAAATAAATAAATTAATTGATTGATTGATATAAAAAAGAAGAAAGGCAACTAAAAAAGATCGGCATTAACAACACATTTTTTTCTGTTCATAGATACGTCGCGAGATATTAATATTATTAATTGTTGGTCCCCAACGAAGGGCACGGGCTTTCCTTCGAAACACGAAGGAGATGTCAGCGACAAAACCGCGGTCCTATGTCAAAATGTCAACATTGACAACGCCATAGGGCGAGCAAGCCTTTGCGCGGGACACTCGCGCAATCAAAGTGAAGTTTCAGCGTGAGGCGAGCGCGAGTTTGTCGTTATCGTGCTAGAGCTGCTGGCAAATAAATCAATTGATTCATTGATTGATATAGAAAAGAAGAAAGGCAACTAAAAAAGATCGGCATTAACAACACATTTTTTTCTGTTCATAGATACGTCCCGAGACATTAAAATTATTAATTTGTGGTCCCCACCAAAGGAAACGGTCTTTCCTTCGAAACACGAAGGAGATGTTAGGCCCTAGTTCAACTCGCTGACCCAATGCGCGATAATTAATAAAAAATCAATACATAAATTAGAAACGTTACAAGTCTGGCTCATTACCAACTGTGCAAAAACTTATAAACCATTCGGAAATAGAGATTTACTAAACATAAATAGAGGAAAAACTTATAAACATAAATAGAGATTTGTCGCCCGAACCTTCACAGATAAAAATTCTCACATGCCTATGATTAACTAATTGCAGTTTTTTTTATAATGTTGTTGACACATTTATAAAATTTAATAATTCAAGTTCGACAAATGTTAAATAATTTTGAATTCCAAAAAATGTTTCTTGTTGAAACAAAAATTTCACTTTTTCCTAAGAAACTACAATGCTAACACATTTAGCAGCTGCGGCTAGCTTTCAAGCTAAGAAACGCAATTATCTTTCTTCCGCTTCTATTTTAAAGGAAATCCCTAAAGAGACTTGCAAAATTAAGACACTCTTAACAGACTCCTGTTACTAACAGAGGAATGGTATACGGACCGACTTTGTTGTTGCAAGTACCTATTAAATAATACAAGTACCTTCGTTGCTTTAATTACGTCGTAACCAACTCCCGCAAAACTCAGGAAACACACTTTTCCACCTTAATGACTGTTGATTAACGGTCCTTACAGCCGTTTAATTCAAAAATCGTAAAAACCTTGCCGTCAAATAAAACACTGAAACAATTAAATCAGTAGAACACTGTTTTTATGCTTCTCGATAAAAAAAAAATTTCAAACAAGAACACATGCTTCAGGTGCAGGTTATAACTTAAAACGTATAAATGACTTCCAAATGTTTGACATCCCAATTTTAAAATTAATTTTAATAAAAAATTAATCAACACCGCCAAAATGGAGGAAATTAAACACATTGATTGAATTATTCCAACATGGGGTAGGCAGACTAACTTAATTAATGTTCAATACACATATTTTCAGATCCCATACTTCAATATTATTTAAATAAAGTCGTAGTTTTAGTCAACTCTTGAGTTAAATTAATCTTTGATTTTAAATATTCCATTGATAAGTTCCACGAGTGATAAGTTTTGTTTTGGATATATAAAAAAATATATAAAAAATATATATTTTCAAAAACACTTTTTTACAAATATTGTAATTGGAATAGGGAACTCCTAGTAGGCAATAAATTTGCCTGTGGCAGGAGAACCTGCTCTTCCATAGCTCTTAGCAACTAAACACAAATAGAGTAAAAAAATGAAGCAAGTATATAAATCAAAAATGTGTGTGCGTGTGTGTGTGTGTGTGTATGTGTGTGTGTGCCTGAGCATGTGTGTTGTGATTGATCGGTAAGTAATTGTTAATATTTCGATGTAGACTTAAAATACATTATCTCTATAATATACCTAATTTTAGTTCAAAATACAGCAAAATCTTCTATTAACTCAATAATTCCCGAGTGGAACTGCATTGAATGCAATGGAGCATTCCATTTTTTAATTCTTTGTCCAGCGTGGAAGAAAATTCAAACTTGTATGGAAAACAGGTCAACAGATAATCGAATCCCATCTCGTTTATCAAAATGGTACTCGATTCCTTTGTATAATCCATCAAAGCAGTCACAAAATACCTTGATCGGTCCAATCAACTGGCAACGCAGAGTTTGGAAAAGATTAACTTAATTTGCTATAGAATATATAGCTAAATAGCTTTAAAATGTCCTCCAACAAACTTGCTAATCAATCAAAAGATTTGAATATCTAATTTAAAGTTATTTACTGTGATTAAATTGTATAAAAGGAAGACTTGAGAGAGGAGTAAGTAAATAAATAAATAAGTTATTATAGACATTCGTTTTGGGTGTTTAAAATATCAGAGTCATCATCAACAAGGGTTTTTCTTTCCCCCCCAGAATATACATATTTTCTGAATTTATGCGAGCAGAATAGAGAAATTAAGCATTAATTTGCTATCCTTTGGGGGAATTTACATATTTATCGGAGCATAAATTCATCGTTTGTGAATTTTGTGATCTGGACGAAATTCAGCAAACTCGCCGCAAATTTTTCTGCTTTCATAATTTTCGTTTTGTTATTTTTGACTTACTCTTCTCCCGCGGTGTTTGCCGGTTGTTCAAACGGAAAGGATCTTACCTGAAATAAGGAAATTGAAAAAAGGTTAATTACTGTTGAAAGCAGAAGCTTAATAAGCGCTTTTTTGTTTTATTCGTGAATCTATTTTATGTTTCTATTTTTTTATATCACCTGTACCACTTAAATTAAACGAGCTAATCTACCTTTACACTTATAATATTACAAAGAAGAAAGTTTTTGATTTTTGTATGTTTGTAACGAATAAACTCAAAAATTACTGGACTGATTTCAAAGATTCTTCAACAAGCTAGTCTTGTATATATTTATATCCGGCTGTAACGATTTTGATTAAGTTCACTGTTTAATCAATTTCGAAATAGATTTATCATACTTTATTTCCAAAAAAAGCTTAATGCTTGTTTTGGCAAAAAAATGATTAGTTCAAAAAAATACAAAAGATGGCGCCAGCAACCAACCTGAGCTCATTCGCCCGGTCACTTTACATTTAAAACAGGAAAAACGGTTACAATCTTGCTAAAAATTCTAATTTTAAGTTAACTGATTTTAAACTAAAAAGTTAATAGCCTGTAGATAAAAACTAAATACCTACCCAGCCCATTATGTTTACAGCTTTACGCAACCAATATAGGAGAAAAACTGTTAGAAAATGTCGCTGCAATAGAAAATATGCAACACGATGAAAGCTCCATTGACTATAAAATTATAGTTTTTTGTTAAACCATCCATTAGCATAACCATTGAAGCATAAAATCATTTGTACAGTCCAATGCACTTTGAAGTCTATGACAACAAGACAAGCTTCATTACAAATTATAAAATAAAATTAAAATAAATAGGTAAAAACCATGCGTACCTACATAAGCAAATAATGCATCATGCATTTGACTTGCAATTAGTTAGCGAAAGTGTAGAGGATGATTTTTCCCATGAAACTGAACAACTTTTCCCGAGGAACTCCAATGAAATTCAACATTGGCTTCTCTCATTGATGGATTCGGTTAATCGCTCAAGTTGTATGGAGAGATGGAGAGGTGAACTTTTATTTTTATTTATCGACTTGGGAAAGTTGTTAAGTTTGGTGGACTGATTCACATCCTTAATTATTGCTAACTATTTAAATTCACCCAATATATGTACTTGTATTATGTATTTGTATAGTACTTTTTAACCACTGACAAACGAAGGATGTTTTAGGAAAGTTCTGTTGTGTATCTGTCTGTGCATCCTAGCTCCTAAACGAATAGATCGATTTCTATGAGGTATTTTTTTTGAAAGCTGATTTATTTGAGATGGTTCTTAGCAAATTTGGTTCAACCGTTAAAGTTTAACTCTTAAAAAAGCAATAAATATCTGTAATTTTAGATTTTATGACATTTTTAAGACGGCATTTAACCAAATGAGAACTTAGCGAAGTTATTTCCTACTCAACCTCTGACAGTCTCATTTCGTCTCAGTACAAATACGAAACTAGAAACTTTCCTAATAAAAACGGGTGGTATTTTTAATTTCCGTTTCCAGTCTGTACTTTGTTAAGTTGCCGAAACATTGGAACATTTAATTAGGAAGAGTTTAGCGGAAATGAAACGCGTGGCTGTCAGAGATGAAGCCCGTAGCTTAACGCCACATTACTCCTCTGTATGAGCCTAAAGAAATAAAGATCCATTTTATTAAATTTTGAAGAGAGAATTCCAGAGTTCGTTTTTAATCCCCGACGCTAAAAGAGGGGTGTTATAAGTTTGATGTGCAATGCATTAAAAAAATTGTTGCTCACCAAAATACAAGAAATTAGAAGCACTTAACGTAAAGCCTCCAATACATGAAAGCCTTGTTTTTTTACGATTATCGCAAATAACAAGACCGGTGGTTCAACCTGCAGGGTAGAACCTAAACTAAAATGTTTAAATTCAAGTACTAAGATACTATATATTATAGATACTAAGTTGAAATTAAAAAAACTTTATATGTATGTAAGCGGTGATAGCCCAGTTGGTAATGAGCCAGACTTGTATTCGGAAGGTTGCGGGCTCAAATCCTGGTGCGGACCTGTACCACTTAATTCGTCTTTTAGGATTTATATATTGACTTCTAATTATCACTTGCTCAACGGTGAAAGAAAACATCGTGATGAAACCCGCCCGTCCAAGAAAATTCATTTTAGAAAGACGAGCGGTCCACCGACCCGCATGTTGGGAAAGCGTGGTGGACTATGACCTAAAATCCCCTTCGTGTTTAGAAGGGAAGCCCGTGCCCCTCGGTGGGGACTTATATGGGCTGGTATAAAAAAAAAATATGTACAAGCTGACGATTGCCTTAGTTTTGTA
This sequence comes from Aproaerema taeniolella, assembly GCA_949987775.1. NCBI lineage: Eukaryota > Metazoa > Arthropoda > Insecta > Lepidoptera > Gelechiidae > Aproaerema > Aproaerema taeniolella. Next base: position 15,369,542 of record OX465255.1, on the reverse strand, counting down.
AGAAATTACGAAGTTCCGTCTAATAACCCTCAGAATGGTTGCCAAACATGGCTTCAAGTTGTTTTCGAACTACATGACGTTCTGCCTGCCCCTAAGGAGATGGCGTGATTGTTTAGTACAAAAGTTTCATTGGAGGAAGTTATTTAGTTTCACAAGCAAAATCACATTGCAAAATCAATTCAATTAGCACTCATATTGCATTCGTAATGTAGAATTAAATACCTGTGTAAGGAACATCTTTTCTCGACTAAAAACCAAACTTTACTCTCCGAAAATCTCCAACATTTCACAAGGACATTATGCGAACTGTTTATAAATAAATGGTAGTTTAAATGCAGAAAAGAAGTTGTGCAAAATGGAGCTTTGTCTATGCAAACTCGCGACGGTGCCTGCTGTGGGGAAAGTTAGTAAAGTGTTTCCAAAGTTTGCGACCACTGCTGCAAGCCACGCTTCACTAGCTTTGAGACATTGGCTATATTTATAATACACTGTCTATATCTTTATTCAGAGATGCTGAACCAATGGAACGCCTAAATTAAAAGGCGAAATGAGAAGCGTCAAAGAAAATAATGTAGATTAATAGCTACATAACTAGACATTTTATTAATATCTCTAGAAATTAATGTTCACTAAGAAAAAAACCCCACGGTTATCAAACATTTTTTCTTGATTAGTCTATCTATTTAATCATGAATATTTAGGGTAATTATGTTATTTATGATCAAATTATAACATTAACCTTTGTCGGTTTGCCTGTGTCAAATCGAGGTGGGTAGGTACTGTAGAAAGAGGACAGAAACAGGACCAAAGAGGAATTGACTTGAAAGTATTTTATTTAGAGAGAACAACTAGACTGAAGTGAAACCATGAGAGATCTGAGTCAAAACATAAAATGGCGCAAGGCAAAGCAAGCGAATTGACTTCGTAAAACCTTTCGCTAAAGGTGTTCTAAGTGGACGGTTATTGTGGAGGTAGCAAAAGGTTCTATAAAGTTCTATAAGGTAGACCTTCTCATTCGGGTCACGCTTGACCATGATGCAGAGTTTGGCAGGTCAAGTCATTACAATGGAACGACTACACGAGTGTGCAAGTTCCTCAAGATGTTTACCCTCACTGTAAGAGCATAGCTTAGTGCGCAAGTAATGTAAATTACTCAGAAAACGAGTACATGGCGGCACTAGGAATCGAACTCGGTACCTCTCGCTTACGAAACCGACCCTCTAGCCGTTGGACCACAGATAAAAAATGATACCTAGTAAAGTTTAGAAACGTTTATGTAAGTGGTCTCGAGTTGAAGTGGTCTGATTCTCGTTTTTTCTCAATTATTCACGCAGAGCAGTTTATTAAATCGCAGAACATATGTGAAGGGCTTTTCATTTAGCCCGATAAATCATGGAACGGTTGAAAGGGCGGTTTTTATTAAAAAAAATTGTAAAGGCAGTCTCCACTCGACTACATACGTGCTTTTGAGAGCTCTATTTGCGAAAGTAAAATCGGATTTTATTTTACACGATAAAATGCGTTTGAAATGTATTTACACAGACATTTATCTAGGTTTATTTTTAACTAGGCTTACAAATGCGTCTGGCTTTGTTTATGTGGAAAATTGAAAAAATTGCTACTTGAATTTTTTTTTTAAAACTAATTACGTTACGTGGAATTATACATCTAAATATTTTATCAACTAACTTTACCAGCTCCTAGGACTCCAAGGTGCAAAGTTGTGAATTCGACTACATGTTTTTTTGACTTTTTTGTGCGTATCAAACGCGATAACTCCGCTAATTGTTATTCTAATTCGAAAGAGTGTACTCATGAAGTAGTCCCTTATAAATTATACCTATCGAAATTGATTAAACGCTTTTTAAAAAAATAAACAAAAACACATACACACTTTATTTGGATGACGTTTTGGTTTGTGGTTATCTTCTTATATGCATTATTGGGATTGAAGCCGGTTGTTTCTTACAATTTTAACGAGGTCAATTATCTCATTCAAAGAGCCTATACCGTTTTTTTAATGCACTTTCTATTTCAAAACAAACTTCTAATTTTCCCAAGTTTCTAACAAGTAAATAATATTAGTGATAACTTATCAGTAACCCCACTTATTTAAGCATTTAAATCGTAGTTAATCATCTGTTTACAACCTTAGTTAATGCACATCTATAAAATAATGTAGTAAAATCCTAATCAAGCCTCTATAAAGAGAGATTAACTTTACGACTAGTAATTGCTTCAGTACAGAAAAAACGCGTTTTGCTTTTCATATCCTGTTGCAAAAAAGATCGTATAACAACTAAATAGAGTACACTAGGGCGGTGTCGTGAAAGGTGGACTGTACTTACAAATAATTACGGTTCACTGCACAAATAAAGTTGCTGGTAATAAATAACTTTCACGCTACCCCCCTTTACTATATCACTACGGAAGCGAAGGCAGCCCTGTTTATTATTATAGTGACAATTTTCTATAAATAATGGCAAGCTTAACTTAGTTTTCTAATGCTTAATGTTACTCGTAGAAATGGTCAAGCGAATGAGCTACTTACTTAAAACTAAATGACTACCTACAGTGTTCCTATATTTTCTAACTAGCTTTCCGCCCGGGACTTCGTTACCGTGGGAATTAGGGAATTTGCTTTAGTGCTCTAAAATCATCTTAGTATTTTTGCCTTTTTAATGGAACCGTTTGGGGCACATCCTTTTCTAAGTCTAAAACGGACATAGGTAGAAAAATTTTTTTGTGTTTAACATAATATACAGGGCTTTAGGTATCTCTCTTTCAACCTCTCAGGCGATCAATCAGTCTATGAAACTGAACAACTTCCCCAAGGAACATAGGTCAAAATACGAAACTAACAGTTTTTTTTTAAATTATTGTCTTAAATTTTTTCAAAGATAAGTTTTGAGTAACTTCACTTCACTTCATGTAAACGTCACGTTTCCAAAATTGTATCAAAACAAAAATGAGAGTAATTTTAATTTAAATTATTGTGTATTGAAAGTTTTCATCAAAATCAATCCAGTAGTTTTCGCCTGAAAGAAGTAACAAACATCCATTCATCTATCCATCCGTTCTCACAAACTTTTGCATTTAAAACATTATTTTTAATTTCGGTTAAATAATAACTACTGTTAAAATTATTTGTATTTTCTTATGTGTGCAATAAAGTATATTGTATTGTATGATATTTAAAGTGACATTAACTGAGTTATAAAGTGATTACAACAGCTATAACTCCATCTTTGTCTAGGTTATATGTCATTGGCTCTCACTTAGTTTCGCGGTAACTATCAATCAATTCAACATGTCCTTCGAGGACACAAGGCGTAAGGGACAGCTTAGCAAATACTTAAATGGTGGAATCTACTAGTAACTATCAGCTATAAGTAAATTATTTTCCCGGAAACGTCATGTTAAGGAGTTTTCATTATTTACCTACTTTGGCGCTACGCAACGTATCGCGAAACCGCGCCCCGCGCGCAATCCCCCCGCGCCGCAATGTATGCTATCGGAGTGCGATATACATTGCTGTTTTTCGTGTTTTACGTTGTTATTATTGTTTTTTATTGCAAAATGGAGTGTCTTCGATTAAATAATAAAAAAATGTAAGTAGAAAATATTAAAAAACGGGAATAAAAATTGAAAATTTCCCAGAGAAAAATTCCACTGGAAAATCATTCAGAATTATTGTCCGAGTCCAGGGTTTAAATTTGTGCTAAGCTGTCTTTTCCACCCTGTATACCTACTTACCTCCCATCAATCAGGTGACATGGTCACCTGATTCGACTACACAGAAAGTCGCTTAACCTTTATTATAGATTCCGTTCCGATCAATGATCGTACTTGCCATCGGCTCTTTCATACGTTCAAATAATTTCACCGAGAAAACCAATTTCATTGAACAAATTTTTCATAACGTGTGTCAATAGAAAATTCTGTATTTTAAATTACATGTCGCGAACGAAATAACCAAGGCGTTTTCAGACGTAGTGGATTACGATGGAACGGTGTTGATTTTTTGTACACTGCTGTATTTGGCTTACATATCCACTAGCCTCTAGTAAAATTACGTGGTACAGGAGCAATGTATGACGGTTTTGAGTAATTAACTTCACTATCTGGAATGAAATAGGGCCCTTGAGAAGGAGTAAAATTGTATACAGAGTTACTATTTGTAATCCTACTATTAATAATATATCAGGGAGGTTAAGCAACGTACATAGAGGCAGGGAACCTGATGGGTGACCAAAGTGGCAATTTACCACGGGCGTTTCCGTGCTTCGGAGGGCACGTTAAGCTGTCGGTCTCGGCTGTTTTCGATTGACTTCAATCATTAAATTCAAGTCAGAGGCCATTGTGCGGTTTGAAAACACTGACATGACACCCAGGATTAGCCAAGTTCGCCACACACTTGACTATACCTGCACGATAAGAAGAAGAATAATAATTTAAATCGGTAAGTTAGTAATGACGGACGGATGAATGTTTATTATGCTTTCACATAAAAACTACTAGACAGATTTTGATAAAACTTTACAGTAATATAGCTTAGAAATCAAATTAAAAAATACGAATAGGCTGCATTATGTTTCCAAGTTCTTACGGGAATGAAGTTCAGACGGACCTAGTTTTTTTTTCTCAACTATATAAATATTACGGTTTTATATTATAATGAAAAATAAAAATTATGTGTTGGTGAAAGACTGACGGCCATGACAGTCGGTTAGCCTGTAATACAGTTCACCATCGTTGATAGAAAAGTATTTTTTTTCTTCTACAGTTACGCCTCGAACATCGAAACTAAATGTGTTTAGTATCTTAGATAGAATCTGAAAGCAAAGCTTGAAGTCTCCATGTCTTCTGAACGACACATCAGAGAACTCAAATCTCAATCAAACACACATCTCATCTGCTTCTGAATTCAACTTTTAAATAGAGACGAACGATGTATAGATTAAATGATATAAAAAGAGATATGTTCGGTTTTTCCTAAGTATTATTTTATATCTCTTTCTTCTTCAATCGCTTTTGAGGAAAGCAAAGACCGAAATCACAACCACCATTTTCCTCTCTACTCCAATAATTTATTTTGGAGTCGGCACAACATGCTAACTTGTTGCATAAAATAACTCTGTAGGTAGGTAGGTCTTCTTCTTATCGTGTAGGTATATCCAAGTGTATGGCAAACTTGGCTAACCCTGGTGTCAGAGTTTTCAAACCGCACAGTGTATATTAAAAATGGTTATTGTTAGCAAGAGTATAAGTATCACTTCGGAACTACCAACTTCGAGTTACAGACTCTGCAAAACTTGCAAAAGTATTTCTTATTTCGTGAAAAGACCGAAATCCATTTACAAACATGAGACTTCTTCAAAATTAAGCATATTTCCTCGACTTTTTTAAAATATTTTGACATAAGATTCTAAGGTTATTGGTGGAACATGAGCTGAATATTGCCACAATACAAAATAATTCACAAATCATAAACACAGTATGCCTAGGAAGAGTTGGCAGCAGGCCCAGCGTGGAAAGAAGGCCAAGAGCTGCTAAATAAAATCAAAACGTAATAAAATACCCTTGTTGTATTTAATTTATTTTTTTATCCATCTTAAATTGTTACTGCCTTCAAAAAGCTCTAACTCACTAAAATCCACGAACAAATGCAAAAGATGTGAAAATTATTACGTATCTCTTTTCACAATCCCGTCCCTATTACCGTAAAGATGCCGACTGAATGGCCTTAACCCGTTCCCGTGTTATCACTAGTTCTGCCCCCAGGGAACCGTATTTACACTCGCTGGGTTATTCATGAAACCCATTTGAATAAAGATGAGATCAACGCACGACTCATTTTAAAACCGTTGGAATGCAATAAGTAGGGCTGTGCTTCGTATGCTTATGTTGCTGAGTTACGTAAGTATAGTGTATATGTTTGAGTACTTGTGTTGTGGGACCTTATGGTTTGTTTTTTTTTTCTGCTCTGCCAACATTACTTCATAAAATCTAAATTTACTAGGTGTTATTTTGTAACTGAAAAAGCTTAATTTGTGTTAATTCTTTCCTTACCTATTAGCTCTACCTTTCACTTCTATTATCAGCCTATATACGTCCCCACCGATGGGCTCAGACCTCCCTTCGAAACACGAAGGGGATTTAGGCCATAGTCCACCTAGCTGACCCAATACGGGTTGGTAGACCGATCGCCTTTCGAAAACGAATTTTTTTAGACGTGCAGGTTCCATCACGATGTTTTCTTTCTCCACATAGCAAGTGATAGTTTATAAAAAATCCGTACATAAATCCGAAAAGACAAATTTAGTGACAAAAGCCCGCTCTAGGATTTGAACCTGCAACCTTCCACCTACAAACCTGGCTCATTCCCAACTGGGCTATTACTGCTCACCTATAACTCTCAAAATGTTTATTTTGCTAAAACAATTACAGTTTCTTTAAGTGCTAAATTAAATAGTCAATTGTGCGTATAGTCTTTGTTTAGGAAACAGCGAGATTCTTTCTTCCTTTTCTTGAGACAGGAAAAACTTTTGATCTCGTTTCTATCTACTATTCAATTCTAACGTTTGTACTTCCCCAAAAGCATAGACAACGAAATTCGATCAGCATTCACAATACATAGCGAGCAGCAAAATACAAGGAACGAATAAACATTATTACCCAACACAATAAACTCAGATTCTCTTTTCCGAAAAGAAAAAACACCTTAGTAACCCCAAGTAAATAGGCCAATGGTTCCCAATCTTTTGGGGAGGATGACTTAACTCTTATCAACACACATCACTCACGGACTTACACAAACTTCATACATCCATCACTATCATCTTTATATATATATTTTTCACTAAATCTCGTACACGCACCTCAGGTTATAACTGAAAGTCAGTGTTTGACCGCACTGAGTTTTAACCTTTTGACTCACTGCGGCATGCACGCACATAGTGATCCGCAACCTAGATTAAGGCATATTTTGTTAAATATTAGTACATTTTGATTGTTTTTTTTTTCATTTGCTTGCATGTTATTTTATTTTATTTGTCACTATGTGTATGGTATGGAATCAATAAAATTATTCTATTCTATTCTATTGTAATGTTTAGGACCATCGCGTATTGACTGGAATAAATGTGAAAGTTAAACTATAAATTGCATCCCAAACTATCCATATATTGTAAGCTACATAGGCAGACAAAACTAGTAACCGGATAATTAAATCCAAAAGTAAAGTCTCCCTTTAAATTACTTTGAGAAACGTTAAGGGCTGATTGCACCAATTAAACTAAACAACTAGATCCAAAATGAAAATTTTAATTTTAAAAAAATAGGAACTCTCAAAAGGCAATCAACTAATGATTTAAAAGGATAATTCATAATTCGACCTGTTCTTCAATTTAGAAGCCGATTCACATCCTTAAATTGAGCAAACTGCTTTAAAGTCCAGCAGTGGGACTTCGTAAGCTAGGAAAAAATATGTAGTCACCTAATATAGAGCTGCCAGGCATCACTGATGGTCCGCGGACCACAGGTTGAGAAGCACTAAAATAGACGAACACGTAAGAGCTCAATGACCCTTAAGGGGGCACTGAGCGAAAAATTATTACACCCTGTAGAATTTTAAGGAAAACCGGAAAAAAACAACACCCTTTAAGCTCACCTGTATCGCAGGATTTAGGGTACTTTTAAAACACGAACTTTTGGACAGTTTTTATAATTTACTCCTTAAATGTTAGAAGTTTATTCTGATTAAGGCTTTAATGGAATTATGGGGGACAGAGGCAAATTAAGAGGTTTTTAGGGAGTCATCTTAATCAGATATTAACGGCGCAGTATTAAGATAAGGTAAGGCTTAACTGCAATATTAGAAAATTAACATCAATTATTATTTTTTTAATTTAATAAATTGCTGGTCCAGACTCGCTGACTCATCAACGCCCAGACCACACCTTTGTACAGAGGCCAGCGCATCAGGTTACTCCATTTTCATTGTAAAATCGCTCTTATTACAACAGCACAGAGTGCACGCTTGTGGTAACCTGATAAGCGGCCGTCCGTACTTAGAAAGCTGAAATTTGGCACAAAGGTTCCTTTCATAACGTGGGCAAGGAATAATTAAGAATTTTATGAAATTCCCACGGGAATGAAGTCCCGAGCATCCTCTAGTTGATTTAATAATTAAAACCTTTTAATTAATTAAAAACAACCAACTAACCTAAATACAAACTTTTGGAAAAGTTGTTCAGTTTCATGGTTCATGGTTTCAAGTTGTTCATGGGGAGAGTTACCCCCTAAAGTCTCGCTAACTAATTTGAAGTCACCCCGTGGATATACCTTCTGTCTAGAAGAATTACACAGCACAATCATACTATATCTATACTAATATTATAAAAAGGAAAGATTTGTATTTTCAACCGACTTCAAAAAAGGAGGAGGTTCTCAATTCGACTGTTTTTTTTTTTGTTTTTTTTTTGTATATTTGTTACGCGATTACTCCGGCAATTATAAACCGATTTGAATAATTCTTTATTTTTTCGAAAGAGTATACTCCTGAAGAGGTCCCATATAAATTTTATCAAAAATGATTCAGCGCTTTAAAAAAAAAAACAAAAACAAAAATACTACAAACTAGAACATCATCTAAATAAATGAATGACATTTCTGCTTGTAGTTATCTGCTAATAAGCATTGTAGTCCACAAAAAATACTAGATATCTACTTTGTGCGAACTGTTAGGATTGAAGTCGGTGACTCATACGTTTTTAACGTGGAAAATTATTGTATGTAACAAATATATAGGCTTCGAAACTACTGGACCGATTTGAAAAATTCTTTCACCATTAGGATACTACATTATCCTTAAGTAACATAGATTACATAAATTTTCCAAATTACCACGGGAACGAAGTCCCGAGCGGGATGCTAGTTATAGAATAAAGTCCCCCCCGCTTCCGTCTGTCTGTCTGAACGTGCTAAACCCAAAAACTACTAAACTAATTTTCATACAGTTCATAGATGGAGCGATGCTAGGGAAAGGTTTGTGTGTATAATTCATTCCCAAAATTCCCAAGGGAACCGCCAAGTCCCGGGCGGGAAGCTAGTATGATTATATTCTAATACTAACTTCAAGAGAAGTACGTATACTTAAGTCTATGTTTCGGTCTCTTGGGGGTAGAAAGTGCGAAATATTCACGAGTCTTCGAATAAAGATGACATCATTAAACAGAAATGCCCCCGAGAGCAACGTGGTATCATTCTTGAACCAAGCGAATACTTTAGCAATCGAAACTACTTTAGTTTTTGCAAAATATTAACAAAAAATTTCTCAAAAATTTTATTTTTAATTAATACCTATCTGAAAACACTTTTTATTTGCAATTAAAGTTGTGTTACTAAAAAAATTCGTCGTGTCGCGCGCTTGTTTACGGCGCGTGCGATACAAATCCTGCACACACGGGTGGGTGTGCAAGAATCGCGCGAAGGTTAGGGAAAAAGGACAATAGCATTAAGTGGTATAATATGATAATAAAACTCGTAGCATTCTCCCTTTCATATGTAATCAACTTTTAATAAAAGTAGAATTCACTTGACAGTTTTAAATGAAGTCTTACCTTTATTTTTTCTTTCTAATTTTAGCCTGGACGCCTATGGTAGCATTGGTGGTTATCTAAATGTATTAGTTGGTTCACTTTGATGGTCAATAATCATTGTCGTCAAATTAAACTCGAGGGCTACGTAAATCCAGATGCCAAAAATGTTTTAAAAGATGCTGTTACACCTTGCTTAAACTAACCAGGGAAAAAAAAACATTGGTAGCATGGCTCAACAATGCAAATCTTTCGACGGATTCAAGAATACCCCTAAGGAGTTTGAAACCCGGAAAACAGGGCGGAAAAACATCGTTGTCTCATACGATTCGTTAGTCAATTCTTTTCGATAAATATTATTATCGTGTATTGTGTTTACTGGGGCGAATGTCAAATGGATCGGAGATGATTTGTCTTATTATTTTCCTTAATACTTATCCCAATAAAGATATTGCTCTTGAGTACAGAAAAAAGGAAACTACAGGATCAACAAAAATATTGTATGGATCATCTACTCTCATGAAGATTTGGTTCAGTTTTCTTAGTTTTCCTTTCTTGGTTTCATTAGTAGAATTAACTATTGGGACTTCGAGGGAATACAAACTAAATAAAAACTTTGCAAAAAGAGAATTTCTGATTGTCTGTCAGACAAGCAACCATTTTTATAAACTGCTCGGCTCTATAGTTACTTCAGACTGGCATTCCGCTCGGGATTTCGTTCCCGTGGGAATTCGGAAAAGTTATGTATCCTATGTTACTCAGGGATAATGTATCATTCTAATGGTTAAAGAATTTTTCAAATCGGTCCAGTAGTTTCGGAGCCTATTCAATGCAAACAAACAAACAATCAAATCTTTCCTCTTTATAATATTTATAATTTATTTAAAATTCGAAAAAAAAACATCTGAATAAGATTTTTAAAAAGGGCACCTGTCGGAGTTTCTTGCAATATTTCATAGGGGAGACTGCACCTTAGCGAATAGGCGTGGTGTTAAAAGAACTAACATTTGTATGCATGTATGTAAATCCTTTAAGGCGACTACAGCACCCGATAAAGGCAGCACACATAGGAATAGTGCCATCTCCGTCTCTCAACAGGCCTGGGCCGGCAGTGCGAACAGTGTCGATACACAAAGTTTACGGACTATGAAAGCGTGCGTGCGTAAAAACATGTTCGAAAGTTAGAAAAATGAGATTTATGGAAAGGTAACAGCTTAAATCGAAAAATGCGTTAACTACTTATCAAGAGTGTTCAATCACGAACATTTTGATAGCAAATTCATGTTCCTGTGTGCAATTTACTATCGTTTTTACAGCTTAAAAGATACCCAATATTGGTATTTAGAGGTGACTTTGTGAGCTTTTTCTATCGAACCAAAAGTTCTGAATCATGTTTTCAGCAAACTACTTATCTAGTTTATGTCCTGAATATTACCGTAGTTTTTTTCTTCGATCTAATGCAGTGCTTCATGCTTATCTACGCATCATAAAATCTTAATTTAGGTGCTGTAGTCGCCTTAATGTAATTCACTAGTTTGAGTTATTTTAAGTAACATAGATGGAATCTTAAATATCGCCCCATATTTGCTGCCACAATTCCGCCAATATCACGTAGCGCAGAAAATACACGACAGGGATTTCAATCAAAAAACGGAAAGGTGGTAAATATTACAGTATTTTAAAATATACCTAAATGTTCTTTAAGATAAAGCTATTTTGATTTCGACTTGACCCTTCATGATTCCCCCATGGTCAATTATGCTCACGTTTGAGTTCCAGAAAATCCTTTGATATTTACGGGAAAATCATGGGACTCCTTGCCATATTCTTATTATTGGGGTCGGCCTCGTTCTAACAGTCTGCTCCATGTCTTTATCCACCAGAATTTTCTATTTATTTTTCTTCAAGGAATGAATGAATAAATTCCTTATTGCACACGTAAACGAAACAAAACAGAAGGAAATAATACTTAACACAAGTATTTTGTATTGTCATTTAAGTATTGTATTTTGTCTTATTGAAATTGTATTGAGAAAACAAAAATGTCTAGTAAAGTAACTAGACCCCATCTCTTTCCGTGGCTGTCGTAAGAGGTGACTAAGGAAACACAAATGAGACCTGCCTCCTATTAATCCAGCCCAGGCAACGACACCTCAATTTGTTCTGAATCTGAAGTATCGTCCTATACTCTCATGCGGTGTGAAGGGCCGTCTGGTTCGCGACCACCCTCCTACCGAAGTCAGACGCCAAACAGCTTGCTATGTTCCGTCGGTGCGTAGGAGTACCAGTACCTTATTGGCATTTTCTGGGTTAACTCGCTCCATCGTCGACCTCATCTATGACCAAGATTGAGGTCAAGAGTTAACCCATCTTATAATAAAAAATAAAATTAAAAAAAGATTAAATTAAACTGCTTTATTAATCAAATTAAATAGCTAGAAGAGGAGCAAAGTGCTTTAAAAGTAAGGTCAGTCGACAAAATAAAGTACTTAGTGTTATGCTTACGCACAAAGTTAAATGGGAGTAAAGTTATGCGGGGCGCTCGCAAAGTTTGTACACGAATTAAATGTAGAGAAGGGCAGACACACCAAACACTCACGGCTAATAATAGGTCTTTACCTATGAAATTGCCGATTTTTTCTCAAGCTTTATTTTATTCATAATTTATTTGATTGAACAGCTATTACTTAAAGTTTTTGATTTAAAACCTTGGCCATATAACGGAGATATTGAGTCAAATTAATACATATTTACTTTAGATTTATTTGCTGAAAAACAAGCTCAAATATAGCTCGTTTCATCCTTTGCCCGTTTTATTACTTATTTTTTCTGTACCGTAGTTACAGTTACAACTTTCAATAAAGTAAGTATGATGAAAATTAACTTAATGTTGTCCAAACCTTCCCATAAAATTTTGCTAAATTTGGATTTCGCATTCCCGAGAAAAATCCAAAAACGTTAGTATGGAAAATTTCTTCATCAGCCCATATACGTACCCACTGCTGGGGCACGGGCCTCCCTCAATAACATGAGGGGAAAATTTAGTTTTCCAAAAATATTGTATGAAAAATTGCAATTTTATAGTATTATTTTTTATTATTTTTGGAGATTCTTAAACAGCAATCTTCTTACCAGCCCATATACGTCCCCACCAAGGGACACGAGCCTCCCTTCGAAACACGAAGGGGATTTAGGCCATAGTCCATCACGCTGACCTAATGCGGGTCGGTGGACCGCTCGTCTTTCGAAAACGATTTTTTCTTAGACGGACGGGTTATACATCACGATGTTTTCCTTCACCGTTACGCAAGTGATTATTAGAAATCCATACATAAATCCGAAAAGATGAATTTAGTGGTACAGGCCCGTACCAGGATTTGAACCAGCGACCTTCGGATTACAAGTCTGGCTCATTACCAACTGGGCTACCACCGTTAAACAGCAATAAAATAAATAAATTAACGCTACAAACTCAAAGGCCCAAACTAAGGTTTTCCCTCGTATCGTGAGTCCCTTAAAACATATGCAAAGATACAAACATCAATGACCCAATTTTTACACAAATATTTGCCCTGTCTGGGAATCAAACCCAGGACGCGTCGATCAACCGAGTTGCCGCCAAGTCAGTCCACTCAATCATGTGGGGTGATTATGTTTGGATGATTTTAGCTAGTGAAATTTTAGGGGGTGATTTTCCCCATGACACTGTACAACTTCTTAACTGTCTAATTGCTTGATAATAAAATCTTCATCGCACTATCATGTTGTACTATCATCAACACGGTCTAGGGATTTTGCACGATTTTTCATACAGAAGAGGTATGTTTGACAAGCTACAAAAGCATAGGTACTCAAGATACATGAAGCGCTATAATTTTCAGACGAACAAGTGAAATTTGTGGAAACGTGACGAAAATGAAAAAAAAGTGACGAAAAGGCAATATCCCTAGACCGCATTGATGTGTGTATTTTGTTCCAATTTTGCTGCAAATGGCTCTAAATCATTAATTTTTACAAAATGACCGCTTAGAGATCGGTGCAAAAATGAGACTACAACTTAGACAATGTCTAAAACATTTTAGTCTTGTTTTTTTTATAAAAAAAACTATAAGCCGGTTTCAGACATCGTCTAAGTGATGTTTTAGTTTTTTGTTACCACAACAAGCTGTAAACGTTTAACATTCAAGGGACCTTAGGTAAAAAAAAATGCAAGAAAGCCCCTCTGTCACCTTTCCAGCTCCTTTATGGAAAGTGGCAGACTGGCAGTAAAGGCCCTTGCAAACACATGGTACAAAAACTCTGAACACTCATTTATCAAGAGATGAAAGGCATAAGCAGAAGCATCAGTAATACGCCACGTGTTCCAGCCAGGATTTCATTTAGTTGCGAAAGGAACAGAAAATGTAATAAAGGAAAGTGTCTAGACAACCTGTTTGAAATTGATGTTTTTATTCTGTTTTGCTGTACAATACGGGAGTATATTGTGATCTTTATGCGTGATAAATGGGCTTAAACCAAGTTATCTAGTCGACTATTCTGTAAATCCATGTGGAATTACGATGATAACCTTTTATTTATCCAATCAAGTGGAGAAATTACGAACTAACTAAACATATTTGCGTTGGAGTGCAATATAATATATTGTATTTTTTTGTAATTAAAATCTTTTTTTTTTATTATTCGACCTATGCTCTTTGGGGAAAGTTGGGAAAGTTGGTTTAGTGGGCTGTTTTGTTTCTCATTCTCAATTTTCGCTGATTCGCATCCTTAATTTAATTTTAAACCACAAATAATTTAGTGTTAATAAATTTAAAAAAAATGTTACATTTTCAATATACCTACTTACTTACCTAAATTGTTGACAGAAAAGCCCATGAGAATTAAACATAATGTGCAAAAAAAAACACACAAACATGTGATACATACATAAGTACTTGATTTTTGTTTACATGTAACTTGGTCATACATTCCTATTAATATGTATGACTATTAACCCTCAAAAACATTAGCCCCAAGTCTCCTTGCTAGAAGCTTTAATATTTTCATCTTTATTCAAACAGCTTATGAATAAAACAGAGTAATCACTGATATTAGAAGTAAAGAAATGGAGATATGAACGTTTAACTGACACGTATTAACGCTAATAACTTAATTCCCTTTAGCGCTGGACTGGAAGCAAAAGATAAACTAAGAATGCGTCACCCGTCAGTTCTATCCAAGCTTAGTTGAGTGTAACATACAATATCTAGCACTACAGGATCGGATAAAGTTAACCTCAAATGTTTGCTGTCAAGCTCAAACTGTTTGACAGCTCATTCACCGTTAATTTGCAAGATGGCGCAACTTATACTAAAGCCGGTAAACTTATACTAAAGCCGGTAGTCAAGAGTTTGCTGTGTTATTAACTAAAACACCTGTGACCTACATTTCTTTTATTTCATTCTTTAAATAATAGAAAAAAGGAAGAAAGCTGCTTCTTTATTCCTTTCCTTACAAAAAAACTAAAAAATCTAGTCCATAATAAAAAAAGACATCAGTCTACGTACTACAGGCTTCGAGTTTCGCAAGGATCCGATCAGCGATTAATAATCGACCGCCTTTTACTTAAAATATCATTGAAAACTACGCACACAAGCCAGGCAAGATGTTCCATAACTTTATTCATTTTGTCCAAGTAAATTAAAATATATAGCGTCTGATAGACTGTCGGTCTGAACCTCAGCACTAAAGTACTTTTGGGTATTCTCTGAGACAGTGTACAGTACACTTTAGAAACCTATATGAATAAGATTGTTTTATATTATAAGGAAGTTTATTTGCTGCATGTTTTCTGTTTATATTTCACTAGCTTTCCGCCCGTGGCTTCGCCCGCGTGTACTACAGGTTATATCGTGCCCAGCTTTAGGATAAAATGTAGACTATGTCTTTACCAAGGTCTAATCTATCTCTGTACCAAATTTCATCAAAATCAGTTCAGTAGTTTAGGCGTGAAAGACGGACAGACAGACAGACAGAGTTACTTTCGCATTTATAATATTAGTAAGGATGTATAAGGTTGGGGTGGTTTTAAATTAGTTAGCGAAACTGTAGGGGGTGATTTTCCCCATGAAACTGAACAGCTGAACAAATTCTCTTAAAAAAATTACGTGCTCCCAACTTCAGCTGCAGCTCTAGCACGATAACGACAAACTCGCGCTCGGCTCACGCTGATACTTCACTTTGATTGCGCGAGGGTCCCGCGCAAAGGCTTGCTCGCCCTATAGCGTTGTCAATGTTGACATTTTGACATAGGACCGCGGTGTTGTCGCGGCGCTGTCACTATCGTACTCGGCCTGCTGTTGTACCATATTTCGTGCAAATAAATTTCATTCATTCATTTTATAAATTCATTTAATGATTTGGAAAATAAAATCATCTACGCTTTATTAAGCTCTTTGTTAGATTTGCGCCATCTGGCCAACTCAATAATCTAAGTTAAGCTTTTCAGGATTAATATTCAACAAAAGTTGTTCTTTATCTGTAACAAAGACGGCTTCACCGGATATTACGAACAATATTAGTCGATAATCGAATCTCTGTTGTCTTATCAAACTTTTAGGACAAAAGAAATTAGTGTCTTGTTTATTGTTTGTTGACATTTTGACGTAGAACCGCGGTGTTGTCGCGGCGCTGTCACTATCGTACTTGTCCTGCTGATCGTACAAGTCGTTTGGAGAGGCGACATTTCATATTTCGACCTATGTTTCTTTGGGAAAGTTATTCACTTTTGTGGACTGTTTGTGCTCCCTGGAGCTCCGTAATGCCATTGTATGAGATTATAGTTTTAGATCCGTATTACAGAAGCAGACTCAAGTCTCTATCTATACTTAAGTATTGATTATCTATTTTTTTTATTATAAGATGGGTTAACTCTTGACCTCAATCTTGACTATAAGGGTCAAAGATGAGGTCGACGATGGAGCGAGTTAACCCAAAAAATGCCTATAAAGGCACTGGTACTCCCACGCACTGACGGAACACGGAAGCTGTTTGGCGTCGGACTTCGGTAGGAGGGTGGTCACGAACCAGACGGCCCTTTACAGAGCCTACCACACCGCATGAGACCGTAGGACGACACCTCAGATTCAGAAAAAATGAAGTCCCTTTCTCTCACTATCAAAATGACAAAGACGACTGCTACTCAAGTATAGATCAGAGTCTGAGTCACGTTCTGTAATACGGACCTTAGATTCTGATCTATACTTCTGTAACAGTCGTCTTTGTCATTTTGATGGTGAGAGAAAGAGACAATCAATACTTAAGTAGAGATCAAAACTTGAGTCTCCTTCTGTAATACGGGCCTTAGTTATGTTATGGTTACATTCAATGTAACTATTATTTATTTATTATTTATTTATTTAATGTTCAACTTACAAACAGTACAGGGAGCTGAGAGCTCGAAAGGCATTTAAGAGACCATTCCTAAATGTTCGCTCTGCGAGAATAAAAACATAAAAACTATTACAGTGGCGAGCTCTGGGGACCGTTTCATGCAAAATGGAGGGGAAATTGTTTAGATTTTCTCTTGGTTTGTAAAGATTTTCACGTTTTTTAAATGTTTACCTACTGTGAATGTTGTTACTTGTTTTGTGAAAAGAGGAAACGATGTTTTGGACTCTAGCATCATCATCGCTGTTATTGATAGTATTTATTGTATCTTATATCTTTTATTTTTATTTATCAGCCCGTAGATACGTCCCCACCAGCCGATCTTCGAAACATGACGGAGATTTAGGCCTAGTTCACCACGCTGGCCTAACGCGGGTTGGTGGACCGCGTGTCTTTCGAAAACGAATTTTCTTAGACGTGCGGGTTTTATTACGATGTTATCCTTCACCGCTGAGCAAGTGTTATTTAATGAAAAACCCGTACATAAACCCGAAATGGTGAATTTAGTGGTACCGACCCGCACGAGGCTTTGAACTCGCAACCTTCCGGTTACAGGCCTGGCTCATTACCAACTGGGATTGATATCCCAGTTGGGACCAAGCTTCTTATATCTGTACTTGTATTTACTTAGTAGCTTGAACCGTGAAGTTGTGTCACTTGAATACACACTGGTACACATTTCTGATAAGTTGCTTCATTAAATTTTTGGTTTGAAAAAAAACAATCATCTCTAGGCACAGCTGAAAATCAGTTTGTTGTCTGTCATAGACAGCAAGTATGCTGAGTTCTATGTCCTTTTTGCTTATACATATATATTTTTGCTTTTGCTTTTTTTTTTTTTTAGACCACCTAAACGCAGGCATACGATTCTCTGGCTTCGTAACCTTAAGGATGTGGATACTGCCGCTCTTCAGCGAGATCTCAGTGCAGCGGATTGGGATTCAGTCTTGCAGGCCGCGGATATTGATAGCATGGTTGGTGCGTTTAATAGGATCATTCTTGTTATTTATGATAGGCATGCTCCTCTTAAACCCACCAGAGTTAAGCATTTTCCAGCACCGTGGCTTACGGAAGACCTCAAACGCATTATGGCCAAACGTGATAGGGCTCACATTCGTTTCCGCCATGACCCAAGTGAGGTGAATCAAAACAAGTATGTCGCTTTACGCACGAAGTGTAATCGGCTCTGCCGTACTGCTAAACGCGCACACATTCATTCTTCCATTCGTCGTTGCCCCTCTAACAAACTCTGGAACTATTTAAAGTCCCTTGGCATTGGGAAGCAAGCATCCGCTCCAGGTAATATAGACATTGATGCTCTCAATGCGCACTTTTGCAGGTCGTCGAGTACCATAGATCCTATCACCAAAATGAACTCTATCTCGCTCTTGGAACGTTCTATTAATCCCAACATTCAACCCTTCGAATTTGGCACCATTACCCCCGACACAGTTACCAAAATTCTGAATAAAATTAAGACGAAGGCCCTTGGTGACGACGAGATTGGCCTTAGTATGTTAAAACCGATTTCAAATTCTATTGCTCCTATTCTTTCCTACATTATTAACTTTTCTCTATCTTCTGGCACTTTTCCCTCCATTTGGAAGCGCGCACATGTCATCCCACTCCCTAAAACTCCTAATCCTCTTACTTTTTCCCAATTTCGTCCCATCTCTATTCTTCCTCTACTCTCTAAAATCATTGAGCACTATGTTCACGATCGGCTTTCCCACCATCTGCTTTTCAATAACCTCCTCAGCCCGTATCAGTCAGGATTCAGGCCAGGACACAGTACTGTTACAGCCTTGGTCAAGGTTACAGAAGACATCCGCTGGAACATTGAAAACAGGAAGCTGACGTGTTTGGTGCTCCTTGATTTTAGTAGCGCCTTTAACACCGTAGATTTCGACGTACTGTTGGCAATGCTGAAAACATTAAACTTGCCTCCCTTGGCTATATCGTGGTGCAGATCCTACCTTTTTAATCGACGACAACTTGTGAGGATCGGTGACAGGCACTCCGACTGGTGTGACCTGGCCTCCGGTGTCCCACAAGGTGGTGTCTTGTCCCCTATTTTATTTTCTATATTTATAAATAGTATTTCCTCTTCTCTTACTTCCTCTTTTCACTTGTACGCAGACGACTTGCAAATTTATGCATCGGCCACGTTGGATAACATAAAACTTGCATTTGATCAAATCAACCGCGACCTTGTCACAATTTCTCAGTGGTCTTGCGAATTCGGTCTGGCAGTAAATGCGGCAAAATCTCAAGCCATTGTGATTGGTGGTCAGTCCTTCGTCTCTAGATTGAAGGCTATGGTGGTTCCCCAAATACTTTTCAACAATTCAGCAATTCCTCTTTCTCGAACTGTCAAGAATTTGGGGGTCACTATGGATGAGACCCTGTCTTGGGCTCCACATATAAATGAAGTGAGCCGTAAGATATTCGGCTCCCTTCATTCACTACGCCGGTTGCAGGGTTTTCTTCCCCTGGAGACGAAGGCTTTACTCGCCAGGTCACTGTTGCTTCCTTTAATTGACTACGCCGACATTGTCTTTCTCGATGCCACTGAGGAATTGGTGAACAAGCTTGAGAGACTCAGGAACGTGTGCATTCGGTTTGTCTTCGGGCTGCGCAAGTTTGACCACGTTTCGGAGTTTCGATCAAGATTAAACTGGCTCCCCATCCGCTTGCGTAGGGACTTGCATGTTCTTTCCCTCCTATTTAATGTCCTCCACTCATCTTCGGCTCCCTCATATCTACGGGAAAGTTTTCAACTCAAAGCCGACATCAGCGGCAATCGTTTGCGCTCTGGCCTTAACTCCGCTCTTACTATGCCACCACATACAACTCGTACTTATGGTAGATCGTTTACGGTGCACGCTGTGAGGCTCTGGAATAAGCTGCCAGTATCAGTTCGTCAGTCCCCGTCACCGGATAGCTTCAAACTGAGACTGAAAAAGCATTTTGGCTTCAACGCTGAAGCCCTGAGCTGAATTTTAAAGGCATCTCTCTTAATTATGTCTATATGTATATATATGTATATTTATAATTATATATTGTAGCATATATGTTATTTATATGTATTTGTAGTATATTTTCATTATAGTATAAACTTATACATAATATAATATTCGTTTTTATAATAATAATATAATTTTAAATAAGTACCTACCTACTTACTGACTGATATGTTTTTCTTCTTTTTTTTTTTCTTGTGTACAAAAATATTTAATTTGTCATTACGCCGAGTAGTACTGTGTTCTCTTAAATACTCTTACTAGGTTGACTGGAAGAAATCCCCTCGTGGGATAAGTCCGCCTTTGTAAACTTCCTATTACTGTAAACTTGTTATCCTCTGTATTATCATTGTACAATAAAGAATAAATACA
This sequence comes from Aproaerema taeniolella, assembly GCA_949987775.1. Lineage (NCBI taxonomy): Eukaryota > Metazoa > Arthropoda > Insecta > Lepidoptera > Gelechiidae > Aproaerema > Aproaerema taeniolella. The sequence continues at coordinate 15,349,120 of OX465255.1, read as the reverse complement.
TACATACATACATCACATATTTCGCTAACCTTTTATTTTTAATTGTATAAGAACATTGTACAATGTTACAAATTGTTAAGAAGCAATAAAGTTTATCTATCTATTTATCAAAACACATTTGGATAGCAGTCTGCTAGTCAATGGCTTTTTTGTAAACTACCTAGCAGTTAGTTAAGGGTAGTGCTGAAGTCAAGGCAGATGTCATCAAATGAATGAATTTCAATAGTTCTCAAATTAATTTAAAAAAACCAAGACTCCAAAACTGTTTGTACATATTGCACATTGATAGCAAGAAATAAACAAATCATTTTTACAGAACATCAACATATAAAAGATTCTGTTGACATAAATGCATACCCAGAAGCACCCTTGCCAAATTGGATTGTAAATTGGCAGGAGCCGTGACAAAGGAACGCCATTGACTTTGTTATTAAGTCGCATTGTGAGTGTTGTGACTGGGTAGTCACAACACTCGTCATGCGGGTGCATGACGAAGTTCCTTACGTCAGTTCTATAGGTGGAAACTGGGAAAGCTTTTGAGAGGCAGCTGCAAATATGATTAATACAACAAATCAGAGGTAGCGTATCTTTTTTTTAAATTATGAGATGGGTTAACTCTTGAGCTCACTCTTAACCAAGGTCATAGACGAGGTCGACGATGGAACGAGTTAACCCAAAAATGCCTATTAAAAGGCACTGGCACTCCCACGCACCGACGAAACACAGCAAGCTGTTTGGCGTCGGCTTGGATAATCTTTACAAATATGCTTCTTAAAATCATTTCTTTTATTTTTTTTTAAAAAAAAGCTACATATATGATCAATAGAAGAAATCAGAAAAAGAACCTCAAAACACGGCATCTACCCTATTTTTGGGGGAAAACCTAATATTTCCAAAAGTTTTACAATGAGATTCAAAGGTTGTTTTTAATCGATTAACCTAGTAAGTACTTCTTTGTTGTTTATTAACTTACCGTGTAGTTTAACCATTAATGCTATTTCTTATCTTACTAATATTAAAAATTAACTTTTTTATAAAAAAAAACGAGTTCAAAAAGCGAAAAAAAAACGTTGCATTCAGTGTGTGCTACTTTTTTTTCTTGCAGCTGATATTATTATGATTAGTGAAAAGTGGCAAGAAGTAGCCAGGTTTTGAAAGAGCCATTTATTTCAGTAGTTTAGGAACGGATTTGGTTGGTGATTTTATGTTAGTGGGTGACGGGAAATCAGGAATGTAGCTACTTAAAAATAAAGTCACCAACCAAATCCTTTCCTAAACTACCGAAATAATGCAAGTGGCTCTTTTAAAACCTGACTCCTTCATGCCACTTCTCCCGTATAAGTTCCGACCTTCTATCAAATGACCAGTTCAGTTTGCTAAAAAAAATGATAAAATTGACTCCAATCACGGTAAACACCTCACAAGTTTACAAGTATTGTTTCCTCCATACCTCACCCCAATAAATAACAAGTGGCTGACTTCGGAACACAATTTAACTTGAAATAAAATTTTGCAACCCTCGCGATGAATGGCCGTATATGGCCCGGAAGGGAGGGTTTTCTATCTCCGCTTACATCTGACATCCCCTACACATCACAAGTTTCTTATACGCTCTCCAACTTTCACAGTTTTCGTATTTTTGTGCTATGGAAAGTGAATATTTTTTGGAACATTTTATAAATTGCTTTTTATTTCTACTAAGACCTTTCACCTACACTATGAAAAATAAATATAAAAGATCTTTGGCGGGAACTCAGCGCGCCGCGCCGGCGGCGTGAGCAGTTGCTTCGTCAATTGAATTTAAGTTTTCTGCATGAAAAAGTTGTTTAATGTATAATAGTAATAGTGTGTTATGCAGTAAATTGACTAAAATTCGTGTAGTGTCAAAAAATTCAAGTGATAACAGTATTTCTGCTCCGTTTGGTACCGATGAAGATCCTCGCGGTTGTGCTTCTCGCCGCCAGTTTTCGTAAAAGACGCAGAACCATGAGGAGCTTAGGGCTTAGGTTAAATTAGAGAAAGAAGATTTTTCACTGAAAACATGGCTGTATGGAAATAGTTTCCTTTGCCTTTCCCAAAAGGGATAAATTAAACAAAAAAATATATAAAGCCATGTATACAAGAAGTTTCCAAATACCCAAAAAAAAAAATACAAAATTAAATTTAAGTATAATGGTTGCAACTGTAGTAATCAGTTGCGCGGTTATTCATTTTCTTAAAGGATACTTACAAACATACTCGACATTAAAAAATACTTGAAATAGAGCTGCGTTTAAAATTTATTTAACAAGCTAGTGACCCGCCCCGGCTTCGCACTTGTAGCATAAGGCAGTGTTCTCGAATAAAGAGTCGATTTTTTAGATAGAACACAATAGCTATTAGCAATACGCGAGCAATAATGATATCAATCAATCCTGCGTTGCCTCTATGTCTTTGGGAAATAAGCAACATATTCAAATTGAAATTGTTCATAGCTTTAATGCAGGTGCTATTATGAATAGTATGTAACCTTCCAATAAATATGAGTTTTCGCAATCTAGCCTCAGGCGTTAATTTATTTCAACATAATTTATTTACGTTCGTTAACGGTTATTTACTGCGCATATTTTCCGCAATAAATAACAGTAGGTATAACTATAAAAATGGCAAATTATAGTTACAATATAAAAGTGTTTTTTTCATTTCCAAAAAAAAAATTACAAATAGAAGATATATAAAACTTTTATTTAACTACCTAACACAAAACAGTCGATTATACAACTACAAAAAAAAATACAGTCGAACGTAGAACCTTCCTTCTTTTTTGAAGTCGGTTAAAAAACTAAAAAAATATCTAATTTCAACTACTAAAACTAAAAAGATATGTAATTACAAAAATTTTTGTAAAATAATTTTTGGGAAAAGAATTCTTTGCTTAAAAATTAATTGTAGTTCCATTTACCTATAATTCTTTGATGTAAAAACATGACCTATCTCTTATTGAACATCTACATATAATTAATGATTATTTACGCTTGCACTATGAAACTATGATACCTAATACTAATCCCGATTTTGTACCAACATATAAACAGTCGAAACAATACATTCTGATAATTTTTCCCTAAGGAGAGAGAGAGATAACTCTCTTACGAGTATTTGCCCAATATGAGGCGCTCGCGTGTAAAAAGTAAATCAGTTCTGGAAAGATCCCATTACCATTGTAATAACGATTCACGACGAGCTATTGTACCTATGCTATAGGCTCGTGTGTACTGAACTTTATGTTGGTTTAAATTTAGAACAACATCATGGTATCTTCTTCTTATGCCAATATCATAAAGTGACAATTACCTATCGCTACAATACTTTTTTAACGCCATCTTCTTAATTTATATTAATATAAAACAAAGTCGAGTTTGTGCGAACACTTGTAACTCGAGAATGAGTGAACCGATTTTCATGGTTTTTGATTTGTTATATTTGTCTCCGTCCCAAATAGCAGAATATTACTAGAATTTTTAATTCCGGACAAAAAAGTGTGGTGTTATAAGTTTGAAATGTATGTCTGTACGTCTAATATCTATCTAACAGAGTGTCTGTCTGTGGCATCGTAGCTCCTTAACGAATGTACCGATTTCGATGCGTATTTTTTTTGTTTGAAAGCTGACATAAAGGAGATGGTGCATGGCTATATATGATCAAAATTAGTAAGCAATCGAAAGATACAACTTTTTAAATTTTATAGTCATTACTTGTGTCCAACTCATGTAGTTCTAGAAAACTCTAACACCAAGGCTGGTCGAATTTGCCACATACTTACTTGATTGTAACTACTCGATAAGAAGGCGAAGCACCCCCGGAGTACTAAGACATCAGAACATTATATGTCGTGTAGAAATTTGTATCACTTTCACACAACATCGTGTATAAACATGGTATGCCTTAGGGGTCGTGGTTTGTGTGAGAACAGACATATGCTTGCTTCGTGATGCACACTGATATTATTTTACAAACAATAATTTATTATTCTATGTATATTCAATTATTCATTCTATTATTTAGTTTGTATATTCTACGCTCTGCACTACTTTCGATTTTGTAAAGTTTTTCGTAAAATATTCCAGGCAACCGGAAGAGATTGCGCTTAGCCATAAGACTTTGCCGACTTGGCGCACTTTTGTTCTTAGGCTAAGTGAAACTTTTTTGTGACTGTGAGCAATAAAGGGTCTATCTATCTATAAGTTTACACAATTATTACACTGTACTGCATAAATGGCTTTAGGTATCTCTCTTTCAACCTCTCGGGTGGTTAATCAGTCCATGAAACTGAACAACTTTCCCAAAGAACATACGTCAAAATACGAAAAAAATTTTTGATCACCCATACAAACTTCATCAGCATATAGCGCATTTTGTATGGGAGATCAAAATTCATGGACTCATTGAAAGAGAGATACCTAAAGCCCTGTATATACTCTAGCTTTACTTCTGATTTACAGACCGATGAGAGTTTTTGCACTGAAATAGTTAGTGCTGAAGAAAGTAATTTATTAGATTACTTTAAATTACTAGGCAAAACTTAAGGGGGTGATCCTACTGTTCCCTAAAGAACCCATTTGAAATACTTAAAAAAATTCGACTTGTCATAACTAAGGCTACATTTTCCCTTCGTCTACTTGGATCCATTGCAATAGCTTTGTATGGGTTCCTTGGGTAAAATTGCTCAGTATAATGGGAAAATCACCCCCTAAAGTTTTGCTAAACTAATTTAAAGTCACCCCATATAGGGTACTTTTCCGAGCATACAAAGTTGAGGACGTAAAGCTAGTTATAAATAAATTGGAGCTATGTATTTTACGCTTATTGGCTCGATCTCATAAGTTGAACAAAAGCGTAAGGCCAATGAATTTTTATCAGTCTGCCACAAGATATTCCTTCTTGGACGGTTATTTTAAATTGGAAATAGGATCTATGACATATGTGTTCGCTAGCTTAAACTACGTTTTACCGCACATGTTTAGATAAGTCGATTTTATCTATACTAGCTCTGTGGTTATTCAAATATTTTCGTCTAGGAAATTAGTCTGTAATAACCTATTCTGTATAATATACATATTATGTAAGGAAAAATCACGTAAAAAACTGCTTCGCTACGAAAACATGAAAGAAAATCATTTAGACACTCTAAACCTCTTTCAAATTGGACAGAAATAAAATAATTGGTACGATTATACGTAACAAAATCGTTCAGACTCTATATACTTATATATAGTTAACCTTTTTCGAACGCTTATTCTCCCACCCTAAGATAACTGTCAGTAAAATTTTCCACCCTGAATAATAACACCTATTCGTATACCTCTTCAGTAGATACGTAACTTCACTTTATTCAAAATGTTTTTCGTGTACAAGTGTCTTGTATAGATGCGGCAATGAGATGGTTCCTGTAAGTTCGTTTAACTATTTAATTATATTCTCTCCTTAGTAGGTAGTAGTCTACGCTTTCATGCTATACACATCAACGCGGTCTAGGGATATTGCATGATTTTTCATACAAAAATTCTGTTGACATAAATGCATACCCAGAAGCACCCTTGCCAAATTGGATTGTAAATTGGCAGGAGCCGTGACAAAGGAACGCCATTGACTTTGTTATTAAGTCGCATTGTGAGTGTTGTGACTACCCGCATGACGAAGTTCCTTACGTCAGTTCTATAGGTGGAAACTGGGAAAGCTTTTGAGAGGCAGCTGCAAATATGATTAATAGAACAAATCAGAGGTAAAGTATTTTTTTTTAAATTATGAGATGGGTTAACTCTTGAGCTCACTCTTAACCAAGGTCATAGATGAGGTTGACGATGGAACGAGTTTACCCAAAAATGCCTATTAAAAGGCACTGGCACTCCCACGCACCGACGAAACACAGCAAGCTGTTTGGCGTCGGCTTGGATAATCTTTACAAATATGCTTCTTAAAATCATTTCTTTTAACATTTTTTTTAATCTACATATATGATCAAAAGAAGAAATCAGAAGAAGAACCTCAAAATACGTCATTTTTACCCTATTTTTGGGGGAAAACCTAATATTTCCAAAAGTTTTACAATGAGATTCAAAGGTTGTTTTTAATCGATTAACCTAGTAAGTACTTCTCTGTTGTTTTATTAACTTTCCGAGTCGTTTAACCATTAATGCTATTTCTTATCTTACTAATATTAAAATTAACTTTTTTATAAAAAAACGAGTTCAAAAAGCGAAAAATAAAAACGTAGCATTCAGTGTGTGCTACTTTTTTTCTTGCAGCTGATATTATTATGATTAGTGGAAAGTGGCATGAAGAAGCCAGGTTTTGAAAGAGCCATTTGAGTTATTTCAGTAGTTTAGGAACGGATTTGGTTGGTGATTTTATGTTAGTGGGTGACGGGAAATCAGGACTGTTGCTACTTAAGAATAAAGTCACCAACCAAATCCGTTCCTAAACTACTGAAATAATGCAAGTGGCTCTTTTAAAACCTGGCTCCTTCATGCCACTTCTCCCGTATAAGTTCCGACCTTCTATCAAACGACCAGTTCAGTTTGCTAAAAAAATGATAAATTTGACTCCAATCACGGTCACCACCTCACAAGTTTACAAGTATTGTTTCCTCCATACCTCACCCCAATAAATAACAAGTGGCTGACTTCGGAACACAATTTAACTTGAAATAAAATTTTGCAACCCTCGCGATGAATGGCCGTATATGGCCCGGAAGGGAGGGCTTTCTATCTCCACTTACATCTTACATCCCCTACACCTCATGAGTTTCTTATACGCTCTCCAACTTTCACAGTTTTCGTATTTTTGTGCTATGAAAAGTGAATATTTTTTTGGAACATTTTATAAATTGCTTTTTATCTCTACTAAGACCTTACACCTACACCATGAAAAGTAAATATAAAGGATCTTTGGCGGGAACTCGGCGTGAGCTGTTGCTTTGTCGATTGAATTTATTAAGTTTTCTGCATGAAATAGTTGTTTAATGTATTCTAGTGATAGTGATTTATGCAGTAAATTGACAAAAATTCGTGTAGTGACAAAAAATTCAAGTGATAACAGTATTTCTGCTCCGTTTGGTACCGATGAAGATCCTCGCGGTTGTGCTTCTCGCCGCCAGTTTTCGTAAAAGACGCAGAACATGAGGAGCTTAGGGCTTAGGTTAAATTAGAGAAAGAAGATTTTTCACTGAAAACATGGCTGTATGGAGATAGTTTCCTTTGCCTTTCCCAAAAGGGATAAATTAAACAAAAAAAAAGTAAATATAAAGCCATGTATACAAGAAGTTTCCAAAAACCCAAAAAATTAAATACAAAATTAAATTTAAGTATAATGGTTCCAACTGTAATAATCAGTTGCGCGGTTATTCATTTTTTAAAGGATACGTACAAACATACTCGACATTAGAAAATACTTGAAATAGAGCTGCGTTTAAAATTTATTTAACAAGCTAGTGACCCGCCCCGGCTTCGCACTTGTAACATAAGGCAGTGTTCTCGAATAAAGACTCGATTTTTTAGATAGAACACAATAGCTATTAGCAATACGCGAGGAATAATGATATCAATCAACCCTGCGTTGCCTCTAATGTCTTTGGGAAATAAGCAACATATTCAAATTGAAATTGTTCATAGCTTTAATGCAGGTGCTATTATGAATAGTATGTAACCTTCCAATAAATATGGGTTTTCGCAATCTAGCCTCAGGCGTTAATTTATTTCAACATAATTTATTTACGTTCGTTAACGGTTATTGACTGCGCATATTTTCCGCAATAAAATGACAGTAGGTATAACTACAAAAATGGCAAATTATAGTTACAATATAAAAATGTTTTTTTCATTACCAAAAAAAATATTACAAATAGCAGATATATAAAACTTTTGTTTATCTACCTAACACAAAACAGTCGATTATACAACTACTACAAAAAATACATACAGTAGAACATAGAACCTCCTCCTTTTTTGAAATCGGTTAAAAAAATTTTTTTAAAATATTTTTACAACTACAAAAACTAAAAAAAATTCTAATTACAAAAAAAAAATATTTTTAAACGCTTTTCCGCGTTTTAATTAAAATAATTTATGGAAAAAGAATTCTTTGCTTAAAAATAATTGTAATTACAGCCACCCTACATTATGCAAAGCCTTTATAGTAATATTATGAGTATCGACTGATTCAAACAGAAATACACTTCCATTTACCTATAATTCTTTGGTGTAAAAACATGACCTATCTCATACTGCTCAGTACATATAATTCATGTTTATTTACGCTTGCACTATGAAACTATGATACCTAATACTAATCCCGATTTTGTACCAAGAGAAACATGCTATAAACAGTCGAAACAATACATTCTGATAATGTTTCCCTAAGGAGAGAGAGAGATAACTCTCTTACGAGTATTTGCCCAATATGAGGCGCTCGCGTGTAAAAAGTAAATCAGTTCTGGAAAGATCCCATTACCATTGTAATAACGATTCACGACGAGCTATTATTGTACCTGTGCTATAGGCTCGTGTGTACTGAACTTTATGTTGGTTTAAATTTAGAACAACATCATGGTATCTTAATATCTTAAGTGACAGTTACCTATCGCTACAAGTGACAGTTACCTATCGCTACTTTTTAAATGCCATCTTCTTAATATAAAACAAAGTCGAGTTTGTGCGAACACTTTTCATGGTTTTTGATTTGTTGTATTTGTCTCCGTCCCAAATAGCAGAATAACTATTAAAAATATTGGAAAATTTACGAAAACGAAGTCCCGAGCAAAAAGCTAGTTACAAATGAAAGAAAGTAGCGATGTATTACTAGCATTTTTAATTCCCGACAAAAAAGAGTGGTGTTATATGTTTGAAATGTGTCTCTGTCTGTACGTTTAATGTCTATCTAGCTGTCTGTGGCATCATCGTAGCTCCTTAACGAATATACCGATTTCGATGCGTATTTTTTTATTTGAAAGCTGACGTAACGGAGATGGTTCGTAGCTATAATTGATCAAAAGCAATCGAAAGATACAACATTTTTAATTTTATAGTCATTACTTGTGACCAACTCATGTAGTTCTTGAAAACTTTAACACCAAGGCTGGTCAAATTCGCCACATACTTTACTTGATTGTAACTACTCGATAATAAGGCGAAGCGCCCCCGGAGTATTAAGACATCAGGAGACGTATTTTTGAAACAGTAGAAATGAATCTTGAATTCGTGCGCGAAAGTAATTCTTCTACGAAATAAAATTCTACTACCCTTGTTTTTATGCATTTTTGGAACACTCGAATTTGGTGTTGCCATACAGTTAGAAAACTTGAATGGGTTTCGTTCCACGCAGAAAAAATAAAAACCGGTAACCAATTATAAGAATCGGTAACGCCTTATTTGAAGAAAGGAACGTTTAAAAAAAAGTCTACCTACTCAATGTTTTTTGACAATACTCAATCAGTTTACGGAGGACGGGAGGAGCTTATTAAGGGAAAATACATTGAAGACTTGACTGTATGTCTTCATAAATTCCGTTGCCTTTCCGGAAAGAGATGAATTTAACAAAAAAAAGTGTGTAGCTGTCAATGTCACTTTGCGCGCTTTGTACTAGTAGAAAATACATAACGAGCGGTCGGACCACTCACTGCGGAATTCACGGAATGAATTTTGAAAAATTGCGATTTAGCGTATTCGCATGCGAATCTTGTCAATTCGTATGCGAATTGGAATTCTATTATTTCAAAAATACGTCTCCCGAACATTATGTGTCATGTAGAAATTCGTATCACTTTCACACAACATCGTGTATAAACATGGTATGCCTTAGGGGTCGTGGTTTGTGTGAGAACAGACATATGCTTGCTTCGTGATGCACACTGATATTATTTTACAAACAATAATTTATTATTCTATGTATATTCAATTATTCATTCTATTATTTAGTTTGTATATTCTACGCTCTGCACTACTTTCGATTTTGTAAAGTTTTTCGTAAAACATTCCAGGCAACCGGAAGAGATTGCGCTTAGCCATAAGACTTTGCCGACTTGGCGCACTTTTGTTCTTAGGCTAAGTGAAACTTTTTTGTGACTGTGAGCAATAAAGGGTCTGTCTATCTATAAGTTTACACAATTATTACACTGTACTGCATACAGGGCTTTAGGTATCTCTCTTTCAACCTCTCGGGTGGTTAATCAGTCCATGAAACTGAACAACTTTCCCAAGGAACATACGTCAAAATACGAAAAAAATTTTTGATCACCCATACAAACTTCATCAGCATATAGCGCATTTTGTATGGGAGATCAAAATTAATGGACTCATTGAAAGAGAGATACCTAAAGCCCTGTATATACTCTAGCTTTACTTCTGATTTAGACCGATGAGAGTTTTTGCACTGAAATAGTTAGTGCTGAAGAAAGTAATTTATTAGATTACTTTAAATTACTAGGCAAAACTTTAGGGGGTGATCCTACTGTTCCCTAAAGAACCCATTTGAAATTCTTTAAAAAAATTCGACTTGTCATAACCAAGGCTACATTTTCCCTTCGTCTACTTGGATCCATTGCAATAGCTTTGTATGGGTTCCTTGGGTAAAATTGCTCAGTATAATGGGAAAATCACCCCCTAAAGTTTTGCTAAACTAATTTAAAGTCACCCCATATAGGGTACTTTTCCGAGCATACAAAGTTGAATACGTAAAGCTAGTTATAAATAAATTGGAGCTATGTATTTTACGCTTATTGGCTCGATCTCATAAGTTGAACAAAAGCGTAAGGCCAATGAATTTTTATCAGTCTGCCACAAGATATTCCTTCTTGGACGGTTATTTTAAATTGGAAATAGGATCTATGACATATGTGTTCGCTAGCTTAAACTACGTTTTACCGCACATGTTTAGATAAGTCGATTTTATCTATACTAGCTCTGTGGTTATTCAAATATTTTCGTCTAGGAAACTAGTCTGTAAAAACCTATTCTGTATATGTATGGAACAATCACGTAAAAAAACTGCTTCGCTACGAAAACTTGAAAGAAAATCATTTAGACACTCTAAACCTCTTTCAAATTGGACAGAAATAAAATAATTGGTACGATTATACGTAACAAAATCGTTCAGACTCTATATACTTATATATAGTTAACCTTTTTCGAACGCTTATTCTCCCACCCTAAGATAACTGTCAGTAAAATTTTCCACCCTGAATAATAACACCTATTCGTATAACTACTTAAGTAGATACGTAACTTTATTCAAAATGTTTTTCGTGTACAAGTCTCTTGTGTTTGTGTAGATTGCGGCAATGAGATGGTTCCTGTAAGTTCGTTTAACCATTTAATTATACTCTCTCCTTTAGCTGAGACAGTTTTAGTATTGGTAGTAATAGTCTACGCTTTCATGCTATTAGCCATCACAACACAATGATCTACACTAATATGACAAAGAGGAAAGATTTGATTGTTTGCTGCATTGAATATAGGCTCCGAAACTACTGGACTGATTTAAAAAATATTTCACAATTAGAGATAATGTATATCTCTGAGTGAAATAGGCTACATAATTTTCCCGAAGTCCCGGGTGGAATGCTAGTTTACAATAAAATTCTCACCGAATTTTCCTTTAAGGCTTTTCACATCCCGTTAGCGGACAACATGCTTCCACATTGAACGCTATACCTAATGAAGTGAGAGGGAATGATGGATGGCTCTAGTCTGACCAGACAGCAGTATTATTGTGGCGTTTTCTATAGAAACGCCTTCTCAAAGATGTTACTATGGAAAGTAGAAACAAGTGAACTGGGAGGAAAATGCTCGGGGCGTCTCTTATCAATGGCGTCTCGATGGCGATTGGATGACAATAGTGACCATATTATCCGTTCAGCAGCTCGAGTACGATGGTAACAGCGCGCGTAATGCGCCGCGGTCCTATATCAAAATGTCAACATTGATAACGAAAGAGGGCGAGCAAGCCTTTGCGCGGGGCCCTCCCTCACGCAATCAAATTGAAGTTTCAGCGTCAGCCGAGTGGCGTGCCGCGCGAGTTTGTCGCCATCGTGCTCGAGCTGCTGGTGGCGAACTTCTGAACTATCTAAGCCTGATACATGAAATGACGGCTACGTTGACTGGGAGGTGGTGATCGGTGATCCGTGTGGTGATCGGTTGAGAATAACACCACCCCATCTCTTTCCGTGGGTGTCGTAAGAGGCGACTAAGGAAACACAAATGAGACCTGCCTCCTAGTAATCCATCCCAGGCAACAACACTTCATTTTTTTCTGGATCTGAGGTGTCGTCCTATGGTCTCATGCGGTGTGGTAGGCTCTGTAAAGGGCCGTCTGGTTCGCGACCACCCTCCTACCGAAGTCCGACGCCAAACAGCTTGCTGTGTTCCGTCGGTGCGTAGGAGTACCAGTGCCTTTATAGGCATTTTCTGGGTTAACTCGCTCCATCGTCGACCTCATCTTTGACCTTATGGTTAAGATTGAGGTCAAGAGTTAACCCATCTTATAATAAAAAAAAGGTTTCGCTAGTTCTGAATTTTGCTAGCGGTCGCTATTGGTTAGTGGAATACCCGCCCTGTTTTAATAGGTTTATGGGATCACCCTAAAGTAGTTAGAGAAACTGTAGGGAATGATTTTCCTGAAAACTGAACAACTTTCCTCAAGAAACCTATTAGAAATTACGAAAAAAACGACTCCATATAATTCCATGTAAGGAATGTTATTTGCCCGCGTTTATTAGTAACAGTTAAATTATTTAATTAAGGCCCGTGTTCACCAAAAATATAACCAACGGTTAGCAGCTAACCAGAGATTTGACACTGTCACTTTCATACATTTTTTTTGACATTTTGTCTGGTTAGCTTCTAACCGCGGTTTAACCGTTGGTTATGTTTTTGGTGAACACAGGCCTTAGTAGGCTAGCTGAAGTCTCGTTAACTATCACATATAACTTTTGAATACCCGCTCACTTGCATATTAGTACCCCTGATGGCACAGTTAACAGATGAACTTCAACACTGGACTAGGAATGAAAGAAAAACTTAGAATTTACCAGCTACCAACTCTTCCCAGGCATGCTATAAAAGTCACTAATAGTGACGTGAGGGTTATTCTGTATTGTGTGCGAAAGTCTGACAACCTCTCACTACTATACATCATGCTTCATATTATCAGATAACCCTCAGAATTTCTGTCAAACGTGATGTCAAGGGTTTTGAACCCTTGTACACTGCCTGCCCCGTATGGGATTACAGGCGTGAGTTTATGTAATATTATGGTAACTATTCGCCAACAAAACAAAGGGCATATTTCCGCGAAAATATCGGACACTAAAAAATACTTCGGATACAGTAAGGAAATAGATTTTTTCATGTGAATATATTTGACTTCAAATATGCTTGATGCACAAACCAAACTTCTATTTACATAACCATAGAACAGATTTTACGATTTGCAGACTCAGCGATAGCATATTTGTATAGTACAGCCAACAAAATAATATGTAAGTGGGGCATATTTCTGTCGATTCATCGTCCGTTTGCCCTGAACGCCGAGGACCTGTGCCAAATGCCTTTTATATCCTCGCTTATTGTTTTCTTCATGAAAAAGCAAAAATAATTGGCATAAAAAGCCCTACGACACAGTCGATCAAAAAGCAGCTAGTTATTTTTTCGCTATCAATCAATGTCCTTAATATATTCGATGTTTGCGTGATGAGGAAGAAAGCGAAAAGGAGCGGAAATTTCCAGATAAAATATGGACATGTTTCGAGAATGAAGCTTTTACGAAACTCTTGTGCTTCGAATACTATTTTTAACCCCCCATAAAAATAATCGTGTTGTAAGTTTGACATCTGTATGTCTGTATATCTGTGTATCTGTCTCTGGCATCGTAATCAAGATGGTTTTTTTTTTAATTATAAGATGGATTAACTCTTGACCTCAATCTTGACCATAAGGTCAAAGATGAGGTCGACGATGGAGCGAGTTAACCCAGAAAATGCCTATAAAGGCACTGGTACTCCCACGCACCGACGGAACACAGCAAGCTGTTTGGCGTCGGACTTCGGTAGGAGGGTGGTTGCGAACCAGACGGCCCTTTACAGAGCCTACCACACCGCATGAGACCATAGGACGACACCTCAGATTCAGAAAAAAATTAAGTGTCGTTGCCTGGGATGGATTACTAGGAGGCAGGTCTCATTTGTGTTTCCTTAGTCGCCTCTTACGACACCCACGGAAAGAGATGGGGTGGTGTTATTCTCAACCGATCAACACATGGTTTATGTTCTTAACTATATTTGATCAAAATTGGTTCAACCGTTTAAAAGTTACAAGCGTATGTATATTAAACATACGCTGAGTAGTACAAGTTACTACACAGCGTATGTTTAATATATTTTATGTTTTAAAATTTATATATTGTAAAACAAATAACACTTGTTTATTTTTCGTTACAGAAAGAGTAAGTTAAAACCATTTTATTTAATACATCACTTCATTATATTTCACAAATCTGTCAGATTGTTACAGAAACAATGCAAAACGCTTTCGCGAACTCAAATTAGGCTGTTCATTTCTTCAACGAGCTACTACAAACCAGAGCTTTAGCAAAATAAACAATAAGTACAGTATGAAGTAGGCAGAGTAGGATTTATTAGGCACGGTTCCTACACAAGCGACGTGGCGACGGCGTGGCGATCAAAACAACGTAAAATGAATCTTAAAAGCTACGGAGTAAAGATTTTTTCGTCCGTCGCTCCGTCTTCAGGCAGTGGATGTCAAAAAGTCAAAAATGTTTATTTCATAGAACATACAAAGTGCTGCTTGAAAACGTCATAAAAAATACATTAGCAAAATCAATATAAATCATTGAGCAGAATAGTGAATTACATTAGCATTACATTCGCAAAGGTGCAGTCTTCCTCAGGAGAAGAATAGGCAAGAAACTCCGAGGGTCGCTCTTTTTAAGTCAATCATATAAATTGTCTTACTTCTAATTTAATTGACTTAGTATCCGAATAACTCTTGAGCTGAGCAATTTATTCCCATGGTTGCTTGTCTAACATATAATCAGAAATTCTGCAATAGCCCTTTTTACAAAGTTTTTGTTTTATTATTGTCTTAAATTTTTCTAATGTCTCTTCGTGCTTCTATTTTCGGCAAAAAACCTTTACTCTGTAGCTATTAAGTTTCATTTTACGTTACTTTGAAAGAAAGAAAGAAAGAAAAAAAAATTGTTTATTAAAGCAAGACCCTTATCTTAAAGCAAGACATATAAAAAGGGGTTGGCTTTAATAGGCCTCCACTCAGCAATTTTGTGATCCGTCTCGGGACTACAACGCTGATCTTCCGTGGATACCCGCAGAGAGCGCTATATCTTTGATCGCCACGCCGTTGCCACGTCGCTTGTCAACAGCACCTTAGACTTACCAAGGTGTCGTATGAGGCCCTATTGTTAGCATGCAAGTATTTTACAGTCAATCACTAAATAAAACCTGATTTCCTGATGAATCTATTCAATTTACGTATTTTTGGTTTTCGTTTGCTGTCAATGGAGGCAAAAACTTCGTGGACAGCTTCAGCGTTATCCTGCACAAGAAGACGCGCTCATTGATGAGCAGAGTGCGTGGGAGCAGCAACATGGTCCTGAAGGATTTGCTAAGCCCTTACATCCTGTATAACAATCATAAATCTAAAGATTCAGCTTGCCTACCGTTATCTTTTGAAACGCGCTTCAAAATGCGGATGTACCTATCTATAGTATCGTAGTCGGTTTAATTAACGTTTCCTCGAATGTCACCAATAAGTCGGCCTTGTTTAGCGGGAAATAACAATGGCACCAATGAACCTTTGTTTTCAGGACTGTTGTTAAGCTAGACTAGAGACGAGAGAAAGAACTGGAAGAGAGACATGGATATACTTAGATCTTTTGGATCAAATGCTAAGGTCAGATATGGATGGAAGTAAAATTTGTGAGTGTAACGAATGAGAAATAAATAAATTAAAACAGAAACAGATTGCCTCCGACTGACTGTAACGAAATCTTACTTTTGCATGCGGATTTTTTTAAAGTAAAATCCTATGTTAATATAATCTTACGATAATGTGGTTAATGTTTAAATGAACTGAGGCCTAATACAAGTTAATCCCCTTCATTCCATGGAAGCAGGTTCCGTCCCCCTTCTTAGGGAGTTTATCTGGCCTGATGGTGAAAAGACAAAATTGGTTAATATTAAAGAATACAATCTTCTTAAAATTTAAAACTGAAGTTTACCAAGGCACCGCCCAGCCGAAACACTGGGCCTAAAAAGCTTAACTTTGGCGTAAAGATTTCCATAAAATTGTAGACAATGAGTTAAAAAGGATTTTACAAATTTCCCATGGTATCGAAGACCTGGCGGCATCCTTTAGTCATTACTATATTTTATACTTATTATATTGCTTTTATTATATTTCAATGATCTATGATAGATAAAAACTTGTTCTTCATATCTTCAAGAGCCAGCCCATCTCTTTCACAGTGAAACAGTGAATGAGACATCTCAGCTCAATTCTGTGATGGTAATTGGCAACACTACGATACTCGCATCCCTGGTTCCCTGGTGCGATCGTCTTTTGTCTTCTGAATTATAACTTTATAGACAATTAACAGTGAAACACGTTCATCTACAAACCCTGGTTGGTGGTTGAAATGTACTCAACACTCAATATTGTACTGATTGGTGGATGTAATGTCTTCTTATTGTGAGTATATATAACCAAATAAATGGCAAATAAAAAGATGTTGTCGATTATAAATATCTTTGATAAAATGACTTTATACAGAGAAAGATCATTAAAAAAATATATTAAACTTAAAAATAATTTTCTGAGAAAATGAAAATTCTCCGTAAAAAAATCAACCTAATCTATCAAGAAAATTTTAATGATACAAGATGTTTCAAAAAACCAAAATAATAATATCTTAAATCAAAAATGGTCGCAACTTTGACAAGAGCTGACTTTTATTATCTCAGTTTTTTAAGGTATTTTTAAAACACGTTACACATATAAAGTTTATCTAACATATATAACATTGAATATTCTGACTGACTGACTCATCAACGCCCAGCCCAAACCCTTGGACCTCGAAAGCTGAAATTATTCACAAAGGTTCCTTTTATAGCATAGGCAAGGAATAAGAAAGGATTTTATAGATTTTATGTCCCGGGTATTTTTTTTTTATTATAAGATGGGTTAACTCTTGACCTCAATCTTGACCATAAGGTCAAAGATGAGGTCGACGATGGAGCGAGTTAACCCAGAAAATGCCTATAAAGGCACTGGTACTCCTACGCACCGACGGAACACAGCAAGCTGTTTGGCGTCGGACTTCGGTAGGAGGGTGGTCGCGAACCAGACGGCCCTTTACAGAGCCTACAACACCGCATGAGACCATAGGACGACACCTCAGATCCCGAAAAAAATGAAGTGTCGTTGCCTGGGATGGATTACTAGAAGGCAGGTCTCATTTGTGTTTCCTTAGTCGCCTCTTACGACACCCACGGAAAGAGATGGGGTGGTATTATTCTCAACCGATCACCACACGGGCATCCTCTATTTTTTAAATAAAACCGGATATCTAAGCGGTGATAGCCCAGTTGGTAATGAGCCAGACTTGTAATCCGAAGGTCGCGGGTTCAAATCCTGGTGCGGGCCCGTACCACTAAATTCGTCTTTACGGATTTTTGTACGGCATTCTAATTATCACTTGCTCAACGGTGAAGTAAAACGTGATGAAACCCACCCTAGAAAATTAATTTTCAAAAGACGAGCGGTCCGTCAACCCGCATTGGGCCAGCGTGGTGGACTATGGCCTAAATCCCCTTCGTGTTTTGAAGGGAGGCCCGTGCCCCTCGGTGGGGACGTATATGGGCTGGTAAGAAGGAAGAAGAAGAAGAAGGATATCTAAGTAAAGGTACTGATAATTTTATAAGCTATCATATCAGCCATCACAGTATACAGCAAAACTCTTAATTCAAAAAATTGTCTTTTACAGCATGCCTGAAAAGAGCTGACTGCTAGCTCATGGCACATTTTATGTTTAACTTTCGCTCAGACTATTATTCTTTTTTTTATTATAAAATGGGTATTCTTTGAATATACAGACTTCTATTAAAATACTCAAAAGCTTATATATTTTATATTATTATTGTATATTATTTAGTTTTCATATTTTATATCTACTCTGTCTTTTATTAGTTTTCTGTTTTCATTTAATTTCACAATGTTTCAATAAAAAAGTACCCACTCAAAGTCATGTATGTAAAGGTAACAAATTATTAGTCTGTAATTGGCAAAAGTTTTGATAAATTCATTAGTATTATAAGTTTTGATAATTCTGTAGATTTAAAAATTAAAAAAATTAAAAGTTTTCCAATTTCTCAATAACATTACTGACAACCCTATATAAAAGTACACGGTATATAGAAATAGGAGACATGAAGTTTGATTAAAGAAAACCTTCTTTGAGTTTTATTAATGTTCTTCGAATTCAGATTAATAATGACATCTTCAGAAGTCTTCGGAATGTCATCAACTGGGAAATTATAAAGTTTTTCCAAGGTTTCACGAGAAACATTGGAATAAGTATTGATTTGTACAATATAAACATATCATACATACATACGGTCACGCCTATAATCCCTATCGGTGTAGGCATAGCATCAATGATTCTATAACCATATTGATATATTGACATAAATTCTAAGGGTTATCAGATGAAACATGACGTATACCCCCCCTTATTAGATGAAACTCCCTCCCTGTCTCCATAAGACGTGCCCCCTCCATAGATTCCTTTAAAACCCAAACTAAATCCTATTTCCTTTCCCTTCCCGCTCCCTAGCCAGGCTCTTGATTCACTGTCTTTGCTTCTATGCACTTTACCAAGCTTGTTTTGTCCCTTAAATTTGCTGCTCGTATGTATATATATATAGATGTATATTATACTTATTTTATATATTTATATATATATAATTATATATATGTATACTTATATATTTGTTTATTTGTATTATTAATATGTATTTAATTTTATGCACCACCAACTACTTCTTACCATACTGCTGTCCTACCCTAAGGTTGCCTGGAAGAAATTGCTACCTAGCAATAAGGCCGCCTTGTTGTACATTATGTTTTATGTTCTGTTAATTGTATTGTATGTCTTTGTGTGCAAATAAAGTATATTGTATTGTATTGTATTGTATACTGGTGAGTTTGTCAGCCTTTCGCCCATAATCAGTGGCGTAGCTACCGGAGGGCTAGACGGGGCAGCGCCCCGGGGCCACCAAGCTCAGGGGGCCCCTCGGACTCTGACATACAAACTATAAATTGAACTAGTGAAAATTTCTCCCACATTCGAAATATTATAAATAAACGAGATTCCCGGAACGCGACTGTAATAATAACCACTAATTTGAAAAAAAAACAGGGGAATTCCCAACTAGTCTCGAACATCTTTGTTTGAAACTTGCGGGGAACTCCCTTGTATTCTTAGGCTGGTTTTGCAAATGTGCGACGAATCTGGTTTACGTCGAATTTTGAACACGACGAATACGGAACAAACGATTTTAAATAGTTTAGTTGGGGCCCTTATTTAATTTTTTGCCCCAGGGCCTTTGTTTAACTAGCTACGCCACTGCCCATAATACAGCAAAATCCTCGCGTCCCACCAACTGACTTTTACAGTATGCCTGGGAAGAGTTGGCAGATACTTTCTAAGTATTTCTTTCACTCCTAGTTCAGCGTTAAGATTTTACATATAATAATAATAATCCGAGTCGTGATTTCTTGCAGGAGAGCTACAAATAATAATAATAAATACCGCCTGATAGATAAAGTATGGAAGATTTTATGTTAGAGAAAGATTTTTTGGCTAGTCACGAATTTTGATAGATTTGTAAAACGTGAATTACAGCAAGTCATGTCAGCCCCTTTCGAGAAAAAAATTGTATATCTTAGAATAATACAAATTATGAAAGATTTTGGTTTATCAATAAAACTGATAGATAGAAAAAAGGTGATAAATCCAGTTCACATTTTGTATTCCAAACATTTCTACACTAATAATATTATAAAGGGTAAAGATTTTGTTCAACTATCGTTGTTTTTGTTCAAAAAAAACCTTACCTAGCAAAGTAAGAATTTGTCGAAAGTAATCTGTCGGCCGGTAGTGACGCTGCCTCTTGATCGGCGGGTCCTGGGTTCGATCCCCAGTCGGGGCAAAAATTTGTGTAAAAAGCAGATGTTTGTTCTCGGGTCATGGGTGTTTGTGTTTGTCTTTATGTGTGTTCGACACAAGGGAAAACCTTAGAGTGTGTAGCGTTTATTTTTTTTATTTTTTTTGTTGTCTTATCAAAGAGCTATAAATCATTACCACTTACCTTTATATCTTGATAAGTGTTTCCCAAAATGTTAATTCTAAGAGTCAATTGCTCGCACACATAACCATAAAATTAAAAAAAGTTGTATGACCCCCGACATTCGATCACAACTTTTAAACGGCTGAACCAATTTTGATCAAATATAGCTAAGAAATTGATGACGTCAGCTTTAAAAAAAAATACATCGAAATCGGTCCATTCGTTTAGGAGCTACGATGCCACAGACAGACATACAGATATACAGACATAAAGATACCGAGACACACAGATCACACGTCAACCTTGTAACACCCCTCTTATTTTGTCTGGGGTTAAAAATCCATAATTAAAATCTATTATTTAAAGCTATTTATGTTAAGCTCTGTTGCAAAAGCAAAATCAAAATAGGTATAGATAAATAGAAACTGTCCAGCTATAATAAGAAAAACCTACTGTACTTTTTTTAAATTGCTTAAGCTCCCTTACAATTTCGATAAGTTTGAGAAACACTAATCTGGATAAACAAAACCAAAGTTTTCGCACTATAAAATGGAATTTAAATTAAGTACTAAAATAGCGTTAATATTAATCCGGCACTCCGCGGAAAATTAAGATTTAAAGCTACGGACTTAAAGTAATACTTAAAGTAAACTTTTGGAACTTTAGGGCTTACTTTATTTAATATGAAAGAAGGCCTATTATTTTACTAGCTTTCCGCCCGCGGCTCCGCCCGCGTGGACTACAGGTTATATCGTGCCCAACTGTGGGATAAAATGTAGCCTGTGTCCTTTCCCAGGCTCTAATTCCTTTAGGCCCTAATCTCTGAGCCAAATTTCATTAAAATCGTTTCAGTGGTTTAGGCGTGAAAGACGGACAGACAGACAGAGTTACTTTCGCATTTATAATATTAGTAAGGAAGTAAGGATATGGTATTATTTATTATTATTTAAAGAGTTCGAAGGGTTGGGGTCAAGCTTGTACGCAGGCCCCCGTGTCACTGCGACCTTGCCAGATCTATTGTAACAGTACCTTCTATATCCTATGCCAACCGCGAATCTGGCTATGTCCTTAGCGGGCACATCCTTAATGTCTTGGTAGGACAAGTTGTGGCCTCCAAGGTACCGATTCCTGCTGCAGTGCAGTGCGCTGCAGTCACAGGTTACATGAAGCGACGTTTCGTCAGCTTCATGGCAGAATCTACACAACTTAGTCTCGGTGAGGCCCATGTTGTGCAGATGTTTATTCAGTTTGTTGTGGCCAGTTAGAATCCTAGTAAGAATTCGAACGTAGCCTTTGTTCATTAAGCGTACTGTCTTACGCTTAAGGATATGGTATACAAAAGAATAGAAAGAAGAAAGAATGAAAATAAATTTATTTCACTACACTTAAAAATACATAATAATTCTACAACAATTCTGGTATACTAAACGGAAATGCATACTTGTGTAGAAATATTAAATAATAATATGTTTTTTTATAGTTGCTTTGCTCTATAGGTAATGTTGCCCTTTGTGTTGTATAATCAAGCGATAAATTGACATAATTTTAGAGTTACAAGGCAAAATCCATGTCAATTCAAAGTTTCATAGAACAAGATGTTACTCTTTTAACTACACCTATTCGCAAACGTGATTACCTGACCCAGTGAAAAAGTGTTTTTAAGTTTTTACTAAACTGTTCTAGCTACAAAAGGAACAACAAGAATATATACTCTATACAATGAATACTCACTTAAATGAAAGCAGTTTTAAACCATCCCTCGAGTCTTGGAGCCTATATACGTAATTCAGTTGAAGAGTCTGGCTTATGAGTTAATTTTGTGGCTGGCTAAAAGCAACGAAAGTAATGGTTTCGAGGGGAAAAGAGGGGGGTAGAGGAAGGGCTGAAGAGGGGAGGGTAGTGAGTCGTGGCTTATCTAGCTGATTGCGGCTGTATCGGCTCAGAAAATGGCCCATTGGGCTTATGACGACCCTATCTGTCTACATAAACACCAAAGCTTATAGTATTCTGCAATACAATTAAATCCGGCGAGTTATTATAACACAGATGTTTGAGATAGATTTAGAATTGTTTGGCTATGAATATGAGAGTAATAACCAATGAGTGGAACAGTCCAATTATCGGATAATTGTCAAAACATATAAAAACTTCGAGATTGTTTTGTGCTTATTGTGAACAGTAAAATGCTGTCGCTTTTATTGCAGGCAACACGTTCAGATTGTAATTTTAATTATGCGAAAGCAAAATCATTTGTAGAAGCAAAATTAAATTTAAAGTTAAGTTATATCTAAGAGCTTCACAGAAGCGTGGAAAATCATGTGCAACTTAGCTATCGTGCCTTCAAGTCAAACTTAGCTATCGTGCAATCAAGTCAAGCGGTGAAATTTCTCATTTCCTTACTAAGCGCACATTACGCCGTGCGTGAAGGTCAGCGCCATCTATGTCTAGCATAGAGAACTACACACTGATACCACTTACTCTAAGTAAATTGAGACCAAGGCAAAACATATTTACGGTGAATATCCCTCACGATGGTAAAAGTTTTAAAATATACTATCATCATTGGCTAAGTAGGTAACTAAGAAAATATTAGCTTTTATCCTAATGTACAAAATTTTCCTCTCATCCCATTCTTAACTAAAATAATCTTCATACATAAAATCCATAAATTAAAAATAACATAAGATTAAATTTAAATACAAAAATAAAATGGAAATTGTTAGTATTTCTTAAGACTGTGAAGGCAAGTCTTTGTTAAAATATCATCTTTCGAAGAAGCCGGTAACAATAACAATGGTGAATTTAAGGCCGAGCTAAGACAATACGTGTTGATTGCTGTCTCTGGAGCTCAGTGGCAAACTAAGCGTAAAGCTGCCTAAATGCAACTGAATGCAGGCGGAATTTACACAGAAATAGAGTGTATGGGTACCACAATAAATATTACAGCCGGTGCATGTCTTGATTATTTTGTGTTGTTTGTTTGTGATTATATAACTCTAACGAATAGTGTAAATATAACTCTGACATTTCGACATTCGATCGCGTATAACTGTTAAACGCCTAAACTAATTTTGATTAAATACAGGGTGTCCCAAAAAATAGTGTCAAGCGGAAGTCCTGTTTCGGTTACTCCAAAGGGTGTTCTACCTCAGGACTTCCGCTTGATACTATTTTTTGGGACAACCTGTATAGTTATGAACCATCTCGATAAGCTTTCAAACAAAAAATACCGCATTGAAATCGGTCCATTCATTTAGGAGCTACGATGCCACAGACAGACACGCAGATACAACATTTTGTTAGTTTGTTTTCTTCCAGTTAAGAAGGCTAACACAATAATTTCTAAGCAAAAACCAAAACTTCACAAACGGTAAAGTGATTATTAGTTTGCAATATTATAGCTATTCAGCTGTATAGTAGTCAATTATGAATCCTTATACGAGTATGTGTGCACCGAGTTATGGTACCACTCAGTACGAAATACGAATAAGTGAGCATACTAAGCGCCATTGCAATTACTGTTTAATCTGTGGCAGAACCACCCTCTTCTATTCCCACTTGCACGAGATATTTACGTTATTAACCTGTCGACAAGGGATCATTCAACAATTACGTAATCACCGGAAGGGGGGGGGGTCGGGTGCTTGTATATACATCGGATTATTTGGGGGGGGGGGGAAGAAGCCATGATTACGTCATCATTTTATAACTTTAATTAACGTATAGCGAAATGAATAAATAAATTATATTTAAATATTTACGTCCAATTTTGAAGTCTATTACTGGTAACACTAACTATTAGATAGATGGAACGGGATTTCCCCTGCTATAGACAAACTGTGGAACAGTGTGACCAGATTCAGTTTTTTTATACTTTTTCGGCATATTTTATCGACTTTTCCAAGCATCGGTATTGTTATAGGTATATTGGAGGAAGTAAGTATTTTAGGTAAAAAGACCCATAGAAACATAACATAGGAGTCAGTGCTAATACAGCAAAAATTTTAAACACGGACGGATTACGTAATCAAGGCGAGGGGGGGGGGTTAAAAACAAAATATTACGCTGTGATTACATAGGGGGGGGGGGTTAAAAAAACGGCCAAAAATGATCACGTAATTGTTGAACGGTCCCCAACTAAGAAACCTTAATTGAGAATCAAGCTTTATAACAGTGGCAACTAGTAGCTTTAAATCGATGAAATAGCTTTTTAACTTTAAAAACACTGTAATCGGGTAGCTATAAAATAGTCATCACATAAAAGTAATTAAGTCATTACCCACCTTAAGCATCAATAGTACTTAAAAGTACAGAAAGCTAACATGCTGACAAGTTATTGACTAAAACCACAGAATATATAATAGTACTGACGTACAAAAGACTCACTCCCCAAACAAAAGTCAACTTTAGGCATAAAAATTTCCCTATGCTAAAACATCTAGGTACATAACGTAGATTGAATGTTATTATTATACCCATTATATTAATTATTGGTATTTTGACGACCACATTAGGTATACTATGGCATTGCTTTAGACATAATAATATTGTAACTGTAACAGGCATTGATAAACTTAAACAAATGAATCTAATCTAATCTGTCTTTTTTTTCGATTTTTACCGACTTCAAAAAAGGAGGAAGATGGGAGAAAGTTCTTTGTTCGGCTGTATTTTTTTATATTTATGTTCCCAGATTTCTCCGCCAATTATGGACCGATTTTAAAAATGCTTTTTTTGTTCAAAAGAGTTTACTCCAGAGGTCGTAAAAATTTTATCGAAAATGATTCAGTGCTTTTAAAAAAATCAACAAAAACAATAAAATACGACAAACCAGAACATCGTCTAAATAAATGAGTGACATTTTCGTTTGTGGTTATCTGTTAATAGGCATTGTAGTCTGCAAAAAAATACTAGTTATCTACTTTGTGCGAACTGTTGTTGGGATTGAAGTCGGTGACTCATACGTGTTTATAACGTGGAAAATTATTACAGTTCTATTAACAGGGTTTAATATTATTCTAATCTAGTTGACCCAGTAGCCCATATTGATTCAAAGCTATATTACATGCTTAAATAGAAGATGCCAAATGTTAAGCCCACGAAATCCTCTAGCAGAACAATCCAACACGTGTCGAAGTAACCAAATATCGTACATCAATAGGCCCTCCCTTACAAGAGATTACCCAGCCTAAAGCTTCAGTAAAGCAGTATAGAGGTTACGGTCGAATTCCGAAGTCGACAGGACTTCATATCTGGGATTACATGGGATTCTGGGATACTCAACATTGACAACTGAAGCCGATTCCTGTTTCTGCGATAAATTTGGATCGGAGTTTTACGAATATTCAGGATACTTTTGAAAGTCAGATATAAAATATCTTACCAATGCCTTGTAAAACCAGGCAGGCCAATCCATGCTAATAATATTATAAAATGCGAAAGTAACTCGTCTTCAACGCCTAAGCTACAAAAATTAATCTAGTATATTTGGATGAAAAATTAGTCTTGTTTATTTATTATTTAAAAATTGTATTAACCATAAATATTTTTACTATTATTATTTTAAATTTACGGTTCATTAGCTCGAAAGAATTCTGTAAATAGAGACTACTTTAACTTGTTTGATACTTTAAATTACATATAAGTAATAGTGGTAGATTTAAAATATGACTATAAATAATTTCACTTCTTTTCACCAAACCTAAACAAACACTATCGAAGAGGAAAATATTCTACCGGGTCAAGTATTTGTCTCTATCGCGCTTTCAATCCAAAGTGTCGAAATGTTTAATCCCCGAGATTCGGCCAAGTCACATATCAAACGCGAAGTTTCGCAATAAGTGAGATAGTTGGGATTGTTGTCCGTATGACTAGTCACCACTTTGAATAAAATATTTGATATACACAGGAATTGAGACCAAAGTTCTTCAGTATTTTCATGTTTGTAAGTTACTGAGCACAAACAAGTTTTATATGTAGGACAAACAATTTTGGAAAGAGAAAATACCTTCGTAAACAAACTTTTCAATGGAATTATAAATGAACAACAATGCCATTTCTTCACTGATTCATCTCGACCCAGCATTTAGTTGGTTACAGTATCAAATTATATCTCAAACTTATCTATTATTTTATTATTACCTACTATATCTCAAACTATATCAAAAAAGAACTAGAAAGACCCACTTCATTTAAAACACCACCTATTTGCTTGAACTAGACAATAGAGACGACTAACAGTCAAATTTTTCAAGCAACATCTCAATCCACTCTTATTCTCTGTAACCTTTAAAAAAAAACTTGACGGACAGATTTCATACAGCGAGGCGAACCTTTTGAAACCGTTTTTCTCTTTCCTCTTTATCTTTTTAGAGGAAAATTAGCCGTCGGAAATGAATAGCGGAGTCAGGAATAAATTTCACGTAATAGGATAACTTTATGCGAGGAGGTCGGGGCACAATGGTAAGCGGTGCGTTATCGCATACATTCGCTATAACTCCCCGGCCTACCTTAGGGCGCTAAGAAACGGTCGACACTGCCAACTAAGCAGCCCTCGTCGTTATATTTAGTTGGAAGTCATGTGGGTTTTATTTTTGTGTTGCTTTTTGGTATTTTGTTTCAGCCACATAGGACATAAGTCGTGCATTGAATCGCTGCTTAATAAAGAATGTAAAAGCGTACATTATATTATAAAAGCATCATATGTAGAAGCGTACATGTACGCTAATAAGTAGATTATCAAATATTCTTTAAAGAATCTTATGGTTCTACACTAACATTTTTATTAATCACACGCATTTTTTAAATCTCGTACTTTGTACTCGTTTACTATCAAGATCTTTAACTTTTTTCTCGGTGGACACTATCAATGCATTTAATTTTATTTCCACTTAAAATCTACCAAGAATCCTAAGTGAAATCCAATCGAAGCTTGTGGTCCTCCCAATCCTGCGGCAACGAAGATTGAACACAAACTGCAAACCAATTAAAAAAAAACACTCAAAGTCTTTAATGCTAGACTAGCGATCTGTAGCCATAGACATAAATTTCCAGAAGGATTTGCAGGACTACTGGTTGCACACACAGTTCAAACACATTAGAAATCGAGTAGATTTGTAGACAATAGACATATTCTATAGTTCAGATTTCCATGGACCAGAAATGTTGGTGCAAGATAGAGAAAGCTTATGTCCTGTAGCAACTAATAATAATTATCATTAACTTTGTAGCGTTACACCTAGTTCATTTTACAAAATCTTTTTCTAAGAAAAGTGTTTCTATATTCTTCTATCGTGTCAATAAAGGTATCGGTTGCAGCATGTATTCCCCCTGGTGCAGGTATTACGATCTCTTCATGATTAGTACTTTATGATGGATTAGTACTTCATCTCAACTTAATAATACAAAAATGCAGAGTTAAGACTCACTCCCTTATTAAAAGGTTCCCTTAACTGTATAGACAAGGAAACCGCCAACTTAGAAAACGAAATTCTCACGGGAACGAGAAAAAATTTCACATCCTATAGGTTTAATTTAAATATAAAGCAGATATATCACTTTATCACCTTTATCCTTCTCCTAGCGCTTTATTCCCTTTTAGTTCCTGGTGTTTTGTATATCACCTATTTACGTACCTTACAACACTCAAAACCTCAGTGAAAGAGATACCACGG
Organism: Aproaerema taeniolella; assembly: GCA_949987775.1. Classification (NCBI taxonomy): domain Eukaryota; kingdom Metazoa; phylum Arthropoda; class Insecta; order Lepidoptera; family Gelechiidae; genus Aproaerema; species Aproaerema taeniolella. The sequence goes on along the minus strand of OX465255.1, from coordinate 15,321,034 downwards.
CACTACATTTAATAAACAAAGACGCTCCACATTAAATTCCACCACCTGAGATAAGTTTAACACCGCGGAATTGCTCGCGTAATATACAGGGCGTCCCACGGCTATGCCACATGGAGGGAAAGTACCTTAATTATTGTAGATGGAATGGGACATTTTACTAGAAGAAGACTTTATTTTTTATTTTAAAAACAATTAAACTGCGTTCATTCATTTTTAAATAATTTCCTAGTTTGAACCGGGAATCGAACCCGGTACAAGAGAAAAAAAATCACCCTGTAATCGGAAGGCTTCATCATAAAGATTATTATTTGCTACATAACAGAAATAAAAGGAAAACCATGAATTTAAGCATTTAATAAAAATAAATCTCGTGTACCGGGTTCGATTCCCGGTTCAACGACGCAATCATTTAAAAATGCATAGCCGTGGGACACCCTGTATTCCACCATAATATAATTCACCACCCCGCCTCTATACCCCGATGAAGTGTAAAGGGCCAGAGATTTATAGTTCAAGTTGGGGCCACTCGAAAGTACTCGTTGTATACCCGATAATATCTGTTTAATTACTTTGGTGCGTGCAAAAACAATTTAATAGATGTTTATGGCGAATTGCAGCTTAAGTGCTTTAGAATTTCTACCTAGTTTTTGGTAGTTACCTGGTAATTAGTCTGGAGCCTTTGTTGGGTTCTAAAGTTTTGTGTAGGAGCTTACCTGTAAAGGAAGAAAAAAAGTGGGTTAGACAATTAAGTGTTTTGTGGTTGTTTAGTCGGATGTTGAATGCACACACTTTATAGTTTATGTATATAGTTTATTGTTAAAAATATTCCTAGGTTAAGTTAATTGAGCCGTGCTTGTATACACACTTGTATACACTCGGTAGGTTGCGACTGACGGTAAAACGCATTGATGACGAAATTATTATATTATATGAATTATAAGTAAATATGTTCAGTACGATTGTCTCGTACAAAGTATTTTATTTTTATTTGTTTTATTTATACAATAGGTAAGTAACATATTTTCTTAAATTAATTACTCGCCAAACTAAACAGTTTGATGGCGAGACGCGCTCTTATTGAATAGTGAACTACCTATACTACCGATTTAACTACTACTACTACAAAAATTTACTACCAGTGTAGGCCCACCGCTGTGTGTGTGTGGATTTGGATAGATAATTTAAATTTGCTCTTTGTTAGACCGACAATTTCACAGTTTCAGCAATGAGCAGAATCTAGGTAAGTATATTCAAAGTCTTACTATAGAAGTTTTAACATTTTACTAAATTATTTATGGACCTTGACCTAGAAGAAAATCTTTGGAAAAGTGTAACTCTTTCTGACAATCGGGTAAAGAATCTGGCTACAAAAACTTGTTACGCCAGCTCTCCGAATTTCAAATTCACACACAAGCACATCAAATAAAAGTCGGCCTATACATTAGCTAACACGAGCATCCTAATTCCCAACTTTAGCCCATAAAAGTTAAAGGGCACATTACGGCAGTAATAAGCGAACAACCAACCTCCAAATTGGCTGGACTAACTCCGGCTGATCTATTCACCATCTCTATTTGTACAGCCAAAAGCGTTACTACAAATTTTGTACAGCCAAACCCGTTACTACAAATTTTCTGGCCCTACTCACGCAATTTTATGTGGGACCCAACACTTTCAATTTTATTGCGGTGCAAACTATTGTTAATGGCGGTTTTTGGGAGCTATCCTTATACCAATATCAGGACCTATATTCGTAAACTCGTTTTATTTCAATCCTTATTTCATCCATCGATTGAGTTTACCAAACCAAATTCACTAAATGGTGATCGGTTGAAAATAACACCTATTTCCGTGGGTGCGAAACACAAATAAATGAGTCCTGCTTCCTATTAATTCATCCTAGGCAGCAAAACCTCAACTTGTTTTGAATCTGAGGGTCGTCTTATGGTCCCATGCGGTGTGGTAGGCTCTGTAAAGGGCCCTCTGGTTCGCGACCACCCTCCTACCGAAGTCCGACGCCAAACAGCTTGCTGTGTTCCGTTGGTGCGTGGAAGTATCAGTGCTTTAATGGCATTTTCTGGGTTATCTCGCTTCATCGTCAACCTCATCTTGGTCAAGATTGAGGTCATGAGTAACCCTTTCCTTAGTAAAAAAAAAAAGAAAAAAAAATACTATTTTACTAAAATTACTAAATTATTGTAGAATTCTATTAGACCACATATACTGATCGTTTGGCTCACGGTGCCATATCTTTCGTGCCATAAGTTTAGTGGCATAATCGTCATTATATCTTGGAGGAAGTCTACTAAGGGATAAAGTTCCTTAACGTTCTCAACATAGAATTTTATGCAGCCAACAGCTTTAGCAGGAAGTATTATCTAATGGCACCGTAATTACATTTTACTTAGTAAAGTACGTATGATGAAAATAAACATGAAACGATTTGATTCAAGGAAGATTTATAAACCGAATTCTTCGAAAGAATATATTAAAATTAAAAAATTCTAAAAATGTACGTACATCAACTTGATTGTAATAACATATTTTCTGACAAATAAACATTTGATTGACTGTTAAAAAGATCATTCTTTTGGTGTAGAGACAAAAGTCGCCGTTTTGTAAGTTTTAGGACCTAAAGAAAATGACAAGCAATTAGGAAATAACCTCAGTACTTACAAACATTGCATATAATGTGGGTTAGGTCTTTACAATCTTACCTAACGTAGGACACTTAACTGCAAGACATCTGTCGGCGTTTAAAGCATTTAAACACAGCACAGCTTGCCTAATGCACTTTATGGGTGTCCCACATAGAATTGCACTTTCAATGCATATGATGTAACATCGGCTAGTTAAGTCGCCTACGAGACTATACATCAGGAATTGAGCTAGACTTATAGTAGAATAGACGACTTAGGTACTGTAGAGGTTGTATGTCTCTACGGAATAAACTGTTGAGCTCTAGGGTTGTTTCAGATTCAAAAGGGAAGTAAACGAGTAATTGCCTGGTGTTGGGCGTTTTTAATTTTTTTTAATTTTGGATCTTTATTATTATTACAGATAACAATTTTGTAGTCCACTAGTTCTATTTAACCTTTACGTCATAATTTAAATTTACTTTGGTTTTGATGATCTTTCGAGACAACAAGCCATTGATGAAGTGTACCGTCAAGGCAAAGACTCGTCGAGTTAGATTCCCTTCTAGGTACTGATCTTTGAGGTAATCGAGGTAGGGGCATCGAGGTGTCGAGCATCGAGCTATCGTCATTCGAACTTCAGTACGAAACCCGTATCTTCATCATCTGTTTTATTACTACTATACCGACCTAAAGTAATTTATATTTGAAACTCACTGATCGTTTAATTTATAAGTAAGTATTAAATGGAATCCAGTTTTATTATGACAATCATTGACAGCATGACAGAATAATTAATTTAAGTGTACCAATTAATAACTAACACCCATAATTAAAGTCGTGTTTTTGTCCCTCAAGTGAGACCTGTAATCACTAGCCTCGACAGATTGGTCTAGACTTAGGTCTTAAAATTAACTAAAGCTGTAATCAACCGGATCTAGATAGATAAGGTTTAATGACTAGTTGCGGGTAGACTGTAATTTCTGGTTTCTTTGCGTTCACTGACTTGCTGAATTAGTGCGCTGTTGAGAAATGGAATGAACAAATTAAAAGTTGTTATTATTACGCTTCTGGAAGATATGATCGTGAGTGTTTATAACACCCGCTAAAAAAAGGGTGTTATCAGTTTGACGTGTGTATCATGTATCTGTGTGTCTCTTTGTGGCATCGTAGCTCCTAAACGAATGGACCGATTTTGATGCATTTATTTTTGTTTGAAAGCTGATGTAATCGAGATGGTTTTTAGCTATATTTGATCAAAATCTGTTCAGCCGTTTAAAAGTTATAAGCAATCAAACGTCGGGGGTGATACAATGTTTTTAATTGTCTGTTATTCCGACACTTTTTTAACACGCTTTTATTAGCTCGGGATGTATGTATGTATGTATGTATGTAACGGAATCTTTGAGCCTAATTTTCACTGGTTTCTAGACGTCTGATCAACTTGAAACTTTGCACACGTGTTAAGGGCCGATGACAATGCAATAACCCGATAAAAATTTTCCATTATCCTGATTAGGATCGTCAGGATTAATTGCCAACCGAACTAAAACATGGAAAATAAATAATAGTTTAAAAAAACTAAAAAAACACGCTTTTATTGCTAACCGAACTAAAAAGTAGAAAATAATTTTTAATTACAATCAGGATAATTCAATTCAGAGTAAAAAGCGTGGGGTGCTTGATGTATTGAATGTTAAAATTATTCTATTGACAACAATCTATGATGAGAGAGTTATGAAAATATTGTAAAATGCACCCCACGCTTTTTACTCTGAATTGAATTATCCTGATTGTAATTAAAAATTATTTTCTACTTTTTAGTTCGGTTAGCAATAAAAGCGTGTTTTTTTAGTTTTATTAATTGCCCTTTGACCGCGTTGTTTTCACGTTGTACTTGACGTACGTCTATACGTGTGACGGTGACGCTTCTTAAGTTACCAAATGGGGCTAACAGAATTTAGGAACTTGGTCTAAGAGGTGTGACCCCGAAATTGGGGACGAATATGAAGTTATCCGAGCCCTTTACGCATTTATCTCACACTTTACCTACCCATATCTAAGTTAGTAACCTTTTACCCGTTGTTACTCCTATTTATATGGAACACTAGCGACTTTAAGGTCAACGCCCAGTATGTAGAAGCGATAATTGGGGATTTCATGTCATATCTTTCAATTAAAATCATTTTACTAAATGATAGCGGAAATTCTAATAAAGCAAGTTAACAATAAAATCTAAAACCGTATCTACTCGGTATACATAATTCTGTTGTTTGTCTCTGGTTTTTTTTAAAGTCCTGAATAAATTAAAGTTTATGGGAATATTAACATCTATCTTGAATGTATACCATGGGATTTACGATTCTAAACAAATCTAAGTGCTTGAAGTTATTGTTTAATATTTATTTTTTGTATTGAGTCACTTTCCTCAGACTAGCTAATATAAATATTGCAGACTAGCATTCCGCTCGGGACTTCTTTCCCGTGGGAATTCGGGAAAATTATGTACATCCCGGATAATGTAGGATTCTAATGGTGAGAGAATTTTTCAAATCGGTCCAGTAGTTTCGGAGCCTATTCAATGCAAACAAACATCAAATCTTTCCTCTTTATAATATGTATAGAATAGAAGATATAGAAAACGTCCCGAGATAGTATGAGACTTTATTTAAACCAATTGCAAACTCAAAAGCACATTAACTTTGCCTTTGGACTTTGTATATCATCCTCATTTTGTATTCTTCTTCTTCTTTAGAGTCGATGGCGTAATAATGCCCTGTATCTACTTGAAAACAGCGATAGCACTGTTTGAGGCATTCATTAAATTCTCCTTGGTATTTCATATTTGTAAGAGCCAAATCGCACTTCATTTACCAAGTGTATGAGCTCGACTGTACTTCCTATCAATGCACCATAATCTGATACAAAATTGATAGAAAGCGGCTTCCTGTTTATATCAACTGTTGAACCAGTCGACCACATGTGCCCATAAAGTTGCTATAGGAAAGTGGGCAGGCTGCATTTTTGAGGTTTCACTCTCAAGAGCGAATACTTTCACTGCTCCAGCTTGCAACCTGCTTTACATCAACTAAATCGCCTGTATAGACCGTGTTAATGTGATCTACGGCCACTACGAATGGTAGTGGCGCGCTGCCTCTTGATCGACGACGAGTCCTAGGTTCGATTTCCAGTCAGGGCAAATGTTTGTTCTCGGTTATTGGTGTTTGAATCCGTCTTTATGTATGTTCCGAGGGACCCACGACACAAGGGAAAACCTTAGTGTGGGCCTTTGGGTGTGTAGCGTTTATTTATCTATTAATGTGTGAACCGGTTTGCTTTCCATAGACGATGTGTGAACCAGTTTTCTTTCCATTGACGCATAACTATTTATTAATCTGTGGCGTAGCCTCGTTATAGATAGAGACTGTTAGTTGAAGTTAGGTCTATAGTTAAGTATCTAGATATATGGATACATTAACGTGTACTTGATTGAAACTTTATTGCATGTAGATAGTTTGATTTAAACATTAAACTTGAAAGTAAATTAGGCTGGATACTTACCCTTTATAAACTTTTATACCCTAACTAACATTCCGCCCGGGACTTCGTTCCCATTGGAATTCGGGAAAATTATGTAGCATATGTTCATCAGGGATAATGTAGGATTCTAACGGTGAAATAATTTTTCAAATCAGTCCGTAGTTTCGGAGCCTATTCAATGCAAACAAACAAACAACTAATCAAATCTTTCCTCTTTACAATATTAGTATAAATAAAAATAAAAATCAATAAACGCTACTCACTCAAAGGCCCACACTAAGGTTTTCCCTTGTGTCGTGGGTCCCTCGGAACACACATAAAGACAAACACAAACACCCATGACCCGAGAACAAACATCTGCTTTTCACACAAATGTTTGCCCCGACTGGGGATCGAACCCAGGACCCGCCGATCAAGAGGCAGCGTCACTACCACTCGACCAAACCGGCCGGCCGTATAGATGACCAAGGCGGCTTTTCCACTAGTCAATTGCGTCTCAAAAGCGATGGAATGATATGATTACCATTTTATGCGTTCAGGTGGCGAAATTAAGAACTATCAAACCAACGGAAATTTCGTTGTTTACATTTTAAGTAAAATGTTTATAAACCAATTTTAATGCACTTATTGGGCATTTTTATAATTCGAACGGCACGGCGCGGCAATTCAAAATTTGAATTACCATTGCCTCCTGTGTTGTCAGCTTCTAGTATTACTATTACATAGGAGGCAATGGTAACACAATTTTGCCGTGCCATTTTCGAATTATAAAAAGGCCCATTGATTATGATATCTTTAGAATTAAGACTGTATTCGTTTTGGCCATTAACTTCTTGAGAAAGTCGAGTTTTTTTTTTCTTTATGGTTGATAGTCAATAATTTTGTAGCTAAAGTTAGGAAAGCCAATTTGCTATTAAACCCTCTAATTACTACAATCTCACAAGATTTACAGCCCAGTGAGAGAAGCTTAAGAGTAAAAGTAACCATTACTCAAAACTTAGGAAACATTTTCCGGGCTTAGCCGAAGAAAGGCAAAGAATTGGCTCTAGGCCAAAGACAGCAATTTTTTAAAGAATCACAAAATGCTAATTGCCTTATTTAGGCTGGGAACGATAATATCAAGAATTTAACAACTTTACAGCCTTTACAATGAAGTCGAACGTGACATCATGTCACGTGACATCATGACACTTAAATATTTCAGACCATCTGATGTCAGTACATGTTTTAACCCCCAACAAAAAAGAGGGGTGTCTGTGTATCTGTCTGTAGCATCATAGCTTCTTAATCAATGCATAGATTTTGATTTATTCGACTACACTAAATTTTCCAATAAATAAATAATAGTAACAGCCTAAAACACGAAAACCAGAAATGTACAAGGTCAACAGCACATCATGCTATCCAAAACTGTCAAATTTCTTCAATCGATTTTCAATTTTATCTCCAAGCATTAGAGTTTACTATCCATTGGGGAAGTTTGACAGTTGGTGGTAACCTGATGTGCTGTGTTGACTGTACATCGCATTCTGACAGCGGCGCTTAGAACATCTTAACTTGACATTTCCGGGAACAAGTAATTGCTTGTGGTCAATCATAGTTATGAGTAGTTTCTACCATTTAAGTTTTTACTAAGCTGTCCCTTACATCATTAAGTACTTTTATCAGGTATCTCTTAGTATTCTGTGCAATCCGCTACATCTTATCTGCCTTATAAATCTGGGCTCTAAAAAGCCCACCTATCTGCTAAGAATTATTACACGAGATGAGTCGAAAAGCCTTAAAAGCCTTCGCTCGAAGGAGATGCGTTAATGTTGTATCCATTATGAACTGCGTCCCCTATTTTGGGGAAAAATATAAATTAACACAAGAACACAGAAGCTTTTTTTTTACTTTGAAATTGTTAAACTACTTGTTACTTTGAATTGAACTAAAGTTAAGATAATATTTAGAAATTTTTATTTATAGGTTCTTCATTACGTTTTTTTGAGAAAAAAACTGGTTTTTTTATCTTATAACATTATATAAGAGGCAGTAAATGCTGATCCTTGGAAGTAAAGGAATGAGGTTGAAACTTTAAAACATTTTGCCTTTTTAGTTAGCGGGACTCTCTATCTAGGTATAAACCTGAGATTATACAACTTTCCCAAAAAAAACCATTTTTTTATATGCCAACTAATCGCTCAAGCTGTATGGAGGGGAAATACCGCTACTTATTTTGTGTAAGCAAATAACAACCAAAAACCTATGAAGGCATTACCAGAATCTTTGCGATATATGATAGGTATTAACAATAAATAAAGGCAATAACTTACCATTCCAGAAACACCATATTCATTATTAGCACCTAGTGTTTGCATTTGCGATTTTCTTCTCTCCGCCCTCACATCACAGAACGTGTTTACATATATTACACATATTATACGCAGTGTATATTTTTTTTATTAGCAAGACCGATAGTATTTACCACTTTAAAATAAAAGTAAATAAATATTTCCCAGACATTGATTCTCAAATTGAAAAGGTCCGTCCGCACATTCGCTGAATTCCGACACCGTACGGCCCTCGTTCCGGCCCATTGCTTCTCGGGTGATAAAGGTGTTAAATGCGATTAAGAGGTCCCTAATGACCCACCTCTATTGGAGGTAGTGTTGCTAACTCTCGAATTTGAAAATATATTAATTAGCACAAATTCATCCTTTTCTTAACGCCCACTTAAAAAGAGGGTTGTAAGAAGTTTAACTTGTGTAAGTATCTGTGCCATCGTAGCCCCTACACGAATAGACCGATTTCGATGCAATTTTTTTGTTGGAAAGCTGACGTAATCGAGACGGTTCTATCAATATTTGATCAAAATTGGTTAAGCCGTTTAAGAGTTATTCGCGATGAATGTTGGGGGTCATATAATTTTTATTTATTTTAGAGTTTTTATAAAAGCATCTTACAAATTTAAGGGTTTCGTTCCTAAAAACCTGTATAAGTTCATTGTGCGTCCGTCTGTCTATCAAGTTTATTGAAAAATCGAGTTAAATATCCAATGATTTTTGTATAACATTTAATATGATCCATTAAAAATAATTCAAATACATTGCTTTTAAAAATAGTTGGAGGCACAATAAAACCGCCTATTGTACGTATTTTTCCTGTATACACATATTGATCTAGGGTTGGTAGATTTTTTGTGTAAAGCATTTAATAGTAATAATAATACATGATTGATGGTTACAATCCAATTTTGGGGACTGCATTCACTTTAGTCACACAAACAAAAACAATCTTTAATTAAACAAGTATCATAATAGTAATAACTAAATTATCGGGCGGTACCCTGCGCAGCCAAACACTGCAACATCATACTGAGATAGAGCCTTTTCGGTGCGCACATCATTCCACACTATTTTATTTTTGAAGTGAAAACTTCTTTAGCGGCGTTGAGCACTTTTAGTATGGGGAAAAAATGTTAAACTCGCGATGAACTCGCGTCAGATCAGATGTGATCGAAAATGCGTAGAATAGGGTTGCCACCTTTTTTGAAGTGAAAACTTCTTTAGCAGCGTTGTGTCCTTTGAATTATGGGTAGAAACCCGGACGGATGGCAGCCCTATGGTAAAATTGTCTCTGTGACAGATGTCAACGATGTCAACGATTATTCGCACATAGTACGCAAATACCGATAGACTATTTTACTGAATCGAAAGTAGACAGTTTGGTCTAGTGGAAAAGTTGCCAGATTGTAAGCAGGGTTCGAATCCTGAGAGAACAACGGACTCTTTTTGTGTATTTTGTTTTATTTCCATATTAATGCAGAACGTCAATGTTCAAGTTTTCACTTCTGCCAGCACTCCCGGAGTGCAACCCGTTGTTTTTTTTCATCTAATGTGAGCACCGAATATATTTTTCTATACTATTTTAAGGTTTATGGTAGTAACACTGGCAACACTGTGAGGGGGTGAGGTGTCTCTCTATTACACTTCGGCCCAACTTCCTCAATTACTAGATCAAGGAGACGTAATGAAAAGAAAGTAATCATTATTGCATTCATTTGTTCTCCCAATTCTTCGCCTGGAGCGAACACAGATTTTGATTAAGGAATGATCTACATAGACGCTAAGGAGAGGTGTTATAATTTGTTATTTAGAGTCGTTAGATGAAAAAATTCAAAAGATGTGAATTGAGCGCCATCGTGAAACCCCTATAGATTCTAATAAGTCATCCCTTTATTTCTTTCCAACTTGGTATATCACATTTAAAATTATGCAAAGAACATATTTTTCTTGAAATTCCCAAACGGTATTTCAAAAATGAAGTCAAAAACATGTTTAAAGAGACGCATTGCTTTTTAATCTTCTATACTTCTATACTAATATATAAAGAGGAAAGATTTGATTGTTTGTTTGTTTGCATTGAATAGACTCCGAAACTACTGGACCGATTTCAAATATTCTTTCATTAGAAAGCTACATTATCCCCGATAGACATAGGCTACATAATTTTCTCGAATTCCCACGGGGACGAATTCCCACTGAAAACATTATAATTTTAACTTAAACTGTCATACCATCTTGTTTAACCATTCTGATATTATCTAATCAACCATCTTTCTAAAAGCATTAACTTTCACGGATTATCACACAATTTATTCAGGTGCTTAATTTAAGCCAGAATCCCACTCTGAGGAGAATTTATTTTTATTTCAATTAAATGTAGGCTCTGAAGTAAGATTCACCTTAAATTTTGATTATAAGTCTCCCTCTTTTATGGCGGGAAAAAATATATAAATTCAAATTACTGCGTAATTAATGGCAATTCTAGTTGTAGCATATTAACAAAATCGAAAACATTCAATTTTAATCCAGTTTCAAAACGGTTTATTAAATAAAGTTCATCAGCGTGAAATCGCTAACTCAGTGGAATCTAATTAAAATCGGCACGGCTGTATTTCTGTTGAAAACATATCAATCAAACTCAATTTTGTAATGATGTATTTTATGCTTTTGTAAATACTATCTCCCGAAATTACATAATTTCTTTATTTTCTAAAATATAGTTATGCCGACTACAGACACCGTGACGTCGAAAGAGTCAACATGCTAGCTAGATCCAAGGATTTGGGCTGGAGGTTGATGAGTCTGTAGGTAATTGAGTAAGTGAGTGACAGTTAAGACATATCTTTTCATCATATTAAGATTGTTATCAAAACACTATGTATATATTACTTTATTTAATAAAAAATAATGTATTTTTGTCTTTTTTTAGCACATGCTACCCTTCCTCTTTCACCTTTCAAATACCTAATACATATTTACATCGACGTTTAAAATTCAGTTTAAGTGCAGATGCTTGCGAATATCCATTATAATGTTCGAAGCTTAGTAGCTAGGTATTTTATTAAAAAAAAAAACCATTTTTTTACTAATTTTATAAATTAATATTATAATTTGATAGGTAGGTAACCCACTCGTAATTTGTTTTATATCCGATTAGTTCAAAATCCCTGATTTTTTTCGAATCCCGACATTGAAAAAGACAATTCCGAAAAAAGAAGCCGCCTCCATATTTTCTTAGCCAAAAAATAAGTTTAGGTAAATATGCATCCGATTATCCGATCTATGATCATGAGTATCAGCTAGGACATATTTTTTTCGGGTTCCCTTACCATTAGTATTTCAATATTTACAAAATAATATTATGGAATATTTTAAGCAAATAAATATTATTAGTTTTTATCATGCAGAAAACTTTGAATACTATTTTCAAGATTTTTATTTTCTAATCCAACTTTTTAACAATATTAATTAGTTTCGCTATGATTTAAAATTATGTGTCGACAACACCACACACGCAAAGGTGTTCTTCAATCAAGTTCAGACACAAAATACACCTAAAACCAATAACAAATATCTGCAACACATACTTAATTGTACCTGCACGATAAAGACGCAAGAACTACCATAGTAGACCAAAACGGTTGTACAAAGCTCTTCTGCTCTCAGGTTTCAAAATATACAAGAACTAGGAAACGTCCTGACATTCCTTCGATAGTAAAGGCGCGTGCAGTCGTGCATAGTAACTATAATTCATGAGTTTTGGCTACACAAGTTGCTCCTCGCTTACACGTCAAACTTGTAACGAGTTACGTCGCAGAGCTAGAAGGAATCAGCTGGAGCGTCAACGGCTTGACGAAGGAAGTTGTCGAACTTTCCACAATTATAGAACTGCAAATACATATTAGATTGAACACACATTTCGGGTGCACCCATTAAAGTCCAATCAGGGGTGGGATTTTGCAATCGGTGCATCGGTTCTGTGCATCTCAGAAGCTGCAATTATTAAATGAATTCGTTTGAAAAATCACATTTGGAGCTGTTTTGTCCCGTAGCTTTTTACTAGTGAATTTGTTCGGGTAGACAAGTAGCATTTTTGTATTTCAGCATATCAACCATTCCAGTGTTGAAATAAAAAAATGTGTAGATACTTCAACTTAAGTTTCCAATAACGCAATATCTACGTTGTAGATGTTTTAATACCTACTTTGTAATTTTATGCAATTTTCCTCGCGTTACTTAAAGCCGGCGGGCGTCGAGCCGACAGTTTCGTCTTATACGAGGATCTTCATCATGGACTGAGGCAGGTCAATATCTAAGCGTGTAAATTCTACAACAGCCGATTTCAATAATAGAAATCCGTTGCCTAGGCAAGTCCTAAACTGAAATTAATAAGCTCCAATTTCGCTCGTTCGACATTCCTACTGATCTTATAATAGGACCGGAGGCGCTCTGACCCGAACACACTGCACTCACGCGAGTTGGCAGTCCAATCGAAACTTTTGATTAAAATCAAGCAAACCAGTGCTGCACTGCCGGATATCTTTATTTAAGCGCTGTATGTTATGCCTAGATCGAATGCGATTGGGGATTTCTGTTTGAACAATTGATTACAGGGATGTGGGCTTTCTTTTACGCTTTTTGCTAAATCGTCACCCTGTGATTACACGAATGTGTAATCGAATTTTGAGCTGCCCTTGAAAGTACCCCGTAAAAAGAAACTCGTGATTATTCTATAAAGTCGGAAATGTCGTCTAGTGCCAGGGTCTGCTTTCCAGGTCATTTTCCTCCACTTTGCACGTTTTTCGGCATTCTTCTTTGATACGTTATTCAGATCGGCTCGAATCACATCCAGCCAACCTACCGCGAGATCTTGGGCTTTCCACTATGAAGTCCAGGAATCTTTACCCGTCGTACTCTGCGGTTTGCGGGTTATTTAGCCAACCAACTTTCTTGTACCTTATCCTCGATGTCACGGAGTCCAAACCGGAAACGTAATACGTGTAAATATTTCGGTAAACGTTTTGATGGTATTTTATTGTCATTTACACTTAAAATTTTAATAAATATGCAAAAAACCATCAACTTCATGACACCGCCAAACATATTAAAGATAAATGTCTTAAACTGAAAAAGGAGAAAAAGTCTTCACCAGATCACAGCTTCAAACAAATACAAATCTGCTCGAAAACTTGCAAAAACACTCAAGATTTTAATTTCCATTGCTAAAACAAAGCCCAGCAGGAAATGGGAGGGTAATTCTACCTTCCCACTTCATCATTTGTCGTAAAAATTTATTAAACTTCCACCAAGCGACTTAGATTGATTACCATTTGAATTTATTCGGAATCTTACAGAAACACCCTCTTCGATTTATTAATATTCATTGCTCATTTTAAAACAAAACGTCGTGGGGTGTATTTTGTTGTAATACCTAATTATACCCTTAGGGTGTGAAAGGTGTAAGGTTAAAGGGTTGTGCCGTCAAAATGTTACATGCAAAAATCATTTAAATATACAGGGTTTATCCTTTCAGAGCGGTGCCTTTTCGAGTAATCGGATTAATTCGCAGGGTTCACTGTGAAGGGTGCCGGGTCGTTTTTGATGAGTGCGGTGTAGACAGAAATGAAAGTGACTAAAAGAAGCATTTCGGAAGAGAGTGCTAAATGACAGTAAGGTTCTACGTTGCGCCAATTTTTTTTATTCACTTTTGTAATTTCCTTTTTTAGTGCAAATAGTTTTGTAGGCATATTTTAGTTTTATATTTTGACATTTTCTTTTTTTTGAGATTTTAGCTTTTAGTCTATCCTTAATCAACTGTTTTCTTTACATTGGTTCTTAAGAAATTCGTACGACCATTTTATATAGGGTGACTTAAATTAACAATAGCGAAACTTTAGGTTAGGTTCGCTATTGTTTCTTTCCATAACACCTTCCTCAAGGAAAGGAAAATTTCGAACTTCCCATACAAAGGCAAATCAGGTGATCGTACGAGTTGTATGGACACACGAAATTTTTTTTTATGTTTCAACCTGTGTTTTTTGGACAAAGTTTGTTCAGTTTCGTGGGCTGAATCCTTAATTTCGCTAACTAATATAAAATCAACCAATATATTTTCACTCGTAGTTAAAGTATATGCAAACTTGTCGATAAACTATGTAATTGCTAGTTTAACTATCTTTTGAAGCAAAACTCTGTGCATTGTATTGCCAGTCCCCTCTCAATAAACGCTACCGCATCGAGAGAGCATGCCAAAATCCCAGTAACTTTTTTGTTCTCTTATTAAATCGTTTGTGCATACAAAACATGTTGAACGGGAATTTCAGCTCTACTGAAGTTTGAAATCTCGACTCCGGGCTTTAACCGAATCCGCGCTTTGAATCCGTGTGGCATAAATTATAATTGACTTAGTTTGACGTGGTGGTGACTTTTTTAAAGATTTTTTAAACGAGTCATGTTTATGTAGAGTGTACCGATTTACATTAAGGTTCAATTGTTACGAAACTGTGGCGATTATGGCATTTTTTTCCAATTTTTTTTCCTTAGGAGACATTGCCAGGAGTGTGTGGGGTCGTAACATCTTAGTGCTCCAAAAGCGTCATCCTCACCTGCCAGCGGTGCACTCTGTTGATTAACAGACGAGGTTCTGGCGTATTACAATCAGTAAAGGGTCTCTTAACTTGAAATTGGCGACTTTGTCATCCTAAAATTTAATTTTGAATAAAATACTCAGGCCAGTTTTGATAAAATGTCTGAGTATTTAAAATCACGAT
The DNA here is from genome assembly GCA_949987775.1 of Aproaerema taeniolella. Taxonomy (NCBI): domain Eukaryota; kingdom Metazoa; phylum Arthropoda; class Insecta; order Lepidoptera; family Gelechiidae; genus Aproaerema; species Aproaerema taeniolella. The sequence continues at coordinate 15,305,761 of OX465255.1, read as the reverse complement.
TGTGGATGCCATTTTTTAAAGAATAGAATAAAATAGAGAGTTCCAAAGAACGGTCATAAAGGCTCAAAGGTGACAGATTTATTGTCGGTGATCAATTGATCACGTCATTGTGAAACTAATATCGGGTTACTTAAATAAGTTGGAAAAACTTTATTGGATGATTCTTCCCATGAAACTGAACAGTTATCCTCAACCATACGAATTTCTTAAAACGAAAATATTTCTCATACTAAGGCAATCATCTATCGTTTTGAATTGAGAGGCGAAATTTTATTTCATATTTTACTTAAGTTTAGAAAGTCATCCGATATTTACATTAAAATAGTAGATAGAAAAGCCAATGTCAATCAAAGGTGCGAGGATTTATGAGAACTCAACCTAAGCTAAGTGATTGAAAGTTCCCCAGACATTATAAAAGAAGGCCTAATAAAAATAAATCTATAACGTTGAGTTTCCACGACGAAAACTTGGCAATACCCCGTATTTTAGTAATTTTATCTATATCGAAACCTACAAGCTTCAATATACCTAGATGAAATTGAGGTTCCCTTTTTGAGGTATAGAGGTTCCCACAGGACCGTAGGTGAGCCGGCTTCTGATGTGGAAATTCCATTACCGACCACCAATTTCGACTCATGCCAACGATTTTACACCTCACGCCCGATCGCCGCTCCTAGTTACGAAAATAGGACCCTAGGAAGTGGAAAGTGCAGTATATGTCGACACGCATGTGGTTTTAGAACTAGCTACTTTCTATCTGTAACTTAATTTCCGTGAAAATTATACTGGGTGACTTTGATAAATAGTTAGTGGTCCTGCTTCCACTCAAACACTCAATGAGTTGACTGAAAGAATAATCTTGTGGGATGGGATAGGTACCCAGTCTTCTTCTTCTTATCGTGTAGGTATAGTCCAGTGCGTGGCCAACTTGACTAACCCTGGTGTCAGAGTTTTCAAACTTAGTTTTAACGTCTGTAGTCAATCGACAACAGCTGGGACCGATAGCTTAACGTGCCCTCCCAAGCACGGAAACGCTCGTGATAAATTACCACTTTGGTCACCCATCAGGTTCCCTGCCTCTGTGTGCGTTGCTTAACCTCACTGATCGGGTGAGATCAGCTAGCGCCACTGGGCTACGAACGCTTCAGTGATTCAGTGATCACCCAGTGATTTTTAGATTACGCGTATCGTTCACGAAAAGAAGCAAAATAAAAATACTTTTTGGAGCCAACTGGCTTCCAGGAACACAAACTCGATTTATAAGGAATGACAAAAGTTGCAGTATGAAATTATACTACTACCTAATAAAGTCTTATTACTGTAAAATGCTGCGGTGAAAGGCAAATTGTTGAATCGAAGGTTGTCACGTAAAATTACCTGTTGTTAACTCTAGTTTGCGACAGGTTCTCCTAGCCTCCGATTAGGAAATTTGAACTGTCCAGTGTAAACATAACGAACATTGAACTGTCCAGTGAAAAACTCGTCGTCATTAGCTTGCATACGACACCACTGAAGGGAACGGGCCTCCCTTCAAAGCAGTTAAAGGGGGCTTAGGCCATATATAAACTACCACCCTTGCTCTATAATAATAGAGGGTTAAGTATGAAACTGCCTGTTTTTCTTCTACTTTTGTGTTAGTCTTATTTTTTGAAGTGAAAACTTCTTTAGCGGCGTTGAGCAGTTTTAGTATGGAGAAAAAATGTTAAACTCGCGATGAACTCGTGTCAGATCGTCAGATGTCACGTGACCGTGAGTTAGTACTATTATTTATTCCGTGACCGTGATCGAAAATGCGATAGGGTTGCCACCTTTTTTGAAGTGAAAACTTCTTTAATAGCAGAGCAGCGTTGTGTACTTTTGAAGTATGGGTGGAAACCCGGACGGATGGCAGCCCTGGTAAAATTATCACAGACATAATTTTACTAATTAAATAATCCAAAAATCGTTGGATTATTCGCACATAGTGCGCAACTACCGATAGACTATTTTTAACCGGCTTCAAAAAAAAGGAGGAGGTTCTCAATTCGGGTGATTTTTTTTTGCACTGAATTGAAGTAGACCAGGGCTGGCCAACCGGTCGATCGCGACTGTTAGTCCAGTCGATCGTGGCAAGGCAAAAAAATAAAAAAACATTTCACATGTAAGTTTTTTCTCCTAATATAATAAAAAAAATACTACATGATTGTGTACTGAACTATGCTGTTTCATTTAAGGTTTCAAGAAGTATGTAATTGGTAGATCGCACAGGGTTTCGTTAGTAAATAGGTGATCTTGGGTATAATCAAGTTGGCCACCCCTGAAGTAGACAGTTTGGTCGAGTGGAAAAGTTGCCAGATTGTAAGCAGGTCGAAGGTTCGAATCCTGAGAGAATAACGGACTCTTTTTGTGTATTTTGTTTTATTTCCATATTAATGCACAACGTTAAATGTTCAAGTTTTCACTTCTGCCGGCACTCCCGGAGTGCAACCCGTTGTTTTTTTTTTATTGAATAGCTATAGCTAGTTCTACAGTTCTTTCTTTTTTTTATTGACATTTCATGACTTAGGAACTTAGTAATATTATTCTTTGGACTTATTTACTGAAATAGTCGTAGAAGGTCAAATACGCCTTGTTTTAGACATTGCCGCTTCAATCATTATTTTTGCTCTAACATTGTTAGAGCAAAAATAGGAGAGGCCTATGTCCAGCAGTGGACTGATACAGGCTGATGATGATGATGATTGTTACTACATACCTACCTGTAAAAATATTACTTGTAGCTGAACATAGTTTTTAACCACCGACAAAAAAAAAGGTCATGTGTATCTGTGTCTGTGTGTCTGCGTGTCTGACAAGGAACAGACCGATTTGATGCGAGTTTTTTTGAAAGCTGACGTAATCGAGATGGTTCTTAGCTATATTTTGATCAGAATTAGTTCAGCCGTTTAAAAATTATAAGCAATCAAATGTCGGGGCTGATATATATATATATATTTTTAATTTTAAAGTTATATCTTTTAGGTAGACTCTAATTATATCTCCCGTAGATATGCAAATTCTCTCATCAATCTAGGAGTGAAAGCAGCAATAGGCGGAGCTCAGAATCATGTTATAAGACACTAGTTGATAATTTCCTCCAAAGGTACTCAGTAAGTACAGACAACAACACATCAAGGCAAACAGAGTCGCAATGTAGAAAATCCGTCTATATTGCAAACGAGATAAAGGTGACATTAAGGGTTAACTTGTATAGTGTTGTGTTTTCGTGTTCACCTTGAAATATCTAAGGTACTTTCTCTTTTACCCACAAACTCAAAGAAATGTAATACCGGCTATAAAATTTTAATTGGACAATCGATTTGAAAGTAAATTCTGTGGGACGACTAATAACAACGACAAAAATTTAATTGCTGTGTTTCATTTTTCTCTGTCTTCGGAATTAGTTTTTTACTTGTTTGGAAAACCCAGAATTTTATCATATTAAATTGCATTAGTTATTTCAAAATTTATCTATGAGCCATAGAAGCTTTTTTCCCTTGTGTCGCGGATCCCTTAGAACATACAAAACGACAGATACCCATGACCCGATAACAAACATGTGCCTTTAACACAAATGTTTGCTCCGACCGGGAATCGACCCCAGGACCCGTCGATCAAGAGGCAGCGTCACTACCACTCGACCAAACCGGTCCTCAGTTGTGGCATACATTTAACAAAATGCAAATAATGTTCATAATAATCCATCATGAAAAGTATTTTGTTAAGATTACAAATACAGACGTGAGCGTATGTTGTTGTTATTAAAATAAAATATTTATAAATGTGACAAAACAGAACTGTAGAAAAAACAAACGAACAAATTTTGAAAAATTCGTACTTATATTTTATTAATATTTTTTGTTGCAACAAGTTAAATAGCGATAGGTTCTCATTGCGCATAGGTTATGTAGTTCATTTACATTAACTTCACGTTTTTGCTCTCACTTTATACCCCGGAGTCCCACGAGAACCGCTTGATCGGTTACAGTAAGCACTAGAATTAGTAAATAACAGCCTTGTAACAGCTTACTCTCGACGACCTGACCATGGTTGTTGGTATCTACTTTCTCCTTTTATTTTGTGATCTATGACAATGTTCCGCAATCTTTTTGTGGCTTTTACAGCATATCAACAAAGTCAAAAACTGCGGTGCACAATATAAAAAATCAGTGCCTATTGTACAGTAGCAGCCCTATCCGATAATGCTATGGAGCCTAACTAATTCTTCTTATCGTGTAGGTATAGTCAAGGTGTGGCGAACTTGGCTAACCCTGGAGTCAGAGCTTTCATATATTAAATAATGGTACAATTTGTTTATTCTGTTTCTATCTGGGTGGATACCAAAACACACGAAGACAAGAAGTCTTAAGTGTGAATGCATCTTCATTCCAGGATGCCAAGTCTAGATGTCTACGATCGAAGTACGACCGATATTCAACAATTTAGAGTTATGTGAATAGCGTAAGAGAGACATGTATTGACATCTGACACTCCAAAATATCCGTTGTAGGCTTACAGAATATAAATGTTCGGAAGTAGTAGGCTTTTTTTAGGTAAATTATTGTAACTAATGCCAGCAAAGCATATAAGGTACGGTGCTTTCTTCAGAGATTAACTTACCGTACCCACCCTTTAAGCTGGCCATGATTAATATCTTTCTAAAATCTAAACTTACGCAAACTTAACTTGAAGGCATATCTTTATGACTACGGATAAAAATATGCAATGATCATTAGTTTTGATCTTATAGCCATGTCAAAAGGTTATGTATACAATTGCGTAAATAGAGAATAGGTAAGTATTGCAATATACAATACATACATTCATTTATTACCTACCTAGTTATTTGAAGATGGCTCAATGGTTCGTGTCAACACGTACTTTAACAAATTATCTTGTAAGTAGACATTGAGATCTGTTGCTGCAATGCAATGATCTGTTGTTATTGGTAAAATAATGAGTTTTTTTGTAATCTGTTAGAAGATACTGTCATTGGAAGTTTCAATTTCTATACTAATATTATAAACAGGAAATATTTGATTGTTTGTTTGCATTGAATAGGCTCCGAAACTACTGGACCGATTTGAAAAATTCTTTCACTATTAGAAGGCTACATTATCCCTGAGTAACATTTAGGCTACATAACTTTCCCGAATTACCACGGGACCGAAGTCCCGAGCGGAATGCTAGTTTGTCATATAAAATCACAGCGTAATTCATGGTTCATATTAAATAATTGCGTATTTTGCTACAAAATTCTGACTTCTTTGGCTCATCATCTCATAATTTGGCTCATCAGATAAAAATAAAAGTATTGCCAAATAAATTTGAAAAGACCTGTGAGACTCAAGACCAAATTGGTCACTTCTGCTGAAAAGGCCTCGTACCGGTAAAAAATAAATAAGATCCTTTGAATCATTGTCAAGTTTTATATTACAAGATTTCGTTACTATGAAAAATCAATCAAAACGCTGAACAAGGTGTACTAAAACTGTAAATAATTCGATATTAAACGGTCAAAGCAATTCCCTCACACTTTCATTTATGATACGACCGAAGAACATGCGCGTGAGCATCGGATCGTGACACGACCGTGGCCTTTTACCGGCAAGCAGGTGTTCGATTGACTTTTTACGCACCATGAGGTGAGAAAACTGACTCTCACTAGTATTCTTGTTGCCCCACTTTTTTTCCCCAGGTAACAGTGCCGAGCCAAACAAAACACTGGAAAACGTGCCAAAAACTCAGAGAAGTTAGTTCAATTTAAGTTATTGTACTAAAAAGGAAAAACTGAAGGACTGGTTAAGAAAACATAGCCGGCTGATTTAGTTTAGTGAATAAAAACCTTCCAAATCCATGAGGCTTAGACGAAGTCACGTTCTGTTAGCCATTACTAGGATCGATAGTTCTGAAATCAATGGGATCAGCATGGACTGACTTTTCTAATTTGTCTTGATGTCTGATACATTTTATAACCTTCGGTTATCGCATAAAGAATGTGACATTGTCTACAAGTCCATAGCTTCGTTTGGTTATTCTTTTCTTTGTTTTGCCAGTATAATCATACTACTTCTGTTCTATTTATCCTTGATTTTCATAATTTCAAATTTTAACCTTTGACGAACCTGCAGAAGCCACTTAATCATAATAGACTTGGATCAAGTTCGTGACTACAGCGATTACATTAACAAACTCGATCGCAATTTGATTTTAGAAATCAAAAACAAAACACTTCCGACCTTCATTGGACTGCGGTATTACTCAAATGGACTTTATTAAATGCAGTTTTAAGACCGTGCAAGTCACGACTACATCGGCGTCATACAAAGGCTTTTGGAGGGTAAGAACGTGATATAGTCTCTGGCGTCGATCCAAGAGAGAACGTCAAGGCTAAGCCTTTTAAATACCTAATTATTGATGTGCTTATTCCGATGACCTCATCATATGAAGATGAGATGGATTACTGTGTTGTGTTTGTGTGGAACGCATGCTGAATAATTTATCTTCTCTTGTTGAGACGGTTTTCTGAGTGACCTTTCGGTGTATTCGAAATACTTGCAAGCTAGGACTGATACTTCTGAAACCAGTATTCGAATTGTCAGTGGGGCATTATTAACAAACCCGCTTAGTTCTAACACAACAGACAGAGCAACAATAATTGAATAATATCCAAAAACTAGACATTTCTGTCAATTTTGGAACTTTTTAAGTTGTTCGGCAATGTTTTAGTCCTCTAACTAAGAATTTTGCTAAGAATTTTATGAACCACAACACAAAACGCTAACAAAAATAGATTCCATTTCTAGGGGTCTGACTAAGTAGGAAGGTAAAACAGGTTTCGCATTATTTGATTAGCACTCTGTAGTTGGTCAGATAAGACCATTGCTCTTTGTGCTTATTATTGCAAACAATCGATCAAGCTTCGATTCTTTCACATAACTCGTTAAACAGGTTCCTCGAAAAATTCGCGTTGAATTTACCATTTGTCTGTTTACAACCACATTAGCGGGAGACATCCTGGTACTGTCAACATAACGGTAGAAGCCACAGAGGTCACATACCATCTCCTCATACAAAACAAAATATTCCGACGAAATAACTGATTAAGCTCCATGTATCAAAACATCGAACAAAAGAATATCGCCGAACCGTTAGTGAATTGCCACAGGTGCAGTACAGGCTGTTGAAAGTAATATATTGCCACCAATTCACAATTATGCACCTTCCATAACTGTTTCTGCACGAGTAAATTCTGTTTTTTCACTACAAAATGTTCTAAAAATAGATTTTAAAAATCACAGTTTGAAAGTATAACAAGAAGCCAGTTATGATATAAAGCTGTTACGTTTGCCGTGCTTAGTTTGGACAAAAACTTTAAGACGACGCATTTCGTTGCAATTTTTGTTTCTTTAATTGTCTTATTTTTAAACTTGCAATTGGAGATTGTGTAAAATAATTTCACCATTAGTATGCTGATGATGATAAATAACGTTGATATGTTTTCTTTTCATTATAATTCAGAAAACAAATCATTGCCTTCCAATGTAAAGTAGGGAGTTTGTTGCTAAACACAATAATTATTTTAGGGCTTAAGTCCCAAACGTTAAGGTTTTTCTCACTTTCTACTTAAGTAGGCTACTTCATACATGTAAACACTTCTAATACTTGCTGTATTGACGTTAAGACTAACAAAGTCTTTGACTAAAAACTTTTTTACTACACCACCCACTGCTTCCACAAATTACAGACCAATAGCTATAACAACATTGTATCATACATAATCGTAACAGCTTATTATAGTGATTATTGGCTCTAGTAATTGTAACAATTATCATTAATTTCCACTTGCACATCCGATAGAAGCGTCTCGCTTGACTCATTTTGTGAAAGAAAGCATTAATTTGGTACTTAGAGCATTGAAAGTAGATGTTCTTTAAGATGTACATTGCACTTATGAACACACTAGCTTTCCGCCCGCGGCTCCGCCCGCGTGGACTACAGGTTATATCGTGCCCAACTGTGGGATAAAATGTAGCCTATGTCCTTTCCCAGGCTCTAATCTATCTCTGTACCAAAATTCATCAAAATCGGTTCAGCGGTTTAGGCGTGAAAAGGTAACAGACAGACAGACAGACAGACAGAGTTACTTTCGCATTTATAATATTAGTAGGGATCACACTTAACCTTTAGACTTTGCACTGTTGCAGGACGATTTTTAAGGGTACCTACTAAAAGTCTTCTTCTTCAAACAAAACGATCAAAATAATAGCGTTGACATTAGCAACATCTTTATTGTTAGCATGGACGAGTCATTACCTCTTTTCAAACAATCAGGTCAAACTGAGACACAGAGAATCATAGAAAAAATAATTAGATTTTGGAATACAGAGACCGAAAACATTAACAGATCTCTAGTACATAGAATTCTGTAAACAACAGTTTCCAATAAGTTAAATATATCGAAAGGCCTCATATGCTTTCTACTGTTTGCCCACGTGCAGTGAAACGCCTTTCGCGGACATGCATCCGTGCTGTGGCATTTGTCATCGTTAGTCGAACGCGAGAGGAATTGACACAGTCACGAATAATCACCTACAGTCACGACATTATACGTCAAATGGTGGAAACCATGACAGTATCGAAAGTCAATTCGGTATCGGTATCTGATTAATTTGGGTTACAAGGCGAAGGCGACAATTTTTCCGATTGATAACGCGGCCGACAGCTTACAAAAGAGCAAAGTAAGTTTGGAGATTCTTCTAAGTATTGTGGAGACATGGTAAAATGTTCTAAGTGTCTCTTGTATGGTGTTGTAAAAAGCTCACACGAGTCTTAATCGCTGCTTTATTAAAGTGACAAGAGCTCTATTCAATTTGAAAACCCCAACTAAAGAGGAAGTAGGACTACAGTTATTTCGTTGGCGAGGTGGTCACAGGAATTTTGTTATGGTTTGGAAAAAATGCTGCTGCGTTTGTACTACATTCTTCCTTTCATCAAAGACAAAGATGTTCATCGTTCTCGCAAGATCACCAAAGGCTTTAACTTTTTTTTACAATCAAGTATCGATAACCTATCGACTTTTATCTAACTCTATTTAACTAACAAATAGCTAAGCACATAATTTAAAGTGTTCGAAGTATTCACTTGTGTTTCTTCCACATTTCTTGCAACAAAGGCGCGGTCGGTACATACAACGTCTTGTTCCGTAACATTTTCATTGGAAACATCTTTTTTGATTGCAATGCTGTCAGTAAATACACGGTCGTGTGGAGTATTGATTAATGCTCAGTCATCGACAGACAGATGATATTTCACTGCTACAGTATAGATTTACACAGTAGTGAAGCTCTAGAGTGATAGCCGGAGAATTACTTTGCATAATAAATACTTAATCTGATGGCGTCGGAAAACTCATGAAATTGGATAGCTTTGATCAACTGTGTTAGTTTCATCATGTTTATTAAACATAAAACGCACAAAGACACTATCTTCTACGAAACATTAAAATTCTATCAGGTACAACCACAAACACAAATAAAATGAGTAAAAATCGGTCATGCATAACGTCGTGAACGTTATTTATAGAATGGCGAAGTTATTTCTCAAATAATGTAAAGAATTTCAGATAGATGCCTCACTTTCTATATATTGCTATTAAATTCGGTTCTAGCTGTACTTAACTTCGTGAAATAACTTCTTAATTACTTGTATGGCAAAGATTTTTCGCATAATCTCATGAAACCGAAATGTATCATTTACCAACACAAAAGGTGAGGATCATGTATTTTAGTTAGGCAACGTACTTCTTGGTTTTTCTTATATTTTTGGTATTTTATTTATTTTATTACTGGCCTCAACAGAAAGTGCGTTGTATTTTGGTCTATATCGTACGATGTTAATACTGTAACTATCATTTCATTATAGTTATGCCAGCTGTGACGTTCTCTCGACGGCTCATCATTATTCTCCTCTGGCTTTGGCTGTCTCCTACTTTCATTATTGCAATCATGTTCAGGGCAAGAATTGAGGAAAATACAGTGGCTACTAAAAAAAACTACGTTTATCAAGTTTCTTAAAATAGCAAGTCTTTTCATACTAGAGAATGGATCACAGACATAGAAATAAGTTTAAAAAGTCAAGCTCGAAACCAGACAAGACGAAAAAAGATAGACTACATCTGTCGTCATAACGATACATTATTGTTGTTATTGCAGAGCCCTATTTAATCGTAAACACCACCAGGGTGTACCACGAGCAAGTAAAAGATGAATGAATGCCCACAACATTTAATTGCATTAAATAGTTGTAGACAATAAGGCAATGGAGAATAAAATAGTAACTTAAAATACCATAACAATCGATATAAGCCGATACAATACCAATAAATACATCATGTCTGCAGTCCAAACATTTTGTACCTAACATTAAGCAATAAAACTTAAGCAATACCAAACAATGAAGCTATGAGATGTTTGTTAAATAAACAAACTTTATAAGGATGGACAGAGGTGATCAAACAATGAACCCCAATTTTAGCTTCACAAATATTTAGATAAACCCTCTATAGGCTCCGTTATTGACTATGATAGTATAAGATAACAATATTATGGAAATGGGTGTTCCAGGGATTTGACGGTTGAGAATTGATATTGTGCTTGTAATGAAATCGTGCTACATACTTCAAAATACACCAGAGAAACTAAACAATGGATCTAATCTGACTTAAATCGAACATAAGTGAACTTAGATCTAAAAACTCAAAATCTCTGCACTCATGCTGGCTGTAAATTCACCTCGCTTTTAACTCTCCCGGAAATCGCCAGTGTGATAAAACCCTTACTATTTTTATTTCTGTAATATAAATGGGCCTTAATTATTCTTGCCTTAGATATAGACATTTCACTATATCGGGCAACATTTAGGATAATGTAGAATTTACACGTTTTCACAACCTATCTAACGGTCTACCCGTCTCCACCAGAACTAATGAACGAATATAAAGAGAGTTAATATCACAATGAAACTATATAAACACGGTACCACTGAATATGGATGTAGTTTATTTAGTAAATAGTTTTAACAAAGCTAACGTGACCGAGATGGTCTTAGCTATTTCATTTATGGTTTTCATTGTTGTTCAAAATATTATTATGACAAAGTAAATAGTGTTTTGACTAAATATTGGGGTAATGTCAAAATTTTGTTAAGCCGTAGCGATGAATGTCGAGGATGACACAATTTTCAAGTGAAAACTTTTTTAGCGGCGTTGATCACTTTTAGTATGGGGAAAAAAATTAAACTCGCAATGAACTCGCTTCAGATGTCACGAAAATGCGTAGCATAGGGTTGCCACCTTTTTTGAAGTGAAAACTTCTTTAGCAGCGTTGTGTTGTTATGTGTATTTTGAACTATATGGGTGGAAACCCGGACGGATGGCAGCCCTATGGTAAAATTATCTCTGTGACAGAAGTCAACGATGTCAACGGTTATTCGCACATAGTGCGCAAATACCGATAGACTATTTTACTAAATTGAAAGTAGAAAGTTTGGTCGAGTGGAACAGTTGCCAGATTGTAAGCAACAGGTCGAGGGTTCGAATCCTGAGAGAATAACGGACTCTTTCTGTATATTTTGTTTTATTTCCATATTAATGCACAATGTTAAGTTTTCCACTTTTTTTATTTTATTATAAGGCGGGTTAACTCTTGACCTCAATCTTGACCACAAAGATGAGGTCGACGATGGAGCGAGTTAACCCAGAAAATGCCTATAAAGGCACTGGTACTCCCGCGCACCGACGGAACACAGCAAACTGTTTGGCGTCGGACTTCGGTAGGAGGATGGTCGCGAACCAGACGGCCCTTTACAGAGCCTACCACACCGCATGAGACCATAGGACAACACCTCAGATTTAGAAAAAAAATTGAGTGTCGTTGCCTGGGATGGAGATTACTTGGAGGCAGGTCTCATTTGTGTTTCCTTAGTCGCCTCTTACGACACCCACGGAAAGAGATGGGGTGGTGTTATTCTCAACCGATCACCACACAGCAACAAACTTCTGCCTGCACTCCCGGAGTGCAACCCGTTGTTTTTTTTAAATATTAGAGTTATGTTTAATCAAATAACCATAAAATTATGGTTATTTGATTAAACATAACTGATGTGTAAGTGTATGAATAAAGAAAGTAAAATAATTATGTTCCAACAATGTACGACCAGGGAAAAAACCTCTTTTCTGTGGTAGAATAGAATAGAATAGAATAGAATAGAAAAATCTTTATTTTATAGGACATTCAAGATGTCACTTAAAACAAGTCAAGATTACAATGAAATACATACAAACATACATTAAACGATTTAAATACATACATACGCATTCGTTCTTTTGACCCTACTGACTCTACGCCTATTCGCAAAGGTGCAGTCTTCCTCAGAGAAGAACAGGCAAGAAACACTGAGGTTGCTCTTTTAAATCGCATTACAAATTTTAACTAAATCTGAAATAACTCTAGAGCTGAGCAGTTCATTCCCATGGCTGCCTGTCTGATAGATAATCAGAAATTTTGTAGGACAAATCGCGCTTTCCAAATCGACGTCAGAACATATTTTATTCGCACCTCAGGCATTGTCTGCTTACACAAACGCAGACAAATTACTCGACAACACAAAAAACGTAGAGTTCGATCCGTAATGTAAATTTGTTTAGGAATTCAACACTGATCTTCAAATTGATTCTGCGAAAAAAGGAGCGACCACAAACCCAACTCAATACACCACTTAGCGTTTCATTTACGAGTGAATAAAAATATATACTTAAAGTAGAATAAAATTGGTTATATCGGGTTCTTCTTCATTGTAGTTTGTTATTTGATGGCCACTTTAATCGAGTAGTAGTGACTCTGCCTCTTGATCGACGCGTCTGGGTTCGATTCCTGGTCGGGGAATATATTTGTATAAAAGCATATGTTTGTTCACTTATCATGGGTGTTTGTGTCTATCTTTTTGTATGTTGTTAGGGACCCACGACACAATGGAAAAGCCTTTATTTGCCCTACAATTTCATGTCAATCTATGTAATTAAGTTTTGCGATATTCGTGATGGGATGCAGAACAAATTTTTTAGTTGACACAATTTTCTTTACATATTTCTTTAACACTAACCCTAACCCTTCTACCCTCTGATCTATAAAGAACCTTTTGAGTAAGTACTGCAAGGTGTCTCTTAGGGGGGCGTTAATAAAACAGCTGGATTCTTCGTTATTCTTGATTATAATTAACAACAGTAATTTCTTCGTTATATAATCATTTACTTCATTAAAAAATCACAACTGTAAAATAGACACCTGCTGAAAAAGTGCTATTGCACGCCTATCATCGAAATACAATTACTTCGCGGGCTAAACACAATTAATCCGCAAAGATCAAATACTCAATACGCCACGATCAAACAATGAATGGCGCAAGGCCAGATCTTCAATCATTTCGAATCATGACATCGAATACCATTACAAACCTTTGAAATTGATATTCGAATTATCTTCTTCGAAATGATCGAATGAGAAAGAAGTTGCGTTATGCCCGATCCTCTGTGAAGGTCTGCATACCACAGTACCGTCAATCAAATAAAAATCAAAACGCAGATCACTAATTTGCACAAAAAGGCAAGAAAACGTAATAAAACAAAAATAGAAGAGTTGGGATTGCAAATCTCAACAACCCTTTCCCTCTTGAATTTCGGATGACGGTCGCCAGGCAGTAGCTCAATGTAAAATAAAAACACTTTAAAAACTTACCTCGCATAAAAGTTCATATAAGACGAGGCAAAGTAACGGGAACAGTCAGATTCCATCGCGTCCACTTCCTAACGGTCCGACCTGTCTCCACACTAATCATTACGCTCCTCATCTCGCTTCACTCGCATCAATACGTTTTAATAACATTCAATAGATCATCAGATAAAAGCGATTCAAGAATAGCGACGTTTGGTTTGAGGTGTCATTCAATGAGTCATTTGAATTTTGATGTTAATAGATTGTCAAAAATATCTATGACGATTGGTCTACTTAGATGACCTATTGGTGGTAGTGATACTTATATATATCACTACCACCAAATGTAGGAAATGGTTCCAGGTTCTCGGGTGTGTTCGTGAGTATGAGTACCCCAGTGGACTTGCAAAACAATGTAAATCTTAGTGTTGGGTCTTTTAACGTATGGCGTTCAGTGTCTTTAGGGTCAGTTCACAAGGCGTCGCGACGCTGCGCGCACATTTTAATAGAGCCACTCAAAATTGAATTTTATTTATTAAATGTGAGAATTTAGAATACGTTGCATCACGCAGCGTTGCGCCTTAAGATGTTTCATGTTATAAATAAAATTCAATTTTAAGTGGCTCTATTAAAATATGCGCGGGGCGTCGCGTCGTCGCGGTGTGCACTGACCCATAGTCCTAAAAGTTTTTATGAAAAGAAAATTAATAAAAGTTTTAAAAACCATTGGGGAACACTCAAATGTAATGCTGTCCTTGTTTACATCAACAAGACACTATGATATTTCAAGATGTTAGTCTCAATTAAAGAAGCTTGAAATGTATTTTCACAAAAATGTAAGGAAGAACAAAACTGTTCTTCAGTATTTTGTGTCTATGATAATGAGAGGAAACAACGAAATCGTAACCGAACAAAACATTTTTTGCGTTGACTTAAATACTGGGTGAAAAAAAACCTTCTAGCTATATTCAAAATCCCGAACCAGTATCACTCAAAGAACACATTTATGAAAAAAAAAAGTGTTCAGTAAGTGATACTGGTTCAGGATTTTCAAAAAAGCTTCTGATTTTTAGAAAGAAATTAAAGGAACATTATGTATCTGTTGCTTTCCCTTCAGTATAATCAAAATAATATTATATGTATTTTTTATGTATGTATAAAATATATGACTGTGTATTTATATAAATTATTTATATATTATATGTATGTGTAGTTGTATTTTTATGTAGTTTATATTAGTATTTAGATTTCAGTGATTAATTGTGCACGTCTGTCTTTATTTATTTTACGCCTCTCACTGTCCCAGGTCTGCTGGAAGAAATTTCTTAAAGAAATAAGCTGTGCCTTTTGTGTTCGTTTTTCTATTTGTCTGTAATATTTGTAATTTTTCCTGTGTACAATAAACTGTTAAATAAATAAATAAATAAATAAGCTAGGAGGTTCTTTTTCAACCTCTATAATTATAGTCTTTCATAAATTCTCGGGAACTGAAATACCTACCATGTTGTTGTTTCATAACAAAAATGACTAGATGAGGTAATTCAAAAATCGTGGCGTAAAAATTGAAAGTAGATTCGAAGTTCGTGATCGAACTAAACTGACGACAGCCAGTTTGATTCTGTTGCAATGCAAAGATTACCACGACTTGATCCGTTACATCAAAGCACGTTTTCGATCAAATGAAATGTTGACAAACAGCGGCAAACTGATCTTGAACTTCATTTTGCAAATGAGCTCAGATCTCATGCAGATTGGAACTCGTAGTAATATCTTTAACGTCCGACCAAAAAAGAGAGATGTTATAAGTTTGACGTGTGTATTTGTGTGTCTGTGTATATGCATGTCTGTGAGTCTGTGTGCTGTCTGTCTGTGGCATTGTCGCTCCTAATCGAAAAGGCCGACCTCGATGCCGTTTTTTTATTTGAAAGCTCACATATCGACATGGTTCTTAGCTACATTTTTTTAAAATCGGTTTAGTCGTTTAAGAGTAATTATAAGCGATCGAATGTCGGGGTTGATACAATTTTTTAAATTTCAGTGTTATTTTGAAAATGAACTCAGATTTCACGCAGATCGGAGCTCGTTAACATTTATTAAATTCTATTTTTAAATTTAAATATTATAGTGATCTTTTAAAGTCTGTGGCAGCGTTCAAGTTGCATTAAAAATATTTTTGCGTGAATTCGTATTCTGTCGAGTGAGATATAAAAATCTTGATTTATTGCGCTGCTTTGCATGTTTTGTATTCAGTTACATTTGCATAACGTTATTGAGTAAGTAAATTAACTAAAAAGACAGACATCATGTGTCAGTAACAAATTATGTTTGTTTTATTTTTATGTTGTTGTTAAAATATTTTTGATAATGAACTTTTAGTTCAAAGTCAAGGTTATGAGGACCTTAGGCCAGTATTGCTCAGACTTGATCTATACTTAAGTAGCAGTCGTCTTTGTCATTTTGATAGTGAGAGAAAAAGAGAAACAATACTTAAGTATATATCAATACTTGAGTCTCCTTCTGTAATACGGGTCTTAGAGTTATTTAGCAGTGGACGCCTTCGCCTTCACTCAAGAAGCATGACACTCCATGATTTTGAATCGTTCTTATTTCGTATAATTAAGAGGGAAAATCTCTCTTCAACTGTCTAGCGAGCAGTGGTCATCATCAGCCTATACGTCCCCACCGAGGGACACGGGCCTCCCTTCGAAACAATGGGAACAGTGAAACGAGAAATGACGGCCGATTTGGATCGATGGGTCCTGAATTAGAGTCTCGGTTGGCGCAAATATATATCTAAAAAAAGCAGATGTTTGTTCTCAGGACATGAATGTTCGTCTATCTTTGTGTATGTTCCAAATAAGAGACATTTTGTATGTTCTATGAAAATAAAGCAGTTTTTGACTTTTTGACAATTTTTTTTGGACTCACGACACAAGGGAAAACCTTAGTGTGGGCCTTTGCGTGAGTGTAGCGTTTATTTGTTATTTTTTTTTTTAATATAGGTATAGGTACTTATTGTTTTTAAAACAAGAATGGTCTCTAGACAATTTCTTAAAGAATCACATGTGATTTTAACTACTCTAACATTTTTGCTGATTGCAGTTCTTGAACACGACAAAACCTAACAATTTTCTGTCTAGATCGCACTACTATCCTGTCTAAAATCATATCTACATACGTATACAATGTTGATGTCGAAATCCAAGCTCAATAAGGGCGTCGTGGCAAGAGTGAAATGAGTGAGTGAAGCTATTAAAATGTTAATTTCCGTGTTAGTTGTCGTAGAGAAATCTAATTTAAGTGCTAACAGTGTGGCTGAAGGCACATCCATTATTACGCCGGTCTTATGCTGCTGCTATACCGCTGTTATAGCACTATTTGTACTATAATATGCGTGTACACATTCATTAGTCGCATTAATGATAAAGTTCCTTTGAACATGTTAGGAGTTAGAGAACTATTGTTCAGCCTATGCTAACTTTATAGTTGTATTTTGGTAGTGATTTGATTTGTGACAATTTATGCTCGGTTTTTCCTAGTTTAAATCTCTCAAAATCCTAACTTAGTAACGTTAATTTATATTTTATTTTAAACCATATTATTATTTTTCAAATGCAAAGTCGTTTTACTTTACCTAACTACCATTCCAAGCAAACCCATTCTTAATTTTAAAAAACTTGACAACCATATCTATCATTTACAAAGTCGTTGTTATATCAAAGAATAAGAATCATCCCTCTATTCCACTCAAATTTAAAAAAATTGTAAAACCCCCGACATCTAACCTCTCTAACCGTGTGGTGATCGGTTGAGAATAACACCACCCCATCTCTTTCCGTGGGTGTCGTAAGAGGCGACTAAGGAAACACAAATGAGACCTGCCTCCTAGTAATCCATCCCAGGCAATGACACTTCATTTTTTTCTGAATCTGAGGTGGCGTCCTATGGTCTATGGCGGTGTGGTAGGCTCTGTAAAGGGCCGTCTGGTTCGCGACCACCCTCCTACCGAAGTCCGACGCCAAACAGCTTGCTGTGTTCCGTCGGTGCGTGGGAGTACCAGTGCCTTTATAGGCATTTTCTGGGTTAACTCGCTCCATCGTCGACCTCATCTTTGACCTTATGGTCAAGATTGAGGTCAAGAGTTAACCCATCTTATAATAAAAAATAAAAAAAAACATTCGATCGCTTATAACTTTTAAACGGCTGAACCGATATTGACCGACTTGAAAAGGAGGAGATTCTATGTTCGACTGTATGTATCTTTTTTCTGTATTTAACATTGATCAAGGTACTCACATTCACTATTTCAGGCACTAAATATTGTAGGTACCAAATTTTGCTTCCTCATTTCAGAATATATGAGCCGGAGAGGTCAGCAGTAATGTATTCTAGTCGAGGTCCACCGAACAATCGAATCCATCGGAAGCTCAATCTTGGACTGATAAATCTTGGTCAGCGCTTACACCGTAATGTAATGTATACAATTGTTATTTAACCAGTGACACTTTAAAAACAAATCCAAGTAATCCACACTTCATTTGGATTAATAAAATGTGCTTATGAAAAAATAAAAATAATATAAAATATACACTGTTACACACTAAGGTTTTCCCTAATTTCCCTTGAGTAGTGGGTCCCTTGGAACACACCACAAAGCTGATTTAAACTACCATTACCCGAGAAAGAACATTTGCTTTTTACACAAATGTCTGATGCTGCCTCTTCTGGGTTCGATTCCCAGAACCCGTCGATCAACTTCAGTTTAAAGAATCTTTATTTCTCACTAAGACAATGACACTTACATGAGAAAAGGGTTAGTTTATAAAAGTAAATTATTTTTGTCGCTGTACACAGGAAAGACAATATAGATTTAAAAGTGGTTAGTACGTAGTAGATAGGGTTAACTTACAACTCACATTAAAGACATTGAGGAAAGATTAAAATTCACATTCTCACACCTAGTTAAACACAAAAACACACTTTTTAAACATCGTTTTTTTTTTCTTAGCAAAAATTTAAGTGTATAGATAGTTATTTTCTATCTATACTACTTAAATTTTTGCTATGGTATTTATTGTTTCACATTCACTTTAGCAGGTATTCGTATAGTTTTGACTTAAATATTTCTAGTGATTCGACCTTTTTTTTAATTAGACGGTAATCTACTATATAAAAATAAGTCGGGTTTTCCTTCCTGACGCTATAACTCCAGAACGCACGAACCGATTTCCACGGTTTTGCATTCGTTGGAAAGGTCTCGGGCTCCGTGAGGTTTATAGAATACTTTTTTTTTTTTTAAATTAGGACGCGGGCGGAGCTGCGGGCGGAAAACTAGTTTGTTATAAAGCTGTGCTCCTTCAAATGTAAACATTTTTTTTGCCGTACTTGCCCCAACTTACATGTTTAATTTTATTGCTAACTTATTTAAAGTCGCCCAATACGTATAATTTGTAATAGAGACAAATACATTTTTATCAGGTATCAATCTTTAAAGATCTGGCTCATATCACTTCCGACATGTCTTCAGTGGAGAGCGTATCATCTTGAGCTATTCAAATTCAACCTTAATACAACTGCATAGAATAGCAACTGTATTAGCTAGAGTTACTTGCGGGACTGTTTACGGTCAGTCTACAAACAACTTCGTTTGACGGTAGCTGATGATTTAAAATCAATTTCTCTTTTTTTCTTTTATCTTGTAACGTTATACTGTTTTTGTTATTGAATTTGGAACTAGTTTTGATTTAAACGATTGTCACCAGATGACGTTGAAACTTGCGCTAGGGCACTCTACAAAGGCTTGCTCGCCCTCTAGAGTAGTCATTTCAACACATTTTTGACATTTGACCGCGTTGTTCTCACGTTGTGCTTGAACTATTAAATAACATATACAAAAGTTTATAAGCATGTAGTTTATTTTGTAACTTTCCTTTTATCATTCGCGTGAAATATTTGCCTATGTCACTCTCCAGCACTCCAATGACCAACTATATTGTGGTAATATTTAAAATTAATTCTCAAAAATGAAACTTTTACTCAATTTCTTTGTATTGTACATTATTTTAATTAATAAGTTTGGTACAGTGTCTAGGTGGTGTTTTAATGTTTAGTGGTACAGCAGTTATTGCTTACTAGCTTTCCGCCCGCGGCTCCACCCGCGTGGACTACAGGGTATATCGTGCCCACAACCGTGGGATAAAATGTCCCAGGCAGCACACAAGTCAGATAACTGGTCAACAATGTAACCTTATATGAGGTTAAGCTTTATTATTTTTGTATAGAAGCTGTGTGTATTGCAAAGTGCTGTATAAACTTTTTTTTTGCTATAATCTTGCTATTAGCTGAGTAAGTTTTGTAAAGTGCCGATTTTATTTCTAAAAGCTGAATAATCATCATGAACAGACTTGTTACTCAAGAGTTTGTGTAACCTTTTGTATAATACAGGTATAAAATTCAATTATCAAGCATGATACTGAATAATAGAGGTTCTGTTCTCTTTTAGCTGTATTACAGACCACATCTTGACAGAAATTCAGCTGCTGTATAAAGTAGGGTGTTATTTCTGTTATGAACAATGTAGCCACTTATCAGAAATTAAGACAGCTGTTATAACTACTTTATTCCTCTTTAAGTATGAAATTACCCTCTAGTACAGCTAACTTTGGTAAAAGCAATCGTAACAGACTCTTATACAGAAGTTTGCTGGATATTCACAAAAAGTAGACATTTATTAAGCTAGAAGAACTGTTCTGAAACTTTAGTCAGATTAATGTACACTGAATCCCAATTATTTGATTAACGGTACGAATGTGTGTGATAATAGAAAAGTTATCCAAAATATGTTGTGCGCAGACCACTTTTAACCAGAAAATAGCTGAATAAGTGGACACATAAGGTCTGTTATGCAGACATAAGATGAGTATCTGTGCAAGCAGGGTATTTAATTCAGAATGAGCGTCGCCATAATGAATAACATAACCTATTATAATTTTTTAGAATTTTATACACAAATACTGAATTTTAATAACGAAATCAGTATAATATTCTTGTAAAAGTATTGCAATGTTATTTTTGAACCCTTGAATTGCATAAAACATAAAAAGTATTTCAGTAGCAAAAACAAAACAATCGATGAAATGTTGTTTATTATCTCAAAAACTCGCTTATCAGGGCGGCGCGTGAAAATTTTACACGAAATGTATGTATAAATACACGGTAAAGTTGCACGCGCACCTACAATTTCTTTCTTTAAGCATTAAATTAGGGTACAATTATTTATTTAGTTACAGTAGGAACAACTATGGCCGTTTAGCTTTCACGTCATTACAATAACACGACATTTCGGATTTGTCAATTTAAAATTAATATGAATACCTAACTTCTTGATAAAAAGTTATGAAATACGCTAAACGCTGTGTATCCTCTGAATAACTGACCTTTGAAGGACTTCAGCACTAAGTTCATTCATCATTCATTCTTCATCTGGCTAACAGGGCTGCAATATTTGTATAAAATAACAAAATGCTTTTATCCAGAAGATACTCACCTTGTGCAATTATTCAAAACTTATTCATCTGTTATGTTGCTATTATCCAGCTATTAGCAATATGATTTTGTGCCCAATTTGCTTGGATAACGTCTGAGTAAGCGCTTAACCAGCTAATTACGGTAATCTTATTCAGAAATTCGTTTCTATGACTGCTGTTATACAAAACTTACTCAGAAAGTTTGTGCTGGCTGGGGTAGCCTATGTCCTTTCCCAGGCTCCAATCTATCTCTGTACTAAATTTCATCAAAAATCGGTTCTGTAGTTTAGGCGTGAAAGACGGACAGACAGATAGAAAGACCGACAGACAGACAGAGTTACTTTCGCACTTATAGTATTAGTAAGGATATCTCTTAAATGGCTGAACCAATTTTGATCAAATATAGCTAAGAACCTCTCGATTACGTCAGTTTTCAAACAAAAAAAACGCAATTAAATCGGTCCATCGTTTAGGAGCTACAATGCCATGCCTGCCACAGACAGACACACAGTAACACAGACAAACAGATACAAAGAAACACGTTAAACTTAAACAACCTACTTTTTTGTCGGGGGCATAAAAATATTTCGTTTATTCGCTTCGGTGTGATACGCCATCGGGTTAATGCCACCCCTGTCATTAATCTCATCTCTTCCACTGGCCAAGTCACGGCGCAGGGGATGCGACGCCAAAACGATTTGGGAAAAGCTTGTACACTGGATTACCCGAACCTCCCCTGACCTACGAATCAAATTACACTTTTAACATGTTTACTTTTTGCTTATATTCGTGTTTGTTAAAGAGTTTAGTGCTATTCCCTATTCGTATAAATTTTTATTTATACGAATAGGGACTAAAATACAGTATATAAACTGTATTTTAGTCCCTATTCGTATAAATAAAAATTACAAGTATTTTTAAAAACATCGACCTAGCAACTGATTTTAAACAGTTTTCATTAATGGATTCTAGATAAGTTTATTTATGTGTCTAATTTAATTGATGTTTTGTGTACTTACCTGAATTGTTACAAATTAAATTTGACTTATTTTTCCATCATATATTTTTTTTATTATTATAAGATGGGTTAACTCTTGACCTCAATCTTAACCATAAGGTCAAAGATGAGGTCGACGATGAAGCGAGTTAACCCAGAATTATACTATTGAAAAGATTTTTCGATAAGTATGACTGTATTCTGGGCAAATAAATATACTTATGGTTCAATAACTTTAAGAATATTTGTATTTCATAGTAAAACAACGAGGCATCTTCTGTAGAATGGCCATTTACTGGGCCGGTCTGATTTAAGTGTACACTGATACGAAAAGAAGAAGAAAGCAGAAGGTACCTTAAATTGTATTGTTTTATCACTGAATGTTTTTGGAAAATACGATTCACTGGGTTGTACCTATCAAAATACATTTTGAACCTTTTGTTATTGAATTTTTTGTATCGAATTTTCATACAAATGCTTTCATATCAATATAGGGGATCTACATATAAATTTAATAATAGCTTTCCGCCCGGGACTTCGTTGCCGTGGGAATTCAGGAAAATCATGTACCCTATGTTCATCACGGATAATGTAGAATTCTAATGGTGAAAGAAGTTTTCAAATCGGTCCAGTAGTTTCGGAGCCTATTCAATGCAAACAAACAAGCAATCAAATCTTTCCTCTTAATAATATTAGTATAGACATATTCAACTAGAATTCATTTTGTAAAACACATGAAATCCCAATTATTTGTGCATCTTCTAATATCAATTTTAAAATCAATTTCTTCAAGAAAGTCTAAGTTATTTGGCACAGACGGAGTTTGGCAAAAAATTCGGATAAGCAAAAACATAATTGGCGATCTCTATTCAAAATCCGAATCGAATCGACTTCTCGATTTAATCAAATCGGAGCATCGTACAAGATGTTCATTTCGAATGTAAAAGAAGTCTGTCAAGTAATTAGAGCAGGGTCAATGAGATGATGTCAAAAGTAGAGTGCTAAAACAAATTGATATTTAGCAGATTCCTTTAAAAAATATTAAATGCTATTCTAAGTGTACAAATAAGATATTTTATCCGACCACATGACTTTAACACATACATACTATCGCTCGCACGCTTATAATCGCTAACGGGGTAGGCAGAACTCCGGTGGTTCTAGTTCTAGAACCACTAGATGCCACGTTTGACATACATTTTGAGGGTTATTAGATGAAACGCAACGTATAGTGGTGAGAGATTGTCGGCCATTCAGCCTTCGCCCAACATAATATATTCTTTATTGCACAAACATAGTTATTAAAATCAATTGGAAAAACCAAGTGTACAAAGGCGAGCTTATCTCTAAAAGAGATCTCTTCCAGACAACCTAACTAGTGAGAAATAGTATATAAGTAGAAGGGGTAGAGACATACAACAAAACCCTCGCCTCCCTATTACTGGCTTTTACAGTATGCCTTGATAGAGTTGGCAGCTGGTACGGAAATGCATTCTGTGCTGTTGTGATAAGAGCGGTTTTGCAATGAAAATGGAGTAACCTGATGCGCTGGCCTCTGTACATTCTAAGTTTTTCTTTCACTCCCAATCCAGCGTGGAAGGAAACTTTAATCGTGTTCAAATAAATCTAAAAAGTATAGACAAATTATGATTTTCGTGAAGTTCAGACATGTTCTGAATTTTGAAATCAGAACATGTTTGAACTTCAGCACGCGCATGTCCATCTTTAATTACCATAGATTAATTATGCATGCTGGAAGACAGACACATCACCAGCTCTAGCACGATAACGACAAACTCGCGCTCGGCTCACGCTGAAACTTCAGTTTGATTGCGCGAGGGTCCAGGCCTGCTCGCCCTATGGCGTTGTCAGTGTTGACATTTTGACATAGGACCGCGGTGTTGTCGCGGCGCTGTCACTATCGTACTCGGCCTGCTCACCACTTAATTTTTACAGAACGAACAATACCCGACAGCAAGAATGTTTTCTGGCCCCATTCACAACGTATTATACAAAATTATGTGTTTAACTGCTTTTTGTTAAATACAAACTCTGAATGTACCGTAAGCTGTTATTTAAGTGCGTTCGTTTCGTCGTGAAAGACCAATTTTTTAGAGTAAATAAATACTTCTCATTTTTGGAAATCCAAATTGTCTCATTATTTACATCGTACTACTCATTGGACAGGGTTTACATGCGTTGTGAAGTTGTTTAACAAGTTAATGGAAATTATGCATAATTCAGGCACGCAATACATAAACAATGTAGGTAATATAAAGATAAGCTGTCTCTCTAAAATACAAAATTATGACTTACGACAATTGCTCATGAACATTTATGAAAGATGTTTTTTGACTGATGAGTAAGTAAGGAGAGGAAATTTTCAAATATCGGATTAGGTCCTCAGTCAGGTACATAGTATGTCTTAAAATTCATAGTTTACATAGGATAAAATTATAATGAAAAGGTTCCCTTTTTTCGATTACAATTTTTTTTTCAGACTTGCCATACATTTAATCAGTCCGATTCAAAAGTTAGGGAAGCTTTTACCAAAATTTTCTTTCAGTCGGTTTCCTTTTAAGGTAATTGGAGAAAAAAAGATAAATAATTCTAGCAAAATGAAAGACAAAGGGAAGAGGTGAGATAATTTCTAACCCTTCTTTCCGTGTGAATTGTCTTTTTGTGGATTTTCTTTTTCATTTTTGTTTGACAGTTTTTATTTTTGGTATAATTTTTGACATTTCTGTTATGTATAAGTTTCTAATTATTATTTTTGCACTAATATACGACAAAATCATCATGTCAAAAATATGAGAAACTAGCTTCCCGTCCGCAGTTCCGCCCGTGTGGACTACAGGTTATATCGTGCCCAACTGTGGGATAAAATGTAGCCTATGTCCTTTCCCAGGCTCTAATCTAACTTTATTCCAAATTTTATCAAAATCGATTCAGTAGTTTAGGTATGAAAGACGGACAGACAGACAGACAGACGGAGTTACTTTCGCATTTATAATATTAGTATGGAAATATGGATTATTTAAGGTTATAAGAAGGTTATTTAAAATATATTGTATGTATTTTCAGGTTTTCTATTTTTTATTTTAATTCCTAAGTCTACAGCATTATCAAAACTTATAATACTAATGAATCTATCTAAATATTTGCCAATTACAGACTTATAATTTATTAACTTTACATACATGAATTTTAGTGGGTACTTTTTAATAAAACATTGTGAAATTAAATGAAAACAGCAAACTAACCAAAAACAGAAGTACTAGAGGTGTACAATATGAAAGCTAAATTGTCTTCGCACCAGTGTATGACCATGCTATTAAGGATATCATTATAATTATTCAATTCAATTCAAAGTATTTATTGCAAATCTCATTAGGTATAAGGTGGTACATAACATCCAGATTGATGAGACGCAAGGGCAGATTGATGAGATGTAAGGGCACAGCAATTTTATACATCTACTTACGTACTAAAACATTGTTATTAAGTAATACTATTTTTCTATTTCTTACAGCTTAACTAGTCTAATTTATCTTTAAAAAAATATTTATAATAACTTTTGGATACAAGGAATAGTTTTAGGTGTTCCTGAAATAAATGACATTTATCTATATTTTTAATGAAATTAGGAATATGATTGTATATTTTAATGGACATTGTTATGTGGCCCGGATGAAACTAGATTTTATTTTGAAAAGGGCACTAATTATAGTACCTGTATGATTACAAGTATTCAAATCGACTTTTAAGCTTACTGCCAAGCTTACTGTGCTCTAAAATGTACAGAGCAATTCAAAATATTCACATAACATGTGTAAGTATATTTTATTTTATTTAAAAATTTTCTTTACTGTATACCAACTCTTTACTTTCTTACTCTGAATCTCAGATAAGTAAACATTTGTTTTATTACGTAACCTGAAAACAATATCTAGATGTGGAGAGACGATATGGCACGCATTGGGTGGAGCCTTGGTGCATACAAATCAGCTTGTCATTGGATGATTTAGATATTATCTGCATAAGCCTCTATGTCACGTTCCGTGCCAACACATTTTCGGCATTTCTGTTCGGGAAACATCTATTCTACATTTGTGTTTTGGCATTAGGGTAAAGTAAGTTTGACTCTTTGTCACTTTGCGGCGTCATTGGTAACTGGATGTAATGGGATTCGAAGTTTGATGTAGAAAGGGTTTATGTTGTTTTTCGATGTGATTAGTACGAACCCAGTCCCGAATTAGGTATCCCAGTGCGTTTTCTTTTCAGCTTTACCAACAGCAGAGAAAAAGCTCGAGTGGATACCTGCTAGCATAAACATGTACCTAACATTACTTTCTGTATATCTCGATCCGACCTCTAGGGTCATTACAAAACAGTAAGAAATAACCTCGACATGACAAAAATATGTCATGCGCGTATGCCGCATCTGTTTTGTAAGTCTACGAAGGACATACGATTGATCTGTCACTGTCACGAAAAATATGCACTGACATTCGATGCTAAAAAGTATATCGGTTCGAAGAAGTTCAAAGTTCAAAAGGCGGACCAATGACAGCAGGCTGTCAAATGAGTGAGGCATAAGTTGCACAAAGTGTTTAACATAATTTCAATGCCCAAGATAAGCTAACTCTAAATGTAAAGTAGTACGAGGAGTAGCAGTTTTCTTTCATCCATCAGGATAGGCAAAGGATGGAGCCATACAGCCAAATCTTTCTTAGGTAATTTCTTCCAATCAAAGTCATCATTTGAATGAATTTCGATCAGGGTCACGTGTCCTGACGCGAGTTTCAAATTTTTTACCCATACTTCAAAGTGCAAAACGCCGCTAAAGAAGTTTTCACTTCAAAAATCTACTCTATCCTATCTTTTCTACAACTTTTATGCAGATAAAGAATATAGATTGAAAGCAAAAAGTAGCTGTATCTAATATTGAAAGCGGTCCGCTCCGTGTTTACCAAACAAAATCCCAAGCGATCAGTAATAAGTTCCTCAAACAGATGATTAATTACCCGGAACATCTCCAAACCCAATCGAGGGTGTATTGATGGCCAAAGAGACGAGCTAAGTGTTTCTTTGATACAAACTTGACGAGTTGCTGAATTTTAACAGGGTTGAGGTTACTGTTGGTCATTGGTGACTGGAAGAGATCCTTTCAGGAATAAGTCTGCCTTTGCACATCTATGTTTCTTTTGTATTAGTCTGTAAGATTTTGCAACAAAGAGTTTACATACATCTGTTTATTATTGGGTGACTTCAAATTACGAGTAGTTAGCGAAAAGTAAGTATGTGAATCAGCCCACTAAAATGAATAAGTTTTCCAAAGAGACTATAGATCGAAATATTTTAAAAAATTAGAATTTTATAGGGTTCCATGAGGAAAGGTGTTCAGTCAAATCAAAACAGCTTTATTTCATAGAATAGAACATTTAGGATGCTACTTAAAATTACTCGAAGTAGTGAAGTATATTAAAGGATTTAATACTTACATACATTCGTTCTTTTGACTCTACTGACTCTACGCCTATTCGCATCGTAAAGTTGCAGTCTTCCTCCAAGAAAACTCCCTAAAGGTTCGCTAACTTATTTGAAGTCCCCCACATAAAAATAGATGTTTGTAAAATGTCATCGGTAACGTTTGGTGACCCGTTGATGTTATCTAGGTCTGTTATGTAAGAAACCTTTTTAGTACTATTCAGTGAGGCTTACGGCGACTACAGCACCTAAATTACGATTTTATGATGCGTGGATAAGCATGACGCACTGCATTAAATCGAAGAAAAAAAATACAACGGCAATATTCAGGACATAAACCTGATAAGTAGTTTGCTGAAAACATGATTCAGCACTTTTGGTTCGATAGAAAAAGCTCACAAAGTCACCTCTAAATACCAATATTGTGTATCTTTTAAGCTGTAAAACGATAGTAAAATGCACACAGGAACTTGAATTTGCTATCAAAATGTTCGTGATTGAACACTCTCGATAAGTAGTTAACGCATTTTTCGATTTAAGCTGTTACCTTTCCATAAATCTCATTTTTCTAACTTTCGAAGATGTTTTTCGCACGCACGCTTTCATACTCGTAGTCCGTAAACTTCGTGTATCGACACTGTTCGCACTGCCGGCCCAGGCCTGTTGTGAGACGGAGATGGCACTATTCCTGTGTGCTGCCTTTATCGGGTGCTGTAGTCGCCTTAACAAATATACTAATTCAGACACACATCCTTACAGTGCATTCTTAATTTGTTTGTGAAACAAACATTACAAAATATTATCTACACTTATAATGTTTAAAAAGGAAAAAAATAATTGTTTGTTTACATTGAATATCGGCTCCGAAACTACTGGACCGATTTGAAATATTTTTGAATGCTACATTATCCCTGAGTAACACAGGCTTCATAATTTTCCCGAATTCCCACGGAAACGATGTCCGGGAGGAATGCTATAGTTTTCAATAAGCGCAAAAACCATTATCAATTCATCTTCATGTTTGCAACTAATAAACTGGTTCCTAATTTCCAGTCTCATTTACGCATCAAGTCTGGTGCATAGCCTGATCTAACTGCTAGTTCAAAGGGAGTTTCCTTCCTGTTACTTAACGTCTCCAGTTTGTCTTGTAAAACGCTTCCCCTTTTCGTATTAGCATCCTCGTCGAGTGCAGCTCCTCCTAATGATATTACATTTTTTACTTCCTCCTTATGAATGCTTAAGGTGCTCCCCCATTATAAGCTAAAGTATACCTCTACCTAAAAAAGCAATTTGCATTCATCACCTAAAACAACCATCTTTTTCACGCTTAGATTTATTGTGAATGAAGAATTAGCTCATCTTTTTTAATGGTAGGAAATTTCCGGGTTTTGGCATGCATCACATTGTCTCGTAAAAGAACAAAAACGTAAATTAGACTCCAATTTAAGAAACACATTAACATCTTTGGTCAAGATCTTTTGTTAGATGCGAAAAATCATCTACCCATCATGTCATGAAAGTTAACTAACACAAGTTGAAAGGCGACAAATTGCTGCAAAAACTAGGTAGAAAGTGGTACAAAGTTACTCAAAAAGTTACTTACCGTATTCGGAAAGTTCAGTCGCGCTTCAATAATCGAGCCGCAGTTTTTTATTCAAAACTGCGCTGATATCGAAACGAGTCCCAATGATAGCCACTTTAGTCACTGAACATCCAGAAAAGTTGCACAAATTGATATCACGACTGTTTTCACTTTCTAGAGTGCGTGGATCACTCGATCACGAAAGAAAGGCCGTCGTATGGAGCATCGATGTCGGTAAAACTTGGAACTGAATACACGCGCCGCGCGAGTTCGCCGCTCGACCGCCGACTAGCGACTGTGATAACACTTCCTCCCGATGAACCTGCGAAACTCTCATAGACACTGTAAGCTCGCTCCTCTCTCGCAGCCGTCGCCGCACTATCCTCCCTTTTAAAACTCGACCGTGTTTCTGAACAACAAGCAACAAATTTCCCCGACGCACGACCTCGAACGCGTAACGCGTTTACGGTACGTAAATCGTAGTAGATTTGTTTTGCAGCCCCGCCATACTATTCCGGCACTTCGCTCTTTGGCTACAGAGCACTTTTTTCCGAGCCGTTTCCCGATAAATAGAGCCTTCTTTTTATCCAAGGTACAGGGAACGCGGAATAACCGCTACGAACAAGATGCCAACTTTCTAAACTAAACCTATACCGGTCTATTGGGTCGGCGAATTACGCTATTTTTATTGGAAACAACAATAATAATAAAACATTAGGAGATTGGTCTCGTGCTGCAATTTATCCGGAACGCGGTAATAATGTCGAAAGGGTTTTTTAGTTTGAAGAATGCGGTTTTGATGTCAGGTTTCTGCGTTTTTTGTACAGGGTGTACAGAAAAGTGGATACTAATTAGTTTTTGCCGGAGCTCAACACTCTTGTTTGACAACCTCTCCATATAATTTGCATCGCGTGCAACCATATTTTAGGGACAAGCTTTTTTATTTCCTCACAACAAAAAACTTCTTTGAAATCGCGGTGTGGCCCGTAGGTAATACAATTATTTATTTGAACCAGTGTTCAATTTCAAATTATTGTGATCTTTTAAATTTGTAATTACTTAATGATTAAGTGATTCCTCGAATTATAACAATATTAATGTGATATGATCATGATTTCATTTGATATGTATTTAGAATTTGATCAATGGAATTATTTAAAGTAGGTTCCTACATAGTACCTACGTTAGTAAGTTTTACCGTGTATAGTGTAGAAAATAGCCTTATTTTAACTTATATTTCTTAAAGATACCTATATCCACTTATCACCACTATTTCAGCTCGTGTTTCATCTTAGCTAATTTAATATTGTTAAAATGTTCCCTCTACCCTAAGGTTGTCTGAAAGAGATTTTGTACACGTATTTTTATGTATTGTTGTTTCATGAGTGAAAATAATTATATTGTACTGTATGGTTTTGGGCTGGATTCAATTATGAATCTGTTTCTACCCCGAAGCGAAATGTATCTATAGCTAATTTTAAAAGTTTGTTACTACAATATCACCCTGTAGGTCTTGCGGTTATGTCCTAAGTGTCAGTTACATGGCCTGGCTGGGAAGCCATATAACCGACTAAGGCAAATTGGATGGGCCAGAACCAGATTATGTCAGTTAGCGAAGGTCGTGTCACATTACATAAGGTCGTAATCTCTTCAGTTGTAAAAATAGGCCGTGCGTAGATAATTTGGCATTATTGCGTTTCGACGTTTGTAGATTCGACCTTCTGAACAATTTGTATTAAACATTTGTCTCTCTATAGATAACTAGATATAGCTTTCCGCTGTCAACTTATTTGCGTTCTAAAGTAATTTAATGTAATTTCATAATTAAAATTATTTATGGCTGCAAATCATATTCTGGGTGATTGCTTTATCCTCGACTTCATCTTTCCTCCCTAGCTAGATTGTGGTCAAGAGCGAAACCATTCTCTACAAAAAATGTCGCTTATCCTAAGCAGCAAGTGGGTACTACAAGTATATGCTTCTGTATCGGATTTGTTGTTTAAATAGTAGTTCTCATAGTGCAACAAAACAGTTTTGATGTAAAGAAGAATTGAAAGTTTATTTTTCTACTTTTCGAAAAAAAACAGTTACACTTTTAAAGCCACAATAATTATTAATAATGGATAATGGAAAAATAGGGATAAATTTCGCAAAAAAGCTAAAAATATACTGTAAACTACATAGTAAATTCGTAGCATGGTTAATCCTCTTGACTGGACAGAAAGAATAATTCCAAACGTAAGGCACGCACAGCTGTTAGACACACAAAGTAAGTCAGAACCTGAGTATGCTTGTTGGATTACCGATTATTTCAAACCCAAACATAAAGTAAGAATGCAAAAATTTGTTGTCATAGAAACAATAGTGTATAAAAGTTCACTATTTTAGTGTCTCTGGAGTCTTGGTTGACAAATAAATAAAGCCCCATCTAGGAAGATTGGTTGTTGGAAAATTGAAGCTGATATATGTAAAGGCTTCCGAATATCGAAACCGTAAACCAATGGGGCGATCTCGTGACAAACTAGGTCAGCAATGCCAAAAAGTTTTGTTCACACTTTACAAAAATATCGTTGTTTTCCTTTGATATTTAACTTTTTAGCTAGTAGATGGGTATCTTTTACGGTTTCAAATAAAGGTGGATCTGTTACAGAACCACTTTGCTTTAATTTTTTTTAGTTAAAAAGTTATTGAAGACATAATTTGTGAAAATTTAGCCTTGTTCCACTGCTGGCCTTCCCGGCAGCCCTCCATTTCTGCTATCTTTTTCAGAGTCATAGTCATTTCTTTACATTAAATAAGGTACAAAGAGATCGTAAATACAATTTTGTTATAATGTTCCACATACCACACCGGCAAATTTAGCGGAACAACTTATGTTTTTCATACAATTAAGTCAACTTTAGAGTTTAGTCGGTTAGTTGGAACACGATATGCAAAAAATATGTTTGTAAATTTTTTTTTTGGGTCTTACGTCGTCTACGACACATTGCCAGTCTTGGGGCAGTTTCAGTGGCTATAGCCCTCTGTCAGAGTATACATTCGGCATACACAGCCGGCCCAAAATATTCACAAAATATTTTATTTTTCATTTATTTCTTACACAGAATTATACGCTGCAATCTTTGCATATGTAGAGTCGTAAACTCGTGGCGAAATTATTACTTTGATACTCCTGCGATGACTCTGTTTGAAGGTCGAAAGGACCATTAAAATTGTTGCATTTTGTTCTAACTTTAGCTTTACCCATGCCGACACGAAAAAAAAATACCTTTAACAATTTGTGTTTTTACTGAGAAAAAGGGTTTATTTACTTCTGTTTCCTTGTAAAACAAGCTTTACATATAAAGGCGCCCGCTGAGACCTGTACCCAACCACGATACGGCTCCGCGCTCCCACATGACTGACGTTGACGTCACAAGTGGTACTCTCAAAACTCGATAAAACATCAATGGATTTGCCAATAACATGACTTGGCGGCACTCCGTTTGATATGGAAAATTGCAATATTGTCTCTGTGTTGGAGATATAGGAAGAAATGTCTCCGTTGCTTTGTGAACATTCTTGGGATACTTAATGACCTATATGTCACATACCTCTTAGTCCCTGATACATTTTTTTTATTATAAGATGACCATAAAGGTCAAAGATGAGGTCGACGATGGAGCGAGTTAACCCAGAAAATGCACTGGTACTTCCATGCACCGACGGAACACAGCAAGCTTTCTGGGTGTCGGACTTCGGTAGGAGGTAGGTCGCGAACCAGACGGCCCTTTACAGAGCCTACCACACCGCATGAGACCATAGGACGAACCCTCAGATTCAGAAAAAAATGAAGTGTCGTTGCCTGGGATGGATTACTAGGTGGCAGGTCTCATTTGTGTTTCCTTAGTCGCCTCTTACGACACCCACGGAAAGAGATGGGGTGGTATTATTCTCAACCGATCACCACACGGTTCATATATAACAGACAACAATTGAGGACTGATAGTCCACTCCGGACATCGATAGGGATTATATTAACTATTTTTTGACATTGGAAATGTCTTTTCGTTCGCTCTAGTATGGCTCCGATTTCACGAAAATGTGCGATCCCCTTATATCTCGGAGAGTTGTGGAGATATGATATTCAAAAAAAGCTCAAAAGACGCGTATTTACGAAAGCGAAAGTATGTAAGGTGAAAAAATAATTATTAGAGAAAGTCAAAAACTATAAAGTTATGGTCGAAATAGTGAAAAAAAAATAGACGTGTGGCACTCGGGGACTGCCGCGGTAAAGCTATTGCATAGCATTTTGTATCAACTTATGCAATTATAATTAAAAGTATCCCTCTACTTTTAATTATAATTGCATAAGTTGATACAAAATGCTGTGTAAAAATTTCAAAAAAGTTTACCATTTTTTTTGTTTTTTACTCGCTAGATGGCGGTCTTGGATTTTAAAATGGATGTTATTTTCTCAATCAGCACCCCCGAAAACCTATTAAACGACACCCATGACGGTTTTTTACAAAAAATACATGTCCGCCATCTTGGATTTCAAAATGGATGTCATTTTCGGAATCAGAACCCCCGAAAACCTATTAAACGACACCCATATCGGTATGCCCGAAAATTTCATATCCGCCATCTTGGATTTTTGGTGGGGGGAATCGAGACGCTCCGGGCTTTGCCCTTCGCGTCACGATTCCCCCAACTAAAATCCAAGATGGCGGATATGAAATTTTCGGATGGCGGTCGGCGGGTAATATGCTTGGTGACGCTTCGGGCTTCGCCCTACGCGGAGCTCGGCCTTCGGCCTCGCCCTATACGCGGCTCGACTCGGCCTTCGGCCTCGCCTCACCTTTAGAATCTAAACTTGTATGGCGGCCATCTTGGATTTGGGGGGGGGACGCTCCGGGCTACGCCCTACGCGGAGCTCGGCCTTCGGCCTCGCTTTTTACGCAGCTCGCCTCGGCCTACAGCCTCGCCTCGCAGCGTGGTGTCGTGGTTCGGCTCGGCCTGCGGCCTCGCCTCACCACTCCTTGTATGGCGGCCATCTTGGAAAATGGTGGAATCGAAAAAGTGACCCGATATTCGGAATCATCGACCCCCAAACCCCCCAGATACCGATTTTCGTCCGGATCGGAGCAACTTCATTTTATTAATATTATTATTATATTATATTATATTATTATTATTATATTGGAGAAAAACCATTTTCTTCTCCCATTTCTGGGGATTATTATTATTATTATTGTATTATTATATTATTATTATATTATTATTATTGTTACACGCACACAAACACCGTGTCGAAGACTGCCGAACTGAAACGATGTTAGACGCTGCAAGAGACCAGACGTCGTGGTGGGGGGTGTTAGGTTTTTTCGTTACGGAATTTCTGGGTTCGGTCCCCGCGCTCAAGGCCCGCGATAAAATCTATGCAATAGCTTAAAAAATTACTTCTTTCCGAATTATTGATGTTGGCGCTCGATATTTTGGAAATGAAGAATGATATCAAAAAAATTCCTCTGGACAATTGAGTCAGCTAAAATTTGAGCCTAAACAAAGACAATTGGATTAAGGGTTTGCCCTGTAGCTTAACCTTTTTTAAAAAAGTCAAAAAGTCAGAACGACATTCTTTTAAATTCCGTAGATTCATTTCCAATGTGCTCAATAGTCGTGTGAGGCACGAAATATGTGATTTTTTATACCTGCCTATATACGTATACGTCCCTACCGAGGGGCTCGGGCCTACGTTAGAAACACGAATGTCTGGGTATACACCAGTATCATTATAGTCCTAGAATACATTCTATCTATCTTCTTTCTTTCTACTATATAAAAATAAGTCTGGTTTTCCTTCCTGACGCTATAACTCCAGAACGCACGAACCGATTTCCACGGTTTTGCATTCGTTGGAAAGGTCTCGGGCTCCGTGAGGTTTATAGGATACTTTTTATTTTATTTTAAATTAGGACGCGGGCGGAGCCGCGAGCGGAAAGCTAGTGAGATATAAGATTAAACCCCACCGTCCCATACTTACTGACTTATAAAGTAGGCGAAGAGTTGGTAGCTGGCACTTTAAGGTTTTTTTTTTCACTCCTAGTCCAGCATGGATATACAATATAGGGGCTCCGTGATACACGAGACAGGTTAATTTATATTTATTCTCCCTGTAATTATAGGTATATACGAGGAGGAAAGAAGCTTACGTTCGTCTGGCTTGGAAATAAACTTATTCATTTGATCGTTTCTTAGCCTGGAGCGAATGTGTTCTTGAGTTACCGGCACATTATACTGTATGTTTTGTTTATGTGATACGTACGAGAGAAGTTTGAATTGTAACAAATATGTAGAATACAGGCACAGGACTTTTGAAACTGAATTGCTTCATGAAATTGAAACGACTTACTTGTTAAAGTTCCATCATTTGGAACCCCGATAAAAACAGGGATTGTCACGGGGGGTACCTATTATAAGTTTAACGAGTGTATCTGTGTGTCTGTCTGTGGCATCATAGCTCCTAAACAAATGGACTGATTTTGATACCGATTTTGACCGATAGTTATTCAAACATCTGATAGCCCAAGGGCCGTTTGGAGAGGCGAAATTTTCCATTCCTATTTCGATCTTTTTAGGGATAATTTGTTCAGTTTATTAGACTGATTCTTACCTTTGATCTTTGGCAACTAATTATAGTCACAGTGTTACAAGTTATTTTTTTTTATTTTATTAATGAAGGGTTCGCTCTTGACCACAATCTAGCCCAAGGGCAAAGATGCGGTCGAGGATGTAGCAAGCTCACCCAGAAGAAGCCTATTCACTCGAACTTTATAGAGATTCGGGTTATATGAACTCGGAAATACAGACGCAGGCAGGGAATTCCATTCCCTAGCAGTGCGCAATACGAAAGATGATGAAAAGCGCTCAGTGCGAATCCGTGGGATATCAACAAGATAGGGATGGTACCCCGCGGTGCGTCTGGACGTTCGATAGAAGTATGGGGCAGGCGGAATGAGCTCATGCAGCTCCTGAGCATACTCCCCGAAGTACATCTTATAAAAAATACATAGGCAAGCTACTTTGCGTCTATGAGCTAGGGTTTGGAGCTTATCTTTTACTAGCTTCCTGTCACCGATGAGTCTCCTGGCTCTGCGGTCCACCGAGTCCAGTGTGGCTAGTTGGTACTTGGCCGAACCATCCCAGAGGTGGCTGCAATACTCCATGCACGATCGGACCTGTGCCTTATAAAGGGAAAGGAGTTGATCGGGCGTAAAGTAGCGCTTAACTCTGTTGAGGATGCCCAGCTTTTTGGCCGCTGTTTGTGCTTTGGACTCGATAGAGATTGTTTCTTGGGTCAAAGAAACAGGTCCCCTATTTTGTAAGTTTACGGCTGACATTGGGGCTTTTTATAATTCGAAAACGGCACGGCAAAATTGTACTACCATTGCCTCCTACATACTAGGGATTTTTGTAGTTAGGAACATAAGGGGCGATGATAATTCAATATTTGACATGCCGTGCCGTTTGAATTATAAAAAGGTCCAATATGACCGATACTTGTTACTACCTGCATGCATGTCACTGTCATCTGTATAGCGCATTTATTTATTTATTTGTATAACTTAATGCACAGATGTACAATGGCGGACTTAATACCTAAAGGCATTATCTGCCAGTCAATCTTGGGATGATTAGTAAAGGATCCGTGAAATACATCCGATTCTCCGAAGTAAGTTATAGACTTACAGAATAGATTGGTATTCTTGCAAACTCTTCCTGGGCAAAGATAACAATACTGAATTTACCAGTGGCTTACTCGTACATAATTTAATGCAAGCTTCATCTTCCCCCAATATTATTTGGTTGTTGTCGGCCATGCGTCTTGTTGAACAGCCACAACAAATCGAGATGTCAACAATAACAATAAATTTCTTGTAATGACATAGTGCAGAGTGCATTGGAGTATATTCAAGGAAATGAGTTGTTTTATAATGACTCACTGAATTTTTATAAGTCTATATTTTATTAGACAAACTAAGAGTTGGATGGATGACGTAATGGTGAACTGCAATTTGGACTTTTAACTTAAATAAAATCCATACTAATATTATACATTATTTTACACCTCAACTACTGAATTGATTTTGATAAAATTTGGTACAGAGATAGATTAGACCTTAGGAAAGGACATAGGCTACATTTTATCCCTTAGCTGGGCACGATATAATCTAGTTGCACACGCTGGCGGAAAGCTAGTAAATAAATAAACGTTCTTGGACAATTCGCCATCTAACCCCAAACTAAGCAAGACTTATTACTACGTGAACCACCCATAGATAACTGATATACCTTTCATGTATTTTTTTTCTAAATACAAACACAATATACGTAAACACTGAGACTCTTCAAAAATATTTAAAAATGCGGTTTTCAAATTTTTGTATTGGTCGGAAATCGAATCCGTAACTGTCAGATCAGGCGAGGTAATAAGGCAAGTAACTGTAGGTAAGGACATTGCCGAATGAGCTATCAGATTATGATTTTATTAGTGTAGGAGTGCAATTAAATAGGTATTGTATTCGATTACATTATCTTTTTAAAATGTAATATTATAGAAGAAGATAAAAAGTTAGTAAAAACATCGTAAGCTGCCCTTTTAAAAAACTGAATGTGTAATCAACATCCAATCTAGTTACAATAGGGGAAGTCAAAGTGAAAATAGCTTTATTTCATAGAACATTCAGGATGTTACTTAAATAAGTAAAAGTAGTGAAGTATATTAAAGGAATTAAATACATTATACATGTATTCGTTCTTTTCACTCTACTAAAGTTGCGAATAAGCGTAGAGTCAGTAGGAAGCCAGGACCCGTCGATCAAGAGGGAGTGCAGTGGCACCACTCGACGAAACCAGCCGTCAAAGCTGCTGAAGAAGAAGATTTTGACATAGGAAATGTCTTTTCGTTCGCTCCAGTACAAACTCCGATTTCACAACAAAGTGCGATCCCCTTATATCTCGGACAGCTGCTATCATATGGTAATTTTAAAATCTCAAAAGACGCGTATTCACGAGAGCTGTAAGGTGCAAAATGAATTATTCGAGAAAGTCAAAAACGAAAAAGTCATGGCCAAAATAATGAAAATAAATTCATTTTTTCCAAATTGTTCATATTGGCGCTCGATATTTTGGAAACGAAGAATGATGTCAAAAAATTGTAAAAAATCTCCTCTGGATAATTTAGTCAGCTATAATTTGAGCCTAAAACAAAGACGAACGGGATAAGTGCCCTGTAGCCTAACCTTTTTGAAAAAAGTCAGAACGACCTTTTTTTGAATTCCGTAGATTCATTTCCAATGTGCTCGATTTTGAGGCACGAAATCTGTGATTTTTTTTCTAAAAGTTAGTCGGACACTGTTCAAATTGTATTTAATAATTTTACTGAATATCGTTTAGTTACGAATTTCCTTTATATTAAGACTTTGAATTATGAATTGTTACACCTTTAAAACTTCTACGCTAACATTATTTTTATCGCCAAAAAGACCAGCTTCTTCCCTCTTCACGTCTGACTCCAAAAAGTACCAAAAGAAGGGTAACTCTAAGTGCAATCAGTCATAATCATAAAACAACATTTTGATACACCCACACCCCGTATGTCGATGACACCATTACTGTTAACCAGCTGGGGAAGTAAATAAATACAAAGTATTCGAGTATATTCTATGAATAGGGTACCTTGTATATTGGGGTGGGGTGACTTTAAATTAGTTAGCGAAACTTTAGGGGGTGATTCTTTCTATGAAATTGAATAATTTTCTCCAAATACCCTTTTGAAATTCTCAAAAAAATGGTTAATCAGCTGATCTCACAAGTTGTATGAAGGGGTGAAAATCTCTTTCACATTTTAATCTATGTTCCTTAGAAATAATCGTTCTTTTCAGCCCGTACTACAGAAGGAGACTCAAATTTTGATCTATAATTAAGTATTGATTGTCTCTTTCCCTCACTATCAAAATAACAAAGACGACTGCTACTCAAGAATAGATCAAAGTCTGAGTCGCGTTCTGTAATACGGATCTTAGTGTTTGTCATATATGGTAATTTTGTTACACAGCTTTAAAAATAGAACAGATAACAATTGTCAAAATCTGGCAAATTTCCAAAAGCTCTTCTTTCTACAATATTCTCGAGGACATTTTCTTGATAAATGGAGGAAAGACGACAGAGCCAATAAGATATCGGCATTGGGGACCTACGCCGTAGTATAATGGTATAGACAATTTTGACAGATGGGAGTGACCGCCCCGGGTGCACGTAATGAGCAGTGAGCACTGGGCCAGGAGCGCAGTTTTATGGCCAGTTATTTTTTATGTCGTCCCACTGTGCACCCGGAACAATCAACTTTACTATCTATACATATATGTTCACATATTACGCACTGTGGAATATTTATTTATTTTATTTTAGATACAAAAAGACATTTTGTTTCTCGGAAAAAATACCTGTTTACATTTAAAATAAAAAGTATGTTTGCTTCATCCTCGACTGCATCTTCGCCCTTGTGCTAGATTGTGGTCAAGACCAAAAACAAATTAAAAAAACATATAAACCAGACGAGCTTTTCAATAATAGTGTAACATATGAAATAACCAGAGGATGCCCGAAACTACGTACCCATGGGAATTTCGTAAAATCCTTTCTTATTTATTGCCTACGTTGCAAAAGGAACCTTTGTGGTAACTTTCAGCTTTCAAGGCCAAAGGTATGGGCTGGGGGTTGACGAGTCAGTGAGTCAGTTAGTACCTGCAATTTTATATATTAAGATTAAGAAGATAAACCAATACCTATACAATATATTTAATATCGAACGAAAAGAATGTGATTTCAAAATAATTAAAAAAAATGTAACGCGATTATTGCGAAACAACGAATCAAAATTCCAATCAATTTTCTTCAAATTTTTTGTATCAAATTCCTATTAAAAATGTCCGTTGGCTCATCATCCCAAATATTGGAGATATCTCGTTTCAAGGGCTCTTTTACTCTGTACCATCTACTACCGAAATTTCAAAGCGTCGAATGACAGTACATCTCTGTCTTACGCTAAACCATTGATTCCCAAAGTGGTCCAGGTGGACCCCCAGGGGTCCACGGGAGACTCGAAGGGGGTCTACGTTGGTGTGACAAAAAAATGGGGGTTCACAATTCGTATAAGCGGGGGTCCACAAAAATTTATCTGTTTTCGATAGTTAAAAACTAAAATGCTCCTTGTGCTGTGAGTAAGGTGTCAAAAATGTAAAGTTGGATGGAATAACTTTTTTGATTGGCAACCTTTACTTTTTTGACATCCACTCACAGCACAATCAATTAATTAATAAACCAATCAATTCTCGCTTTTTTTTCGAAAACTGTTTATACGTGGTTGAAACTCAGCCGCAACTCAAATTCTCTTAATTAGATCTAATCTTCACATTTTATGTCGAGTTTTGGGAATATGGTAGAAATGTAGCTGCAGGGAGGGGGTCCACCGAAACAAGCAAAATTTTGAAAGTGGTCTATAAGAAAAAAAAGTTTGGGAACGTCTGCGCTAAACAGATGACAGTGACAGTTAGTGACAATTATCAGCCGTCCGTCGATCGTAGATAGTACAGAGTAGGTCCCCAGATTAAGATCAGGAATTCTTTGAGCGCGAAGAAATCAATGTGAAATCAAAACTACCGCCAAAGAACCTTCAAGCTAGCATGTAGTTTGGCGGGAAATTTCCTGTTTGGCAGGAAATCGAGACCGCAACCGGAAAATCACAGCCTGGACCACCGATATGGGAAGGATTTAATGGGGTAATACTATAAGTAGTATAATAGCATAGTGTACCTTAGCTATCTTGTACTATTAAACGAGCTAATCTTGTAATATTTAAGACTAAGAGACTTACAAAATGATAGAGAAAGTAAGCTACATTCTAGTTTGACATCGATGTATTCAGCCCAGAATACAATGGAAACGTGAGCGGTTTAGCGTTAGTAAACATGTTCTGTGTTTTAGCTTTGGTAAACACGTTCGAAAAGTGTACTTAAGTCTAATCCTTACTTATATTATAAATGCGAAAGTAACTCTGTCTGTCTGTCTGTCTGTCCGTCTTTCACGCCTTAACTTCTGAACCGATTTTGATGTTTGCTACAGAGATAGATTAGAGCCTGGGAAAGGACATAGGCTACATTTTATCCCACAGTTGGGCACGATATAAGCTGTAGTCCACGCGGGCGGAAAGCAATTTAACATAACTTGACCCGGTTTGGTCGAATGGCAGAGATGATGCCTCTTGGTCGATGGGCCCTGGGGATCGATTCCTGGTCAGAACAAATATTTATGTAAAAAGCAGATGTTTGTTCTCGGGTGATGTGTGTTCGTGTCTCTGTGTATGTTCAAAGAGACCCACGGCACAAGGCCTTTGAGTGTGTAATGTTTATTGTTTGGCGATGTGTAAAAATGTAAGGACTCGACTTTATCCTCTGATACATTCAATTTTAATTACATTTAACAAACTAATAATACATACCTACTAACATTACATTTTGTGTTTTATTCAGACCACATCCATGTTCTTCCTAATCTTTGCATTAGATACGTCAAGTAGGTAGTAAAGCAAGTCTGTAACGATTAGGTAGGTACTTTCTCTACTTTGCTAGGTTAATAAAGTACAGTAACTCTTAACAAGTTAGACTCGTTAGAAGTCAAAAGCAGACTGTGTAAACAAACTTTATATTAGTACGTTATGATAATTTTACACTTGTACTAAACATTCATAACAATTATAATACCTATGTTTAGTAAACAAAAAGTTTCGATTTTATTTATTTTAGTAAATACTAAACGTATTTGACTTCACTGCCAGACGATTATTTCCTAGTGTAATCATCACTAATTAATCAACAATGATTTTCGTAGAGAAAAGTGAGAAAATTCCGGAAAATTCACAATTTAAACAAAAACACCTTTTTAACAAACTTGCTGTACGTATGACAACTTTATCAAGATTTTTTATCAAGCGCATTCTACAAGTGGATAAGAATTATTAGACTTAGGAAGAGATCCCAACGTCATTGATACGAACTGTATTCATCGTTCTTAAGGCGGAAAACATTTAGATATACTTTCTTTATATAGGGCTAGCACTATGCGCTATTCTGAAATCCTAATATAAAATTCACCACTCCGATATACTTAGTCAATGTTCATTGTTCACCTATATACAACATTTCATACTGTAGAAGCTGAAAGCTACATTGAATATAACAAAACCCATGTTGTATGAAAGCAGCTGAGAGAGCGTTCCCTTCACAATAGCCAGACTTACGTTCAATAGACGCCATGGTTCATGAATTATTTAAACAACGACGTTCGGAAAAATTCCAACAGATTAAATTTTACATACTTTATTAGTCGTTTTCTAAAGACCTGCCGATGCAAGGAAAATGGGTTTGTAAGGAGATTGTGAATGAAAGAGCTACTTACATAGCTTACTATGTAAATGAATGAGACAAAACCCTACGTACAATATCAGAGGTTCTCAGACATTCCTCGAATCAATGGCATCTCTAGAAAGGATGAAGTATCTGGACCTGGTGCACGAGGTTACATGTGGAAGGTGGCATCCACGGAAATAGTCCCGATAGTCACATCGGTGAATGGTTTGGTCGCAAAGAGCGTCACATTATATCTTCGGGGGCTTGGTATTACTGGGAAACCAGTGATGGACAAGATGCAGAAAGCAGTCCTGCTCGATAATGCCAGGGTAGTTCGCCGATTTCTTTCATAATCGGCTTAGAACCCTGGCCGATTGTTGCTGGCCTCGGTGGCGTTTTTCCTGCCACTCCCTACTTCAGAGGTAGTGAGACAGTGTTAGTTTCTGAATAATAACAGTAAACGTTACAAACTCAAGGGTTTCACTAAGATTTCCCTTGTGTCGGGGGCCCCTGGGACACTCACAGAGACAGACCCAAACACCCGAGAACAAACATCGCGGTGGAATGACGATGTTGGCCATTTCTAACCGCCAACAAAAAAGAAGGGTTGTTATAAGCTTATAATTATAAGTTTGACGTGTGTATCACGGTATCTGTGTATCTGTATGTCTGGTGTATCTGTCTCCACAGACAGATACACAGACATACAATCAGTCCATTCGTTTAGGACTGTATTCGTCGTTTAGGACCTAAACGAATGGACTGATTTCTATGCAGTTTTTATGTTTGAAAGTAATCGAACAGGTTCTTAGCTGTATTTGATTAAAATTGGTTAAAATCAATACACAGACACACAGATACACAGGTCAAACTTTTAACACACCTCTTTTTCGTCGGGGGTTATAAATCTGATATAAAATGCACTGATGCTGTTTAACATTGTTTCCGTGCTAAGTATTTTTAAGCTGTCTGCCGTCTGGTCCGCCTCAGACGTGGAAATCTCATGAATAAGTAAGCATGTACGACCAGCAGCTCGCTAAACTACCCCACTTTCAAAAATAGCCCTTATGGTAAGGACTGAGAATACCTCAAGACCAATTTTCTCATGAAAACTGACTGTAGCTACGAGGACTCTTGAACAATGACGGATGGTGGAAATAACGCAAATACCAAACTTTGTGGACGTTGACGAATTTTGATCAAATTTTCCGTCGGTTGTTTTAATCTTTATTTAGGGATTGGTGTGGTGTTACACTTCTAGAAGGAGGGAGGGGTGATGTATTTTGTGACAATGCAGGTTAAAGATAAAGGAAAAAGCGTGGAAAAGGGGAGGAGGGTCCAAAGAGTCAAAATTATGTGTGACGTGTTATTCGGCCCTAAATTAATGGTGAATCCGCCAGA
Organism: Aproaerema taeniolella; assembly: GCA_949987775.1. Classification (NCBI taxonomy): domain Eukaryota; kingdom Metazoa; phylum Arthropoda; class Insecta; order Lepidoptera; family Gelechiidae; genus Aproaerema; species Aproaerema taeniolella. The sequence continues at coordinate 15,261,530 of OX465255.1, read as the reverse complement.
CTGAAACATCTTTTCCGAAGAACATCAGAATTAAAACTAAAAAAAACAACGGGTTGCACTCCGGGAGTTCCGGCAGACGTGAAAGCTTGAACATATATTACTCTCCCTTCGTCTTACGAATTTTCGATCAGGTCACGTGTCCAGAGGCGAGTTTAACATTTTTACCCATCCTAAAAAGAACGCCTCTAAAGAAGCTTTCACTCTCCCTCCTTCTTACGAATTTTCGATCAGGTCACGTGTCCTGAAGCGAGCATTTTTTACCAATACTTCAAAATGCACAACACCGCTGAAGAAGTTTTCACTTCAAAAATCCACAGGTAAGCATAACAAACATACATACATTCACGCCTATATAAGGAGACTTAAAATTACTTAGCGAAACTTTAGGGGTTAATAAATTCTTCCCTTGAAACTGAACAACTTTCGCCACAGAATCTACAGAAATTTAAAAAATAATAATTGAATAACGTTTATAAATAAGGCTGTAAGTTACCTATTAATAAATTCACATTTACAAAAGCACAAAAGCCCAAATAAAAATAACAACACAAATAAAACAAATTACTTCACAAATTGTACTGAACCGCAATTATGAGTCATAGACTAGAGCCTTGACGCTAGTGAAAGGATCCGGCTGCAGAATTAGCATACCTATGCATCGGTAAGCACTAGGTTGCCCAGACTGACTGATGTCAGAAAAAAACAATCAAAGATACGACAGTTTGAAGAACGAGATTGTAGCATAGGATACAAGGACCAAGCATAAACTGGATGTACTAGAACAGGGGTTCCCAACGTTTTAACCTATGCGCCTCACCTAACGTTGAGCTAAAATCCTACGGCTGAAATTGGGAGTTTACATAAGAAAATTAGGGGCTGAAATTGGGAGTTTACATAAGAAAATTAAACAAACAATGATAAAGTGATAAAAATGAGGGTGTTTATTTTTATTCATATGACAATAGAATAAAATCGTACCTACATTTTAATAAATGTACCTTTTGTTTTTACGAGTATATGCAGTTAACCTGAACCGTTTCTTCTCTATTATTTTATGACTCGTAGCATGGAGAACGGATACAACAAAAATTAACCAATTGAGTTTAGTAATTTTGTTTAATAGGCAGAAATCAGGGACCTCTGCGCCCCCCTTGGAACCTCTTGACGCGCCTCACTGGTTGGGAAACCCTGTACTAGACAGTCGTCTCCACAAGGTCACTAACTCTTTTATGGGTCAATGTATACGTTTCTTTAATAAGATTCCCATGTGTATTCAAAATTTACCTTTGGGAAAATTTAAGATAGTAATTAAACAAAAACTTTGCAAAAAGGGCTATTAAAATGAGTAAATAAGAAAATTTTTAATGCGATTTAAAAGAGCAACCTCAGAGTTTCTTGCCTGTGCTTCTCTGAGGAAGACTGCACCTTTGCGAATAGGCGTAGAGTCAGTAGGGTCAAAAGAACGAATGCGTATATATGTATTTAAATCGTTTTTTGTATGTTTGTATGTATTTCATTGTAATCTTGACTTGTTGTCATCCTATGGTCTCATGCGGTGTGGTAGGCTCTGTAAAGGGCCGTCTGGTTCGCGACCCCTCCTACCGAAGTCCGACGCCAAACAGCTTGCTGTGTTCCGTCGGTGTGTGGGAGTACCAGTACCTTTATAGGCTTTTTTGGGTTAACTCGCTCCATCGTCGACCTCATCTTTGACCTTTATGGTCAAGAGTTAACTCATCTTATAATAAAAAAAACCTTATTAAGATATTTCATTTAGGAGATACGACACTCACAGATACAAACGTCAAACTGATGACATCCCTCTTTTTTTGTCAGAGCTTAAAAATACGAATCTTTCCTCTTTGTTGTAGAAGTGTAGTTTGGTGGGCTCCCTTTTAATTGTCGGCAAAAATAGAGAATTATGTGTAAATAAATTGGTTCAGCCGTTCAAAAGTTGTAAGCGCTGACTGTCAGGAGTGATACAATATTTTTAATTTTAGAGTTATTTGTGAATTTGTGCGATTCGTCATACATGTGCCAGGGCACAACGTAACAAATTCGTTGATTTTATTAATTACTTTTTGTATGTAGATTGTAGATATTTTGATATGCAGTCTTTGCCGTAATGGGACTGCATACCACATAGGTTACTGGCTGATCGGAGTTGCTGTCAGCAAGTATTAATTTGAATTCGAAATTGAATTATGATGTTCTGGAAATACAAAAGAAACGGAGAGACAGCAATCCGGGGCCAAGCGTCTTTCATGGGTGGGTGACTTTCAATAGTGTCGAATGTGTTCCTTTACTGCGTAGTTTCCTGTGTGTGAATTGTGTAAGCGTATACCTACACAATTCACACACAGGTTCTGTAACTTCAGTTGTATGTCGATGGAGTGGAGGCCATTTTATCTGTTCAGGTGGCGAAATTGAGAACTATTTAATTTTCATATACTTGTTGACCAGCAACGCCACCGCCAACCGAACGTCAAGTTGCAAACTACCTTGCGTTGCAACTGAAAATTCAATTGGCGGTGGCGCCACCAGTCACAGCAGCCGTCATTAGATGTATGAAATTTAGACAGTTCTCAATTTCGCCACGGATAAAATGGCGGCCATTCCATAGACACACAACTGACGTTACAGAATCGGGGCCCTAATGTAACGCATTAAAATATCAATACAGATTGTGTTAATTAACAAGTGGTTTATTTAAAATAAAACGGAGTTGCGTTATAAACAACACGTTCCCTACAATATGTAGCTACTTACAACACAAAACTAAATCCCCCGATCTTGTTATAAGATTCCTAGGAGGACGTTCTGCGTAAGCACTTTTCTAGTAGCTAAAACAAGCGCTTTTCTACTATTTGACCTGCTTTGTGTTTAGCGAGTTGTATCGAATTAATGAAATGTGATACCTTCTCTAATGTTATTTCATTAAGCAGCTTACAGAATAGGGTTTCTTTCGATGGAATTTTCGGGGATTTTGAGTCGTAACGTTGTTTATGGGAAATTACTAGTGCGATGGTGAAAGGAGGAATAAATACGACGATAATTTGATGTTTTTAGTCGCAACCCGATGCTGACGCACGCTGCGATGAACCTATAGCGAACGCCAATCAAAGTTCCGTGATATTTGTCTCCGTCCCATCAGTTTGTATGACCGTAGGAACCAAATCTTTTTGTTGGTAGCTAAATTGGTAAGCTAGTTTTTAGATTTAATTTTAATATAGAAGAAGAATACTAATTATAAGATCATGAGGAAGGCACTAGTGTCTAAGACACAGGCAAGGCCTAGTTTAGACAATAGTATTCAACCATTGTGACAGTGTTAATATTTTTTTTAATAAAGTTTAATTGTACTATTCAGTATGATTATTCACGTATTTCTTACGTAGTAGGTTCCTAATCCAAAGTCCATCAAGTCTCTGCACTAAATAACTGAAATAAATAACTTTACAAATTATGTATCATCCCCGAAATTCGATTGCTTGTAACTTTTAAACGGCTGAAATTTTTTAAATAAAATACATATAGCTAAGAACCATCTCGATTACGTACGCTTTCAAAAAAAAACTGCATCAAAATCCATCCATCCGTTTAGGAGCTACGATGCCACAGACAGATATACAAGTACACAGACCTACAGACAGATACACACGTCAAACTTATAACACCCCTATTTTTTATCGGAGGTTGGGGGTGAAACAAAATTTAATAATTTTAGAGTTATGATGTATCTTCTCTTCAGCTAACCAGTTAGATCTGCTCACACAAAAAAAAATTAAACCAATAGAATCGACACGAATCAATAAAAACTGCTGAGTATCTCGGCTCAAGACGAGTAGGAATAGTGCTCCAGGGCATTTGAGGGTGTACTTAGAAGGGTCCGAGACGGGTGAATTCCGTTCTTTCATGGTAACAATACTACCACGACTATTCAAGAGGAAATGTGCTTCCATTAAAAAGAGAGCTTTTAATTTTAATTCAGGATTAGATTAGCATAAGCGAGGTTATTTTGTAAATTAATGACAAAGCCCAGTGATAGCCCAGTTGGTAATGAGCCAGACTTGTAATCCGAAGGTCGCGGGTTCAAATCCTAGTGTGGGCCTGTACCACTAAATTGGTCTTTTCGGATTTATGTACGGATTTCTAATTCTCACTAGCTCAACGGTGAAGGAAAACATCGTGATGAAACCCGCCCGTCCAAGAAAATTCATTTTCGAAAGACGAGCGGTCCACAAACCCGCATTAGGCCAGCGTGGTGGACTATGGCCTTAAATTCCCTTCGTGTTTCGAAGGGAGGCCCGTGCCCCTCGGTGGGGACGTATATGGGCTGGTAAGAATGACAAAAGGGAGCGATTCAATAATAGTGCCTTAAATTGGTTTTCAACATACAGGGTTACATTTTAAGCTCTGACAAAAAGAGGGGAGTTTCTCGTGTGTATGTGTATCACCGTGTATTTGTTGGCTTCGCCCTACGCATCGTGATTCTCTTACCAAAAATCCAAGATGGCGGATATGAAATTTTCGGGCATACCGATATGGGTGTCGATTAATAGGTTTATGTGGTTACTGATTCCGAAAATGACATCCATTTTATAATCCAAGATGGCAGACATACACTTTTTTGAAAAAAATTACATAGGTATAGTCAAATAGATTTTTTGAGGTGCTGATTTAAAATTTGACATTTATTGTGAACTTACAACAAACTGCAGGCAAAACCGCCTTGTGGCCTTCTTTAGCAGGTCGCGCGCCACGCGAATATAATTTACGTATATATTTATATTTTTTTGTTTGTTTGTTTGCATTGAATAGGCTCCGAAACTACTGGACTGATTTGAAAAATTCTTTCACCATTTTTTTTTCGCACTCAAAGGCCCACATTAAGGTTTTCCCTTACATTATTTCCAATTGTATTATAAAGAGGAAAATATTTGATTGTTAGTTTGTCTGTTTGCATTGAACAGGCTCCGAGACTACTGGACCGATTTGAAAAATTCTTTCACCATTTTTTTTTCACACTCAAAGGCCCACATTAAGGTTTTCCCTTGTGTCGTGGGTCCCTTGGAACACACAAAGACAGACACAAACACCCATGACCCGAGAACAAACATCTGCTTTTTACACAAATATTTGCCCCGACTGGGTATCGAACCCAGGACCCGCCGATCGAGAGGCAGCGTCACTACCACTCGACCAAACCGGCCGTCCATTAGAATCCTACATTATCTCCGATGAACAAAGGCTACATAATTTTCCCTAAGTCCCACGGGAACGAAGTCCCGGGCGGAAAGCTAGTGTATTATAAAAAGGAAAGATTTTTGATTGTTTGCATTGAATAGGCTCCGAGACTACTGAACCAATTTTAAAAATCCTTTCACCATTAGAATGTTACATTATCCCTGAGTAACATAGGCTACAATACTTATCACGAATCCCGATGGGAGCGATGTCCCGTGCAGAAAGCAGAAAGCTTTTAAATATTTTCAATTTGCAAGAGTTCTTTCCCAAAAACTCTATGCGGTTGAAAGGTCTTGGTTTCTATGGTAACACCCTTCGGACATTTTTATGAATTAATTTTTCTGTTGAGATAGGTAATTTTAAACGTAAAAGTAATTTACCTAATTGCCTGATTTATTGTTCTTATAAGTTAGTTTGAAAAATTTGTTTGTTTATTTTACAAGCAAAGTAGAGGGTTAAACATAACTTCTTCTGCCAGGAGAGAAAACACAGATAGATAGATAGATAGACATTCTTTATTGCACTCAGTCACAAAAAAAGTTTTACATACTTAACTAAACAAAAGTGCGCAAAGGCGGCATTATCGCTAAGAGCAATCTAGCGATAACACAGAGAAGTACACACAGATAAGTTTTTTATAGTAAGTTAGTAAAAAAATCACTGCTCATATAGTGAAACTGGTGTTATCCATACTATCATAAATGCGAAAGTAACTCTGTCTGTCTGTCTGTCTGTCTTTCACGCCAAAACTACTGAACCGATTGTGATGAAATTTGGTACAGAGATAGATTAAAGCCTGGGAAAGGACATAGATTACATTTTATTCCACAGTTTGGCACGATATAACCTGTAGTCCGCGCGGGCGGAGCCGCGGGAGGAAAGCTAGTAAAAAATATTTTGGTGTTTTTTTTGTTTGTTTGAAAACTCGTGATCGAGATGGTTCTTAGCTATAAGAACCATTGCCTCATTGTTTCAAGTTTCAAGTTCTTTATTCATAACAAAATACTTTGTGTCGAATACATGCATAAAAAGTCAATTTAATAAAACAGTAGCAATTTGGGACAACAATAAACTAAATAATTATGAAAACAAATATCAATTTAAAAAAATAAAAAATATGTCACTGATTATTGTAAAAAAAAAAAAAAAAATGGAAAATTAATCAAAATATTCACTAAAACTATAAAAACACCTCTCCAGCAAGAAAGCCCTTAATTTAACTTTAAAGTTTTGAGATTTGTCCAGAATTTTAATCTCCTCAGGCAAATGATTAAAAAATTTAGGAGCCTGATGTCTGGCACTATGCTCAACCACATTTATTTTCGGAGTGATCGTCCTACCCACATCCATACGTCGAGTACTCAATCTTGCCTGCCGTTCCTCATGTGTCTCATACTTGCACAATTGTTTAACGTAATCGCATAACAGCACCAGGATGTACAGGGAAGGAACCGTCAAAATCCGTAGTTCTTTAAAATGAGGCCTACAAGATTCTATTTGAGGAATTCGCAAAATTGTGCGTATTGCTCTTTTTTGCAACACAAAAGCTCTATTTATATTATAAGCATAGCTGCTGCCCCAGAGCTGTATACTGTATCTTAGTTTTGATTCTACTAGTGCATGGTATACCATTTTGAGCTGTTTCAACGTAACATCATCCCTGAGGCTCCTGAGCGCATAACAAGCTGAACTAAGTGAGCTATCCAAAGAACTTAATTCTTCCTTCCAATTTAGGTGAGTGTCAATCTTAACGCCGAGAAATTTAACACTACCAACCTGGGTAATAACCTCATCTTTTAGAGTTATGGCTAACTTTTCTCTATTCCGGGATGTAGTTTTGAATAATAATATATTTGACTTACTGGTGTTCAAAACCAAGTTATTTGTAGAAAACCAATTCACGAATTGGTCATGGTCATCCATCAGGTTAAAAGCTATATAAATCAGGGATGATACAAAATTTTGATTTTTTAGAATAGAATAGAATAGAATAGATAATTATTTACTCAGGACATCACAACACAAATACTAGAAAAACACAACAAAAAACAGACAAAAAGAACTTAAAATCTATAAGTACTAAATTACGAGTGAGTCCTCTGCGTTGTGACGTCCTGTGCAAAAGGGTCACTCAGCTGAAGCCACGACTCGAGCAAGTCATGGCGCTGGTTTTATGTGCACCCTTTCGACCTGTCGGCGACAATGTACGCAAACACCATCAAAGTCTACTCTAATTACAATACAATGTATATATTACATATTTTTTAGAGTTATAATACCCGTTACCCGCCTGAAAATAACTTTTGGTCAATTTGTTAATGAAATAGGCAACAATGTATGTCAACATAAACTTTTACGAGAAATTGCTCCAGTTTAAACAGTTACCACGCACTTTCTATCACGTCTAATGGTGGTCAAACGCAGACATACTTTGCGTACAAGAACTTAATGATGAAGGTAGTTATTGATATCCATGGTCCATAATCTTCACCGCAAAGTTTCTCTTTCCTCTTAACTCTATTGGTGCATGAAACACTTGTTTTTAAGCCTCGACACAAAAAGAGGTGTAATTATAATAGTGTGTGTTTTCGGTATTTTTTTGTTTGAAACCTGACATAATCGAGATGATTCTCAGCTATATGTGATACTAGTTTTCCGACCGGGACCTCATCCCGGTGGGAATTCGGAAAATTTTTGTAGCCTAATGTTACTCAGGGATAATTTAGCATTCTAATGGTGAAATAATTATTCAAATCGGTCCAGTAGTTTCGGAGCCTATTCAATGCAAACAAACAATCAAATCTTCCCTCTTTATTATTAGTATAGAAAAATTAGTTCGCATTGAAATCGGCCTATTCGTTTAGGAGCTATGACAGACACACAGTACACAGACACACAGATGTACATATCAAACTTTTTTTTGTCGAGGGTTAAACGCAGGATGAAATACTCTCAGGGCTTTCTGTAAAAGAAGCCAGACTATATGATTATCAGTGCGACACCGTTAAGTATCTCAGACGCAGTAAATCGTAGCAGTTTGTTGTGTCTCAGGATTTGTTCCCGAGAGGAAGACGTGTCTTATCCCAACCCATTAAGGCAACTTCGCACATACTGTAGTTGGTAGTTACGCTGAATTACCTCTTGACTTTATGGACGGCTGTTTGCTTGGAAAGAACATTAATAAAGTATGATAACATATACCAAGAACGTCGGTGGTCTAACGGCTGGTGGGTCGGACTCGTAAGCGAGAGCTACCGAGTTCAATCCCCAGTGCCACCATGCACCAATGACTCGTTTTCTGAGTTATGTACATTAGTTGCACGCTAACCGATGCTCTTACGGTGAGGGAAAACATCTTGAGGAAACCTGCAAATTCAGGAGAATGAATGTGTAACCATGCTGCTCCAATCCGGTCAGGTTCCCCTGTTAACATGGTCACGGAGGTCAGATGACAGTCGCTCCACTGTAATGACTTGACCTGCCAAACCCTGGATCATGGTCAAGCATACCCTGATTGAGAAACGGGACTTAAGCGCCAGGAAGAAGAAGAGATAACTTATACCAAAAAGAGTGGTTATTACGTTTTGGTAAGAAACTATGAAAGTGTTAAAAACTTTTTAAAAGCCGAACTCAAATAAACGAAAAATAAGGCAACATCATTTAATGTGCTACGTAGTAGGATCACTACTGACCTGATTAAAGTCAGTCTACGAAACTTATTTGGCTTAGCATTGACTTCAAAGAGTCGGTTTAATTTTTTTAATAAAAAGTTTTTTTGTTAAAATAATAGAAACTACATGAGAAACATTGTAGGACTGTAGGTGCCTATTAAATTCGAGGGTTTCCCTCGATTTCCCCGGGATTCCATCATTAGATCCTGACTTGGTTACAGTGGGACCACCTCTGGAGTATACTCTTTCGAACAAAAATAGAATTTTGAAATTCGGTCCACAAATGGCGGAGGAATCTGTATACAGTTGAACATAGAACTTCCTCCTTTTTTAAAGTCGGTTAAAAATAGACCACAATAATACGGATTTCAAAGCGTTGACAGGTGGCAGACATACTTACATCTCAAAATTAAGAAACAATAGATTAGTAAGAAAATGAAAATGGTGTAATTTTTTCCTCCAACGACCACCTTATCATAATATGCTGCGTCCATTTACCCGACATAATAATTCATTGTCTACCGCATCGTGTTATTAGAATAGAAACAGCACGTTTCATTCCATTAGGCGGGCAGAATCAGACAGGGACGAAGCTAGGAGCTTTGGGATGTGGGTCGCAAATGTATTTTGACGGGAAGGGCTGTGAGATTTGGCATACCTCTTAAATGTTTTTGGTGTAAGAATTTAGAACTTCAGTAAGCTAAAATAATTTTAAAAAATGGATGTAATGGAAGGAAATAGAAAAATTTCATAGAATAGAATAGAATATATTTATTGCTAGAAAACAGTATAAATACAGGATGTTCACATAATACGAGCGCAGTGTTTTCAGCTTATATCGAAGCGTGCAAAATATAAGGAAAATTAAATTAAAATTATGTCAATCAATACAATACAATGTCCAATAGAAAAAATCAAAATACGCAATTCAATTAAAATTATGCTAGTCAATACAATGTCCAATAGAAGATAAATAAAATAAAATGTAGATAGTAAAAGTAATAACAATGTCAAGCATGGTCAGTTAGCAAATCATTAATGTCTAAATTCAAGATATTCCTTAGTACTATAGAAGCAATGTTGAAGTAACCATGTTGTCAAATTAAGTTTAAGGGAGTCTGCGGTCATCATTTTGAAATTGTCAGGTAGTTTATTAAATAGTACAGTGCTTAAGTGAAATATATTATTTTTATATATGTACTTGCAGGCGGGAGGCTGATATAGTAGGTTAATTATGTTTTTTCTAGTTGGCCGTGCCCTGACCTCACCTCGAGTCCTCCAATACTTCGGATTCGATACATTCAAGTCAAGCCCCATTCGTGCCAAACATTTTCTTTCCCTAAAATTATTAATGCTTACACAACAGGAAAGGAAAGATATAATTATAAAGTTTCCTTTAATTATAGCAGCGCCTAAAAAATATTATACAAAAGGCAAATAAATGCCGATATGAATATGATGTATTACGTAATTTATTTTATGCTTTGTTTTCCGATAGTTAGCTATCGTTTAAAAATGTACAATGTTAAACTTCTAAAACTAAAAGTATATTAGCAGATGTAAATGTTCTTCGGTCCTCAAAATAGCCCGGTGATTTAATTGTACGTATCCGATATAAACAACCGAATCCGTCCCCTTGTCTGATGCACTTCCCCGCTGCACATTTTGGTGTAGGGATTATCTCGCGGATTACGAATTTGCTGAACATTCTACATGCATTTGGAATATGCAGATAGAGTTAAGCTTCTGAATCTTATGATGCCTATAGTATGCATGATTGCAATCTGCAGTTGAAATATCCTTTTGTTTCTATTTGTATAAATATTTGTTTATCTTTTCTGGTATGGTCAATTATGGCAACTTGAGTAACATATTACGGTATTAAGGACTACGTCCAATACGACGTCGTTAAGTTTTGTCCAATATTTTACGTACCTATTTAAAATTTAACCAATTTATGCCCATGTTTCTTTTAAGTAGTGGCGTCATGTATCTTTCAAATAATATAAATAGGTTTAAATGTAAATGATCTAATATTTTAGGAATTCTACTTGATAAACTAGAGAATACCACTTATGTTATACGTAGACTATGATATAAGTGGTTTGTTTCTGGAGTTGTTTCTGTTGAAAAATTTAAACTTTGGATACTATTTACTATAATGCTTCAAGTAAATAACAACCTTTGTCTAAAGTGGCCCCTTTCCACTTGTCTTAGTCCATCCCTGGAGGTCACATGTAGGATGATTCATTACGACAAGTGTTGCTGTTGTCTGTTGTTAACGTTATCAGTTAACCGCTTGATTACGGAAAAATAACGGTTTTATATGTCAGTAGCATTTTGTGTTTGCTGTTATAAGGACTAACTAAAAGGACTCTGAATTAAGATGATGCTACTCTGTTAATCTATGGTTGTTTAATGACAGTCGAATATCGAGACTAAACTAGCGACTTAACATTCAGTTTGGCGGTGGCACTGTGCTAGTCAAGGAAACCGTCATCAAATCTATGAAATTTCGATAGCTCTCAATTTTGCTACCTGAACACATAAAATACAATACAATATTTGCACACATAGTAAAATACAACGAATTTTAACATTAAGTTTGATATGATGCATACTATTGCATTCAAATAGGCGGCTTTATTAAAATCATAGAATATATAAAAAAACTGGATAAAATAGCCACCGTCGTGATTATCTTTCCATTGATTACCGGAATCTACTCAATCCGTCTCTGTGCCATAAGTTTAAACTGGATACAATTTGATAAAGCTCTCACGAAGACATTGATTTTGACAAACAACGCCCGCGGCCTTCAAACAAGACGTGAATTTAAATAAGAAATTGAAAGTCGGTCCGTCTATCTGCGTCTGGCTAAACGCCGTGTGAAACCGACTTCAAAAAGATAATTTATGAGTGACTTTAAATTAGTTAGCGAAAATTAAGGGTGTGAATCAGCCCACGAAACTTAACGACTTTTCTCTAGGGATATAGGAAGTCCGACGCCAAACCACGCCAAACAGCCTGCTGTGTAAATCAGCTTTTTAACGAGGGTAATGAAGAACCTAATTATTAGTCGTAAAAAAAAAAATTGTGAACCATATTCGTGGCAGTGCTACAAACTTGAGAATCTACAAAGTTCTATACGATGAAGTTGGTGCAAAATTTAATTTTCTTTTGTACCAACCAGAGGTACCAAACAAAGAACACAAAAAGAAAAAGAGTTTTTCTCAAAAATAAAAGATAAACCATTGCTTGTATTGTTTGCTTTGATGACATTTTAAAGGGGGGGGGTAAAATCAGTTTTCCTCATAGGTTACAGGGGTAACAATATTAAAAAGGCTAGGAACCACTGCGTTATTATAACGTGGTATAAATAAGTCTTAAGTACAGCCTACCAATGGTTTTAAAGGCTACGCACAAATTGCAATAAACATAAGTGCTAACGTTATGGAAGGCTGGCAGCTCATTTGCCATCTGCGCCTTCATCTCAGACAGTGTTGCCATCACATAATGCTATTAGGACCTAGAATGACTGAAAACGTATTTTAAAGTAATACATGTATTGATGTACCTAAGTCTTAGAATAGGATCGAAACTGCCGGCCCAATGCCGATTTTAAGTAACATGAGTGCAACCGTTTAGATTAAAAATAACTAGCTTTCCGCTCGAGACTTCGTTCCAGTGGGATTTTTGGAAAATTAAGTAGCCTATGTGTTAATCCAGCGTGTCAGCTACCTCCATACCAAATTTTATCAAAATTGGTCCAGCCGTTTGAGCGTGAAACATCCATACATCCTCAGAAACTTTCGCATTTATAATTTTAGTAGGATGAAGTCAAGCCATCCTCATAAACTTTCACATTTTTCACAATGTAGGATATCTAATAAATGAATAAGCAATAAATAAACTTTTTAAGAAAAAAAATAATCCGACTTAAAAAAAACGAAAAATAAAGACGAAATCGGTGCGAAGGCGGCCTATCAAACTTATTTTACTTGGCACTGGCTTCAAACAGATCAGTTGGTACTACGTAGGACATTAAATTATTTCGTCTTTATTTTTCGGTTTTTTGAAGTCGGTTTAATTTTTTTTCTTAAAAAGTTTATTTATTTTTCCATCTTTAGTGTTAATAATACAAAGAACATGAGAAACATTGTAAGTGCCTATTCAATTCAAGGGTTTCCCTCGATTTCCATGATATTCATTACCTGTCAGATTTCTGGCATGGTGACAACAATGGGACCACCTCTGGAGTATACTCTTTCGAACAAAAAAGAATTTTGAAAATAGGTCCACAAATGGCGGAGAAATCGGTGAACATACATTAAAAAATAAAGATACATATAGTCGAACATAGACCCTCCTCCTTTTTGGAAGTCTGTTAAAAAAAGAGAAAAAACATACTCTGGAATAAAGTTAAACTTACGCCTCAAATCAGTTGTAGAAAGGCAGAGTAAGGAATACCAGTCAACTATTTTATGATAGTTATGCCCAGGTTTACTCCGTATGCAAATACATTCAATGTTACAACTGCGCAATACTGGAATAGGCAATATTCGCAGTCAGGCCAGTTAGGACCTTAGTTAGGACATTCATTATCATACTAGGCTGTTACAGGCGCATGAATAACTTGCTGACTACGAAATGGTGATTGAAATTGAACTGATTTATTGTAGACTGGGTTTACAAGTGGTACCTATCGCTCACGAATAATCTTCTAAATATATAAAAGGAGAAACTGACTGACTGACTGACTGACTGACATATCAACGCACAGCCTAAACGGCTAAACGTAGGTACTTGAAATTTGGAAGGGACGTAGCTTAGGTACCGTAGAGGTGCACTAAGAAAGGAATTCCCGAAATTCCCACGGGAACGGGAATTAGCGGGAAAATCCTTTTGTATGAAAAATCTAAACCGCTTAAGTTAGACGCTTGAAATTTGGCATTCAGGTACCTTAGTAAACTTAAAGCTTGGTTGCAACAGGATTTTGCAAAATTACCACGGGAACGGGAGTTAGCGGGAAAAAACTTTTGTATGTAAAAATCTCTTAAACTAAATCAATGGACCGTCAATAAAGTGTAATCTGTTCAAAAGAAAAAATTAAAACGCAAACGAAGTTGCGGGCATCAGCTAGTACTATTATATCCCTTAACGACACGAATACCCACGATCCGAGAAACAAACATCTTCTTTTTGCACAAATATTTTCGCCGACTGGGAATCAAACTCAGAATCCGTTGATCAAGAGGCAGCATCACTGGCCTAACTGGACATGTAGACAGTTAGTTATAGATACGTTAATTTCTAAATTTCTGATTATCTATCAGACAGGCAGCCATGGGAATGAACTGCTCAGCTCTAGAGTTATTTCAGATTTAGTTAAAATTAGTAAATAAGAAAATTTGTAATGCGATTTAAAAGAGCAACCTCAGAGTTTCTTGCCTGTTCTTCTCTGAGGAAGACTGCACCTTTGCGAATAGGCGTAGAGTCAGTAGGATCAAAAGAACGAATGCGTATGTATGTATTTAAATCGTTTAATGTATGTTTGTATGTATTTCATTGTAATCTTGACTTGTTTTAAGTGACATCCTGAATGTCCTATGAAATAAAGATTTTTCTATTCTATTATATTCTATTCTTAAGTAGATATAATCTTTTGGAGGGGTTGGAAAAATATAAGATTTTTAAAAAATTAATAATGGGTTTGCTCTTGACCACAATGCTCAAGGGCAAAGATGTGGTCGAGGATGTAGCAAGCTCACCCAGAAAAAGCCTGTTCACTCGAACTTTAAAGATATTCACGTTATATGAACTCGATAAGTAACGTAAAAAAGATAAGGAACATATTTTCCTTCCTTGCTTCTATCGCATCCTACTGCAAATATCACAGCAGATTTTACAACTTTTTAAATCGATTACTTAGATAGATAGAGGTCACTTATCACCAGTAAAGTCACAGATACAATGTGTGGATCTGGTGGGATAAAAACCAAATGGTAGACCGAGTGGGATAGCCCAGAAGCTTACTTAGACCAATATCAATATGATTGCCTGGGGCCTGGAGCGATCATTTCTCGATAAAACTTAACGAATAATTTTTGGGACAGAAAAGTATTCGGCGCGAATGCGACTTGAACCCACAACCCCAGGATTAGATCTCCTGGTGCTCTAACCAACTTTTTCTTTCTTAAAAATTATTTGTAAATAAGCCTGTTAAAAATACTAAATTTAGAACTAAATGACTTGAAAACCAACTCATCAACTCACAGCACTCTTCCAAATATTTTTCCAACAACTTTTTAATTAAAAAATTACTTCTTTCATTTCTTTATTGAACTTTCGCCATTCGATTGGTAACTTAAAAGAGCGTTCGTTAAAGCTATCAATATTCAGAATCCCATTTAATGCTGGCACAATAAAAATCCAATTTGACGGCGAACAAAAAGCTTCCTGTTAGAGGAGAAGATTAAAATTTAATTCCCTCATTTTTCTTATTATTTGGCAAGAGCAATTTGAAATATAGGACAATAAGGAAGCGGGTATAAATAATTTTAATTTGTTTATGCAAAGAGCAATATTTGATGAAGTTTATTGGTGAAGTCTTTCATAAAAGTAAGATGTTTTTTTTTGTAAATAGTGACTTAACTTCAATATATCCAATGCGTTAATGACCAATAACTATGTCCAATAACTATAATTATGATGGAAAACATAAAAGTGGAAATCTCCAGGCGAATTTATAGCTATATCGGTTTAGACTTCTCCTACCTTTTATAAATTTTAAAGGCCATAACATCATACTTTAAGCGTACCCTGAATGTAAGGCAGGAACCAAGGTTGGTAGAATTTCATTTAGATATCAATTTTTGGCTTAATTCTATTCTATTTCATTCAATACTTGAAAAACGAATATTAAATCCTAAAAGCCATTAAGGGCAGAACTTCCAAATTACAATACGGATGTCGAACGGAAGGCCCGTACTGGGCCAATATCGGGATGGGTATAATGGCCCACCGCCATCTTACGAGTCTCGTGACCCGGGATATGACCCGACCTCCATAACCAGTAAATTTTTAGTTCAGCCTGACTGGATTGGGTCGAATCGAAGCATGGCATTCATTGATCCTGGGCATTCCTGTGTAGAAATCGGTGAAAACTCACAATGAATTTTTGTTACAAGATTTAACTAGTGCAAGCTCCAGTCTCTCACTTTTCTATGTGATCTATTTTTGATGTCCAGACAACAGCACGTCAGATTACCCATTTGCATTACGAAAACCAACGCTATTACGAGCGAGATAAGAACGACGTC
Source organism: Aproaerema taeniolella (assembly GCA_949987775.1). Lineage (NCBI taxonomy): Eukaryota > Metazoa > Arthropoda > Insecta > Lepidoptera > Gelechiidae > Aproaerema > Aproaerema taeniolella. The sequence goes on along the minus strand of OX465255.1, from coordinate 15,245,293 downwards.
AAGGTCAACACGTATAGCCTGATGGGCTGTCGTGTGTACTATTTATTTGGAGAAAATTTAGTTTGTTTTTAGTTTGCGCTAGTGACTTTTCAACATTCATTCGATTTGGACAAAAAATAAACCGGACACCAAAAAGTGCCTAGTATTTTTGTGAAGGCAAAAAACAGATACGAGTACATTTAGGGACTCGATTAATCATCAGGCGGTTCCTTCAATTATTTCCCTAGTAAAGGTGATGTGCAACATTTCTTTACAAATTTGAAAAATGAGGCTAAACCTAAACATAAATCAAGACAGAATTGTAGCAAAACCTAGGTTCTTTTGTTGCATGAAATTCACTTAGGCTTCGCAAGGATTTATACCTTACCCATATCAAATTGAAGGCTTTGAGAAGTAACACTTTAGGCACAATAAATACTCCCTGTGACGTAAGGTGAAATAAATTACTAACTTTCGAACTAACATGTGGAGGGGTCGCATTGAAATCACATATTAAGATACATTATTTATTAGATTAGGAATGGATACTGTACTGCAAACAGAAAACTTCAATTATACCCTGTTGTCCGAATTTCAGGACACTCTGTGTACTACCGTTTTGTTTGTTTTTTGTTTTGTTTTGTGTGTGTTTACCGTGTGGTGATCGGTTGAGAATAACACCACCCCATCTCTTTCCGAGGGTGTCGTAAGAGGTGTCTAAGGAAACACAAATGAGACCTGCCTCCTATAGTAATCCATCCCAGGCAACGACACTTCATTTTTTTCTGAATCTGAGGTGTCATCCTATGGTCTCATGCGGTGTGGTAGGCTCTGTAAAGAGCCCTCTGGTTCGCGACCACCCTCCTACCGAAGTCCGACGCCAAACAGCTTGCTGTGTTCCGTCGGTGCGTGGGAGTACCAGTGCCTTTATAGGCATTTTCTGGGTTAACTCGCTCCATCGTCGACCTCATCTTTGAGGTCAAGAGCTAACCATCTTATAATAAAATAAAATAAACTATCTACAATCGACGGATGGCCGATAATTGTCACTACCTGTCACTGTCACCTGGATGGCGTAAGACAGAGATGTACTGACATTCGACGCTTCGTTTCGGTTGTAGATAGTACAGAGTAGAGCCCCAGATTTGGAGCCCTGCTTTGTTCGGTTTATGACAGATTCTTCAACAAAATCGCGACTCGGAAGATTCGCATACAGAAGGTAATTTTTGTACAGAGGCCAGCGCAAAAGGTTACTCCATTTTCATTGCAAAACCGCTCTTATCACAACTTCACAGAGAGCACGCGTGTGGTAACCTGAGTTGCAGCCGTCCGTACCTACAGGGGTAATAGCGATGCGAAGTACGTGTGTCACCAGTGAAAAAAGCAGTAAAAGTAGTACTTACTTATATAACTCTAAAATAAATGTTGTAGGTACCAGTCACCCTCGACTTTCGATAGCTTATCCTTACTTTAACCCTTTCCTTATCACTAATATTATAAATGCGAAAGTAACTCTGTCTGTCTGTCTATCTGTCTATCCGTCTTTCACGCCTAAACTACTGAAACGATTTTAATGTTTGGTACAGAGATAGATTAGAGCCTGGGAAAGGACTAGGCTACATTTTATCCCACAGTTGGACACGATATAACCTGTAGTCCACGAGGGTGGAGCCGCGGGCGGAAAGCTAGTAACTTATAACTTTTAAACGGCTGAACCAACTTTGATTAAATATAGCTAAGAACTGTATTGAAATCGGTCCATTCGTTTAGGAGCTACGATGCCAGACAGACACACAGATACACAGAAACACAGCTACGCAGATACACACACACAGATACATGCGTCAAACTTAAGACATACCTCTTTTTTTTCGGGGGTTAAAAATAAGGAACTACACTTACCTACAATCAAAATAACCAATAGATACGCAAAACAGAAAACCAAAGTCCATTTTCATAGTGTTTCATTTAATTCAGTGTTAATACGAGTTCCTCCATTTGTTTGCTCCAAACAAGGCTTATCATGCTAACAAAACGAGCACGTTACACCAACGTAACCCTAATGATAGGTGATGTCGGTGATAATACGAGTTAGGGCCAAAGGGTCCATTTTTCCCATCCTTTCGCCATTTTACCTCATGATTACAACCTATATAAAATAATCTCACATTATGTGCCTTCGGTAGAAACGTGCCCAGGGAATCGTGAGATTTATTCCCGGAAAACGGAGAATGATTTCACTAATCACTACAATATCTCAATCACCTAAGTTGTTTAAGAGAGAACATGCAGCAACAATGCAATTAAATTGCATTGTTTTTTTCTGTTTATTCCTTTTTAATTGTAGAACCAGAGCTAGCAACTTTTTTTCCTTTCCCTCATTCTTCTTTTCTCCTTACTTACACATAGAACGCATTTTATTGCATTGTTGTTTTTGCAACAACACATTTGTTTTACATTAAAAATGTGTCAAGAGGTATTTAGTATGAATGTGGTAAGTACACCTTGATCGCACGAATACACAGGATTATGGAGCCCTTTTAAATATGACAGAAAATTTTAATAGCACACTGATGATTCTTCTTTAATTCAGATTTGGTACTATTTATTGAATGTAATATAATAGCCTGCTTTTCGGACAAAAGTAAAGCATGCCCTCAGCGCTTCGCGCTTAATAATTGCAAAATTAAAATTATTGGGCGCCCCCGTTGAAAGCAAGCGGGAAAGAAAGGCCAGGCTTGTGCCTTGTGAACACAAATGCTCAAAGAAACTACTAGGGGATCTCTTCCAGTCAACCTTAGATCATTTCGAAATGTTATTTTTTTTTCCCTTTGATCTCCACATTTAAATGGGTATGAAACAAATATTTGTATTAGCAATTCGCAATAATAAGTAGGTACTTACTAATAATTTATTTACATTATATAAATAATATAGTTACTAACAAATTTAGTGGAAATTAGGTTTTAGTGCGATAACTCATACTTAAACAAAGAAATTGACCTAGAACGTATGCAAATATCTATCATTATTTTCTTTACAAATGGTAAGTAAGTACGTATAAAGAATAGGTCGACAAATTAGTCATTGTATTACTCACTAAACACAAGCAAAGTTTAATATCGATATTTGTATGAAGTTTAGTCGCAATCTGAGTTAGTGTGTGTAACCTTCGACACGCGGTCAGCTGTCTGTCCCGATATCACCATAAAAATGAAAGTTAAGAAGAAGACAAAATACTTCGTACATGGGGAGTTTCCATTTCTTGCGATCTTGTGCAAGTTCCGGCCATCCTGAATAGTAGTCATCCAAATCGTCACGCCATCTCTTTCTAGGTCTGCTCCGTCGTCTATGGCCATCCTGTGGCACCCAGATTCGTGCCCCTCCTCGTGCATACGGCTTACGTGCCCAGCCCAGGCCAACCGGGGAGCCCTTTGCCCAGCAGTGGGATCTTGTAGGCTAGATAAAAAAATGGGGACTTTACATTAGGTAATTAGCGAAACTTTAGGAGGTAATTCTCCTCATGAAATTTCACAAGGAACTTTCTCAAATTCTCAAAACAAAATTTTTTACCAATCAGCTAATTTGCACAAAATGTGTAAACAGGTGAAAATTATTTATACATTTCTGCATATGATCCTTAGGGATAGTTGTTGAGTTTCATGGTCTGAATCACATTCTTAATGTTCGCTAACTTTAATATAAGATCATACAATTTAGCTTAATTAAAAATAAAAAAAAAGTACAGAACTTTAGGTCAGATTACAAAAGACGGCACTATTAAAATGACTTATGGGCGACATCATAATCAGCAAGTGTAGTCTTGTGCTGCTGTATATATTTACAGCCTATGTATTAAAGTATATGTTTAAGTTTGTAAAAACTATTTACCTGAGTATTAGATTCAGGACAAGGCGCTAAAGGGTAGATATACTCACGGTAAACAACCTACTACTACTCACGCAAACCTTCTGTATGATTAAATTTTGAGATTTTAATCGAGTCCGCCTCCGACGCAATTACAAAGCATCAGCCGGCCAGTGATCGCCGCCGCCTGCGCAGTCCTCGCGTCGCACTCGCCCGAACAACGCGTTCTCTAGCTACTGTTCAATAAATAACAAAGTGAAAATGATTCTGTTACGCGCAACCTGTGTTGCGCTAATATGTGCACTTACCGTAGCGGAATCGCCCAACCTACTATCCGACGAGTTTATCAACCAAATCAACAGCAAACAAACTACATGGAAAGCCGGCAGAAACTTCCCCGAAAACACGCCATTTGCACACATCAAGAAACTCATGGGAGCATTAAAAGATGAGTACCACGCAAAGCTGACGGACAGACGTCACGACTCTGAAGTGATCGCTAATCTACCACAAAACTTTGACCCGAGAGATAAGTGGCCTAATTGTCCCACTTTAAACGAAATCAGGGACCAAGGATCCTGTGGGAGCTGCTGGGCTTTTGGAGCAGTTGAAGCCATGACAGACCGAGTGTGCACCTACTCCAACGGAACCAAGCACTTCCACTTCTCAGCGGAAGATTTACTCAGTTGCTGTCCTATTTGCGGGCTCGGCTGCAATGGCGGAATACCAACACTCGCTTGGGAGTACTGGAAACACTTCGGATTAGTGTCTGGTGGTTCATACAACACCAGTCAAGGTTGTAGGCCTTACGAGATTCCCCCCTGCGAGCATCACGTCCCTGGCAACAGGTTGCCTTGCAATGGTGATAGCAAAACCCCAAAGTGCGTCAAAACCTGCGAGAAGGGTTACAACGTTGAATACAAGAAGGATAAGCATTATGGAAAACATATGTATTCGGTGAGGGGTGGTGAAAATCATATCAAAGCTGAACTGTATCTGAATGGTCCCGTCGAAGGTGCTTTCACTGTTTATGCTGATCTCCTCGCCTACAAGAGCGGAGTGTACCAGCACACTCAAGGAGATGCTTTGGGAGGCCACGCTATCAAGATTATGGGATGGGGAGTCGAAAACGGCACCAAATACTGGCTCATCGCCAACTCGTGGAACTCTGACTGGGGAGACAATGGCTTTTTCAAAATCCTCCGCGGAGAAGATCACTGTGGTATTGAAAGCTCCATTGTTGCTGGTGAACCATCTTTATAACTTCGAGAATAAGTAGATAGACAATATAAGTCAAACATCTTTAAAAACGTTTGAATGTTAGGAAAAGAATTAGAGAAATCTTACTCCTACTTACTCATAACTAGATAATTAGAATATTTTTGATATGTTTACATTCTTTACCAAAATTTTTGTATAAAATAAAAGTTACTAAGTATCATTTTGGTTTATTTTCAATTTTGTTTCGAGTCTTATGTTTATTGACGAAACTTATATGGATTTTAAATTTTTGTTTGTTATATTGACTTGTTTTTTTAATGAATTAAATTACATTATTAGGTATTAGATATGATTCCTTCTATCAAGGTGCTTCGTGTCAGAATTTAAACAATTCCGTCATTCGTCTGTTTATTAATTCTTCGAATGTTGTTGAATGCGACTGTAATTTGTTTACAATCTTATGAAGGATGATGACATTGTGTAAATTTCATTGATTCTCTGGAATTCTATACTTCAACAATTTCTACCGTAATTTCGAAACCTACGTAAGTAGCTTAAATAGCCTTGTTTATTAAAATAAATATTTTTTCAATTCTACTTTGAATTACTTACTTATTTACAAGGAAATAATATAAAAGGCCATTCAATGCAAGAGACATGCTTGTTTATGAAATTCTTAGTAACTAGGTATACCTACCTTCTTATAGGTATTACTCCAATCCTATGCCTTTGTAACTCCTATTGTCTCTTACTAATTAAGTAGATAGGAAAGGCGCATACATATATTGGGTGACTATATATTAGTTAGCGAAAATTAAGGATAGGAATCAGCCCACTAAACTGAAGAACAGAAACATTTGTCGAAATCTGAAAAAAAAAACTTGCCTCTATAGTTTGGGAAGTAGAAAAAAAATTTGATACAGTTCCTTGAGGAAAGTTTTTTAGTTTCATGGGGGGAATCACCCCTAACGTTTCGCTAACTAATTTATAGTCACGACATAGAATAAAATACTCTAACTAATCTTGTTACATACTTACTGCCGTACTCGGAGACGTCAATTAAAGTTAAGTACTGTTAAACTCTGATGTTGTCTCTTTTAGTCTTGTTGGTATAAACAAGGATAGCATGACATTTAATTACTTCTTAACTTTAATTGACGTCTCTGAGTACAGCAGATAGTACCAACTACTTAACACAGGTACTGTTAAGTAGTTGGTACTATGTATGTAACAAGATTAGTTAGAGTATTTTATTAAAAACTTCACAGGAGTAGGTACACAAAGAATAAACACGTATTTCAGGATTTTTTCAGAATCAAACCCCTGATAGGGGGAAATAGGGTAATAAAGTCTCAAAATCAACATCGCAAATCGCTGGTTACGAAAACAACAATGATTTTAAATCCAACGTGTTGGAAGTGAAATACCATCATACCGGAGTGCGATCGGTTTGAAATGTGTAATATCATATAGATGTCAGTTTTAGGGTTTTTTGGGACGTTAATTAAGAAAATGGCATCCATTTTAGTGGACATGAAATTCTTGCCTACTTAGGTAGTCAAAACAGACGAAGGGTAGAAAGGTCATATACTTAGTTACGGAAGTTTAGACCAAACCATAATATCGTCTATGATTCTATATAATAGACGAACATGATCGAGGAAAGACTGCTGTAGATAATCTTCACTAGTCGTGTTTCATCTGGCACAAGCTTTGTGTTTAACCAACTGCCGTACTTTCCAAGTCCAATTACGTACTTAATTCTTTTTGCATAGTGGGTTATTTACCTTGTTTCTTTATTTCTTGAGTAGTTAGAACTTTAATAGAAAAAAAGATACATTAGTAAATAGGTTTGTAACAAACAAAACTCAAAAATCAAATGAAGTTAAGTATTATTACGATAACAGTATACAAAGAAATGAGCAATTGAGCGTAGGTACCTACATGTCAATGTTATTGTTAATTTTTAAGATAAACTTTGCGCTCTAGATTAAGCTGTGGTGTAATTTACTTTCTGAGAATGTTTTTTTAACGAAAAACAGCACCTAGGTCTATTTATTAGTCTATGGCTAAGTACGAAACAGAGAGTTCATTATATTAATCTGTTTATTTTACGAAAGCAATCTGATATGGTCTAGCGGTGAGGCCCGTGGCCGTGAGTTCGGTGATATTTTGTAGATGTTTAATACGCAAAGTGCACACTCAAATAGTCTGCGGATTTTCCTTGCTTAGTTTTTTTTTTTTTATTATGAGATGGGTTAACTCTTGACCCCCAATCTTGACAAAGGTCAAAGATGAGGTCGACGATGGAGCGAATTAACACAGAAAATACCAATTAAGGCACTGGTACTCCCACGCACCGAGGGAACACAGAAGCTGTTTGGCGTCGGACTTCGGTAGGAGGGTGGTCGCGAACCAGACGGCCCTTTACAAAGCCTACCACACCGCATGAGACCATAGGACGACACCTCAGATTCATAAAAAAATGAAGTGTCGTTGCCTGGGATGGATTACTAGGAGGCACGTCTCATTTGTGTTTCCTTAGTCGCCTCTTACAACACCCACGGAAAGAGATCGGGTGGTGTTATTCTCAACCGATCACCACACGGGAAAAAAGAAAAAAGCTTAGTGATGGAAAAAGGATCCTTTGAAATTATTTATCCATCACAAGGCAAGGAAAACCCGCAGACTGTTTGTGGCCAGTATTACAGAACGCGACTCAGACTTTGATCTATACTTAAGTAGCAGTCGTCTTTGTAATTTTGAGAGATAACGAGACAATCAATATTTAAGTGAGTCTCCTTCAGTAATCAGGCCTGCACCTGTGCAGTATCAAAAATCTACAACCACGATATTAAGTAAGTGACTTAGCAAACTTAACAACACACTAACAAATATTATAAACGCGAAAGTTTATGAGTGTGTGTAGGTATGTAGACACGGCAGCACATCAGGCTTATACATTTAAAACTGTTGAGGAATTTTGGGTAGTAATTACTTTTCTAGCTTTATTAAACTATCAACTTTGAAAAAAAGTTTAATGTAATTCTATCCAATAAGCAAATATTCTAAAATTTTGGTTAAAATGATGAAATCTGGGTATTTTCGTAAAAAATCTTAAAATAACGAAATCTCGAAAACTATTAACTTTCGGCAATAAATAAGGTGGGTTAAATTTGTTGCATTTTGGCTGCCCTATTACGTCCTGCCAGGAATACGTCGACTTCCCGTTAACCCTGTATATGTATGTACAGTATGTTCCCTCAATCAAGTATCTACGATTGCTGGTGATAAGGTTCAAATTAGAATGCACTTATCCGTTTAACTTGAGCCATTGAGTGTACTATACGTCAAAATGATCGCCTTTATGATATGCGTCACTTCGACATACCTACTTACTTGGGTAATGGCGGAAGTGGGAAATGAAATGGACTGATCGCTGATGTGATCGATGCGATGACCTTAATACACGTAAAGTACTTAAGTACCCCTGTTTATGAGATGATTGTTCTGGTTTTGAAGAGTTGTTACTACGATTTGAACAAATACTAGAACCACCCTAGAATTAATTATATTATGTTGACAGTGTTTCTTCCATGCTGGACTGAAAGTGAAACAAAGGCACTTAGAATGTACCAACTGCTAACTCTTGCCAAGCATACTATGCTCGTAGAAGCCAGTAAGTGGAACGCGAGAGTTTTGCTGTAACCTATCACGGCTATCACCACTATCTCATATTTCATCTACTTAGTAACCCTCAGAATGATGTATGTCAAACGTGGCATCTTGTGAACCACATGATGTTCTGCTGCCTACCCCGTCAGGGATTAGGTATAGGCGTGAGTGTATGGATGAATGGGAAGTGTTTTTACCGATTACATTCCCGCAGGAATTTTCGGAAAATCCCTTCTTAATATCAATAGGTTAATCTCTGAGCAAAATTTCAGACATTTAGATTTAATGCTTTGGACTGGACATTTATGACTCAGTGAGAAGCGTGTGTTTGTGTGTATATACACACTATATGCTAGTGTTTTATTAGAATATACTGAGAGTACCTTTATATGGTATACGATTTATGATAACCACCAATTGCTTTAAGCAAACTGCAAACTATAAAAAAACTAAAATTTCCGAATAGTAAGTCTCACAAATCTCACAAATGGCAGAATGCGGCATAGTTTTATAGTTTTTTTTTAGACGTTGCCATTTTATACGACGATACAACACGCCTACGCCTGCACTATTCTATATACCTCGTTCTAATAGGCAATTTCTTTACCTATGAAATTGCCGTTTTTCATACAATATTTTTTGAAAACTGATATTTTATGAAAAATATTTTCTATACTAACGTTTTTGGATTTTTCTCGGGAATGCGAAATCCAAATTTAGCAAAATTTTGTGGGAAGGTTTGGACAACATTAAGTTAATTTTCATCATACTTGTTTTATTGAAAGTTGTAACTGTAACAACGGTACAGTAAAAATAAGCAATGAAACGGGCAACGGATGAAACGAGCTATATTTGAGCTTCTTTTTCAGCAAATAAATCTAAAGTAAATATGTATTAATTTCACTCAATATCTCCGTTATATGGGCAAGGTTTTAAATAAAAAACAATTTTAGTAATAGCTGTTCAATCAAATAAATTATGATTAAAATAAAGCTTGAGAAAAAATCGGCAATTTCATAGGTAAAGACCTATTATTTGTATTTGCCGGCTACAAATACCATGAACATATAATTCAATACAGTTTAACTGGATTGAAGCCTAAACACAGACCGCAACAATATGTATTGTTGCCGAAGCGAAGGAAATTGCGTAGACGACGTAATAGTAGCCCGTAATAGAGTAGGAACGTTACGCCTACTCTACAATCTACCCTCAAATTGTTCCAGTGCAATACTGCTTGATTATTCGATGAGATCCCGTACATGGATAAGCCTTAGATATCGATTAAAAGCCTATTGTTGTGTTTGTGTCCCGATGGGGTTCATGTTGTGTCCCAAGGGCCTTAAATACTAGGGAAAACTTAGTGCGGGCCTTTGAGTGTATGGGAAAATTACTATAAAAAATACTTTTTTTATTATAAGATGGGTTAACTCTTGACCTCAATCTTGACCAAAAAGTCAAAGATGAGGTCGACGATGTAGCGAGTTAACCCAGAAATTGCCTATAAAGGCACTGGTACTCCCACGCACCGACGGAACACAGCAAGCTGTTTGGCGTCGGACTTCGGTAGGAGGGTGGTCGCGAACCAGACGGCCCTTTACAGAGCTTACCACACCGCATGAGACCATAGGACGACACTTCAGATTCAGAAAAAATGAGGTGTCGTTGCCTGGGATGGATTACTAGGAGGCAGGTCTCATTTGTGTTTCCTTAGTCGCCTCTTACGACACCCACGGAAAGAGATGGGGCGGTGTTATTCTCAACCGATCACCACACGGTTAAAAACGCTTCCACGCTGGACTGGGAGTGAAAGAAAAACTTAGAATGTACCAGCTGACAACTCTTCCTACTTACTTTAAAAGTCAGTAATAGGGATGCGAGGGTTTTGCTATATTGTGGGCGAAAGGCTGACAGCCTCTGACCACTATACATCATGTTTCATCTATAAACCTTACCATTCATGTCAAACGTGGCATCAAGTGGTTCTGAAACACTGGTGCTCTGCCTACCCCATATGGGATTACAGGCGTGAGCGTAGTATTTTAAAAAACTAATGAATAAGTATTGGTACTTATCACTGGTAGACTTCTGGTAGAATATTGCAAGAAAATCTTTATGTAGGTATCTAGGTATCTTTAACGTGCGAGAGGGATGTTTTAAGTTTAACGTGTCTGTCTGTGGTATCGTAGCTCCCAAACGGATGAACCGATTTTCGTTTAGTTTTTTTTGTGTCATAGATAATTTTATCTCGAGTGTTCTTAGTCATGTTTCATGAAAATCTGTTTAGCCGTTTAAAAGTTATAAGCAATCGAATGTCGGGGGTGGTTCAAATTTTTTAATTTTAGTGTTATTATAGAATTGATAAGCAGTATATCCAAGTAGTTACTGCTAGATTTATCACAAAGTAGCTTTCCGCCTGGAACTTCGTTCCTGTAGGAATTTGGGAAAAATTATGTAGCCTATGTGTTAATCCAGGGTGTCAGGTACCTCCATACCAAATTTTATCAAAATTGGTCAAGCTGATTGAGCGTGAAAGAGTAACTAACATCTATACATCCATACTTCCATACATCCTCACAAACTTTCGCATTTATAATATTTATCACAAATTGCCTAATAAATAAAGAATTATAAGGTTATTAAGGTCAAAAATAAGTCATCAGGGGCGTGATTCTGTAACGTAACGTATTGAAACTCAATCCGATCTTTCCCACCTTTTTCCGAGAAAATGACTGATTTTATCGGTGAACTTTCTAACCTTTTTTGTAGTGAATTTTTCATTCTTTCTTTTATTAGCACACCTCATAGTGGTAAAGATAAACACGAACGAAGATATTAGCAAAAAACCTAAAAAGTATCGTTTTTCTCACCGTTTTTTAGCTGTCAAAAGTTATGCCCACCCCTGGACTCGTGGGACTTTTCAGAGGTTATTCAGGAAGCTAAAAGGTACATGTACACACATTTTCAGGTTGGTTAGAATTTTTCCGAAGTCAAATGCTGAAGTTCCTGTAGTAAATGATAAATTTATCTATGAAACTATAAAATGCCATATTATTAAACTACAAAAATCATTTGATTAACTCATTTGATGACTATTATACTCTGCGCGATATATATATTTCTTTACTAACTCAGCAGGGACTGTGACCTAGATATCCAGCAGAAAAAATAAAGTGATGAGCTGAGTTGCTAAAAGTCCCTATCTTGCAATAATTTGGACATCATTTTGTATTTGAAAAACGTTTGTACAGCCATTTACAAGTTGTTAAGCTACAAATTCGTTTGTACAAATTTAAAGCCGTATCCCAGAAAGTCCAGTAGCACATTAAAAGTGTTCCTTTTTCGCATTTCATTAAAATTTTAACTCACTAAGCGCGGTCTAGGCATTTTAAGTGCCGTTGCTTTAAGTCTCTTAAATCGTGTAACGAATACACGACTGCCGTTTTAAATAGGCTTCTGGTGCCTTAGAAGGTGAAAGTGGGACAGAGTGCGAATAGGAATACACCGAGGTAAGGTTTATCTCCTCGTGTTCAGGCCAACGTTTTTATTTGATTTGAGTCAGTTCTAACGATTTCCGAATTTTTCGAGCTCACTGAGTGGATACAAAAAAAACACTTCTAATACAAATCAAACAAAGACATTAAAGCGAGAACGGATAGCAGGGGTTTGTTGGTTGAACAGTAAACAGATAATGGAAAATAGACTTATAGTGTAGACAGTGTAAATAACAGATAAACCATAGAAAAGAACTCGTGCGTAAGATGGAATATCCGTACTACAATATCTGTCAATCGACTAAGTCTATATTGGTTGTCAGATCAGTGGCTATTACCATCACTTTATGCTACTTACTCTAGTACTCTTTGACTTCAACATGTTATTCCGCTATAGCTATAACACTCGCGCATAACAATGGAAATTGATGGATAATTGATTCCCACCCCCTCATCCACACAATAGTCGAATCGGCTTCCTTGTTTTAGATGACTGAAGTCCGAATGGCATAGTTAAGTCGCACCTTGGAAGTGATTTTTCGGCGTCGTCTACCTCCATCCATCCATTCATCAATAAACTCACGCATCTAAATTACTTGACCCCACATTTGAAATATTATAATGTGTCTCGGAATAAATGTTCTGGTTGCAGGCGTCTACCTCCCAAATGTTATAAATCTAAGCTTCGTGTTGGCTGCCGAGCTATAATGAACCGCAGCCTACCCCAATGTCGCCCTGCTTAAAATTAAGTACGGCCGGAATAAAATGGAAATTTTGTTACGTAACCGGCCCGGCCGACCCCAGACCTTAAATGTAAAGTTACATCTTAGCATCACCATGTTGTGTGACCCTTGAATCGTAAGGTCGTCTGGAAATGGAGTGTAATTTTTCTTTAGTGGTTGTGTTATTTATCTTATCTGTATTATAAGATGTAATTGACGGCATTTTAAGTTAACCTACTTTAACTTTCACCTAAACTTTGTAAGCTATTGTAAAAATGGCATCCATTTTCGCTCATTAAAATAAGATCCACATTTTTTTTATCGGCCATCTTGGATTTGGAAGGGTTGCACTAAAATCGCAAATGGAGGGCACTAGAGGTCCAGGGAGTGACCGCAAACATGTTGTTCTTGTTCTTGAACACTAGGCTCAACTAAGATTTTCTTATATCCTCGTTTAATAAAGTTTATTTTTCACCAACACATAATAGTAAAAGCCTTAGCATTATATTTAATCGTAATAATTAAATACTGGCGGACAATGATAAAAAATTTGTTTGTGTTGACCACCAGTGGTGGGGTGGTGGACACATAGTGAGGGACAACGGGCATAACCGGAATGCACAAACAAATCAAGTTGCCGCACGAAAAGTAAGTAATTTACGTAGGTACTTATTTACAAAATTAGTTTATAATTACTGGAAAATTAAATATAGTTTTATTGTGGCTATGGATGATTAGGCATTGGCATGCGTAAACTCATTGAAGTAAACATGTAGCAAAAGATAAGAACTGACCTATGCCCTAACATTAACATGAGATAAAACCAAATAATGAAGTTCGACTACCTTTTCTTCTCATATGATGTTGAACCTCGAAAATGAGAAATACTCGTAAATTATTATTGAACAAGGAAAAATCGTCTTTATTCGAGGAATAAACAGGTAAACGATTAAATTAGTTATACTTATTTTTTTCCTTATTATTATTATAACAGTAACATGTACGCGAATGAGAATTAGCTTAGTCACAATGTAGCCCACTTCAGCTGTCCAGTGTTAACCGCTTTTAAGATCCGTATTACAGAACGCACATTAACGGCTAGTTCTGATATTTTAATATGTTGTTAGGACCACTACCAGATCGTATCGAAGCTGCAAACACAAGTGCAGCAAAGTTAGCACAGGTCTTTTGAAGCCACAAACATGGATATACGATAATGGTAGTGGTTCTACTAACAACATACAAAAAAATCAGAACCCATATATTTTTTTTTAATATTCGATATGACTGGCATATTAGGTACCTATATGCTGCTAAAAAGGCCTTTAATTACGTTTTACTTAGAAATCACTTATATTTAGTGTACATACAAATGTTTAAGCAATTTACGCTATTGATACTGCATCAAATTAAACACCCTTTGGAGCAAAAAAATAAAAAAAACATATTTCAAATTTAATAGCTTTTTATTTCTTTTTTTAACTACAATTTATTTTTAAATCTGTATCTTAGAAGCGAGGTGCGTTTCCATCTATTCTTATTTAGCTTATCAAAGTACATTTATGTTTTGTTTGACCGATTTCCTTCTAATTCTGTATTTAATCAGAGAGGAGAGCGTTATCGATAGACACATAAATAGTTATTGTTTACACGCTTTGTAGCTTAGAACTTGACCTCATACACTATTGTTGTTATTCGTTTGATAAAGTTAATTCCTGAAAGCTCCAGTCTTTTTACCCACCACTGGGAATCACAAAAATTAAATAACAATAATTAAATAACGTAAATATTTCTCAATATAAATACCTAACTAAATTTTTATGTCAAGCAAAACATAAATATCTCCTTTCCAGCTCAACCTTTAACAGATTTTTTAGTGAAAACTAACATTCAGTCTACTGCCTCTAAGGTACAGAAATACGATTTAATACTTATCAGTAATCATATAAGTAGATAATTTGTTTTAACCTAATATATCACAAAACATGACTGATCACTTTTAATTTGCCGTTCGAATGTCCAGTACGTAGCACTACTAAATTGCTTTATTTCACTCAAACTGATGGTAAACCCGTGCGTGTAATTATGTATTAATAAAGCTTCATTCGTGTACCAGGTCTAAATTTTGTTTTGTAACAAGTGCGTTTTGAATGTATTTATTACTCAAGGGTTCGCATCAGTCTGAATAAAACATAACCTACCTAAAAATTAGTAACTTTTGTCGTATGAGAAAAGAGAAATAAAGGTATAATGTATAATTTTATATAGTCAAGATTAAGATGCTGATGTCGATCTACTTAGACAAATAAGTTCAAACATGTAAGTATAAGTATTGGTTTTTGCATGTTGCGTTAAACAACTGTTAGTATAGTTAAGTTATTCAATGTCAATAAAAAGTTAAGCAGTATATCTATTTTCTCATACGACAAAAACCTAAAGCAAAAAACCTAAATCTGTACAAATCATAATTTTATAAATTAAATAATTACAACATGACTTACCTAGACCATGAAAAGAAATTGTGCAACTAAAACACAAAATATACATACATACTGAGCAGAAATTGAATAATATTTAAAATTAAACGAATAAACTCTTGTATTTTTGTAAAAGCTACTAAATTACAACATTGTAATTTGTATATGACATGACAAGTATGGATTCTAATTTCACAAATTAAATTAGATTTTCTTCTAATGCCTAATTTTGATTTTGTTTGTATTTTATTTATCCCGCACTTTTACTTTAATACTTTCTGATGGAAGTCAAATGAGACGAAGTGGGAATAAACCGATTAAATTAAAATCTCCTTTAATCATATTATGAATTGTGTTTTTAATCTCATATTCTCAAAATTAATCCAAAATCATCTTTCCGAGTCACATAAGTTTAGTTTGTAAAGTATTAATATCCACACCACGTTTCATAAAGGAACATTTGTGACTGTAAAAATGGAAAAGAACTACTTTGGGGACAGTCGTTAAGGTTCAAAATTACTGTGATGAGCTATTGGAAATCGCTCTTATTGACAACCCCGAAAGTTGTACCTTTTACTAAACACAGTCACAAAAACAATTTGATTAGTACCGACAGAACAAAAAGTAATCTATCACAAGTTGGGAATTGTTTAGTTTTCTTTGTACATTTCAGATTTAATTAATAAATTCCTATACAAGTTATTTGTGGACATCGACACGACTTTTCATTATATTGGGTGATTTTAAATATATTGGAGAAAATTAAGGATGTGGATCTGTCCACTAAATTAAAGAATATAAAGGAACTAATAACATATTGTTTAAAAAACTGAAGAAAATCTGGAACGATTTCAGTCATCATATTCTAGAATTTCGCTAATCAATTTAAAATCACCCTACATATATGCAACAAAACTATATTTACAAACGCATATACCAAAAATAAATGCTAAATAAAGTGATAATAATAAGTAACAAAGTAGTAAATATTGGAAAAAAATATTAAATCATAGTAACTCAAAATATATCGTCTTATAATATTAATTTGAATTGTATATTTGGCTCATTTAATTTTCTTTTAACGTGGCATAGATCTTGAAAGCTAGGAGCGCGCGTGGCCACCGCGTACGTATATACATACGTATAGACACAAATAAATACACTGTATATTAACCAGGACAAGTCCACCAGCCAGCCACGAAACTGCCCTCTCTTTCCCCTACAATATGAAAAGCGAGACTAAATATATTTATAGCTCGTATTGGCAGATGTCTTCTCACTCACTCCTATGATTTTCGATCTTAAATCCAATGCTCGCGGCCGGCACGCGAATTTTTTGAGCCATGGTATGTAACCCATATATACCTCAAATAACAATTTACGGCCTATATCGGGGCTTTAAATTGCTTAGCGAATCTTTAGGATGTGTGTCGCCCCATGGAACTGCCCCCCGCGGTAAGTTTGAACGTGTTTACCAAAGATAAACCACTCACGTTTCCTTTGTATTCAGCCCAATAGAAACGTGAGCGATTTAGCTTTGGTAAACGCGTTCAAACTTACTGCGATCGGGGGCTGACCAACATTCCCCAACGACTTTTCATACTAAAGCAAGTTGTATGGGGGGTGAATTTTTAAAAAATGTTTTGACCTATATTTTGTGAAGAAAGCTGTTCAGTAACGTAGACTAACCTCATAAACTGAGTTTAGCTAAGTAATTTACCCCAATTTAATAAAATACACATCAAACACAAGTAAAATCCAAGCGCGTCCTTAGATTACAAGAAAAATCAAAATATTTGGCCAACCTCATAGTTCCTATCAACTGGGAAAATAAAGACAAAAGAAGGCCTCTGCCCAAAAGTGGAACATGCGTAGTAAACAATTTTATTACGTATTGACGTCCTATTTGATCACGCACAAGCACATCATATCATACCGTTGACATATTGAGCAATTTTAGGAATTTTGTGCAAGATTTCACAAATTATTTTAGGAACAGAAAAGAAAAATGTTCGGCGCGAAAGGGACTTAATCCCACGATCCCAGGATTAGATCTACTGGTGCTCTAACCAACTGAGCTATCGTGCCTTCAAGTCAAGCGGCGAAATTTCTCATTCCCTGAGCACATTATGTCGCACCGAATATTTTTCTTTCCCTAAAACTATTTTTGAAGATAGATATTTGTAGAGAAATATTTTTTTTAGAGGCATCAGAATTTAAAAAAAAACTACACTTTTATGTAAGTATAACAAAGTTATTGACGTAAATATACTGATGTTCCCGGCAAAACCCAATTTTAGGCCATCACAGTTATGGGTAGATTCCACCATTTAAGTAATTGCTAAGCTGTCCCTTACCCAGTTTTTATTATTATTATTATAAGATGGGTTAACTCTTGACCTCAATCTTGACCAAAGTCATGGATGAGGTCGACGATGGAGCGAGTTAACCCAGAAAATGCAAATTAAGTCACTGGTACTCCTACGCAACGACGGAACACAGCAAGCTGTTTGGCATCGGACTTCGGTAGGAGGGTGGTCGCGAACCAGACGGCCCTTTACAGAGCCTACCACACCGCATGAAACCATAGGACGACACCTCAGATTCAAAACAAACTGAGGTGTCGTTGCTTGGGGTGGATTAATAGGAGGCAGGTCTTATTTGTGTTTACTTAGTCGGATTATTTTCTCCAAAAAAACTCAACGGTATGATAAGTACGATACATTAAAATAAACACACTTCAGTTCCACGCAACAGCACGGCCATCACAATTGATTTCGTTTCAACACTAAACTAACACTATTTTAAATAAATTACGTCATAGAATCGTACCTAGTATTAGCAGTTAGGTATTCTGTATCATCACTACGGCGAAAGTTGAAGGCGTTACGGAAACTGTCACGTAGTCGCTCCATGAACGTCTTGTAGTCGAACGTAGACTGCTGGCCGAAGTCGAAGTCTGCTACTTCAACTGTGTATCTGTGGAAAAATATGACTAGTTTGTAAAGACTGTTCAATAATTCTGGGCTTTTCTTGTTTATTCGGTTTAAAGACATTTATTTCCCATTAAAGACAATGAAATTCGTTTCGGCTGTCAACTCTTCCCAAACATACTGTAGATGCCAGCAGTTGGGCCTTGACTCACCCATCTACATGGCGGCCATCTTGTATTTGAAAAAGGAGGGAACGCTTGGGACTTCGCCTTACGCGAAGCCCGGCTTGCGGCCTCACCTCAACAGTCTTTGTAAGGCCGCCATCTTGGATTGTGGGGGACGCTTCGAGCTTCACCCTACGCGGAGCTCAGCCTGCAGCCATGTATAGGCGGCCAAAAGGGCTTCACCAATCATGAATGGCGGCCATTTTTCGAATCACACATTATACGCGGCTGATGCGTCACATGTTCCCATGCGAAACTGGGGCGGAGCCCTAGTTTGTTATTAAATTTTTGTTAAATTGAGAAAAATACAACTTTTTTGCTTTCTCTAGGTAAGCGAGAGTAAGAAAATTGTACACTTTGCTAATTTTCTATTTCCACGTCTTTTACCATGTCACTAGTTTAACTTTTTTCTTTTTGACACGCACATAAGTATTTTTAAATAACAACATTTTGCTTGTGCGTGTCTTTTTCTTCTTATCGTGTAGGTATAGTCAAGTATGTGGCGAACTTGGCTAACCCTGGTGTCAGAGTTTTCAAATGGCCTCTAACTTGGTTTTAACGACTGTAGTCAATCGAGAACAGCCGGGACCGACAGCTTAACGTGCCCTCCGAAGCACGGCAACGCTCAGCGAGCGCCACTGGGCGTGTCGGATACTTTATTTTGATACTTTAGTAAAGACTTTACCTCGACCGATGTTGGTAGTAGGCGATGCCAAACACTACCAAGATGACGGCGAGCAGACAGAATACCACCGGCACCACTATCACTGACAGTTGAGCGTGGACGGACGCTGGAAAAAAAAAACAACAAAATGTCAATACATACCGTTAAATATTAAATTTTAAAAAATTGTGAACGCATCCCGCCCCCCCCCCCCCTGTTCTAAAATGGTTTCACAGCAGTGCAGTGTAACGTCTCTCATTGAAATATAATTTAGGTGACTAAAAGTGCGGGTTTCATTACAAAATAGTGCTGAACTTACAAAACTACATAACACATACATACATACATACACGCTCACGCCATACACGCGGAACGAAATCCTAGGGTGACTTTAAACTAGCAAAACTTTTGGGGGGGATTCTACCTATGAAATTGAACAACTTACTCCAAGGAACCTACATGAAATTCTTACAAAAAAATTTTGCTGACCGCACAAGTTGTATATGGACTAGCGATTCTTTTTTTTAAATATCTTCCATGGCGAAATTTGTTCAGTGTCGTGAGCTGATTCGCATCCATAATTTTTGTTAGCTAATTTATAGTCACCCTATATTGTAAATCGTATAATATGCCATATACACTCGCGACAATTTAAAAAAATATAGTTATAATATCAGTTTGATTCGGAATATTCCAAGGAAAAGGAGATGCATTTAATGTTCTCGAGTGTATAATAATTATGAATATTTCTTGCACTTGGCAATAAACCACGCATATACTTCAAGAATAAGGTCAATGGAATCAGCCGTTTGCATTACAATAAATAAAAGATAATGAAACAGGTGTTTCGAATGTTTCTCCTTTCAATGACCTTACTCCTTTAGTTAAGGTGTTTTCGCCTCAATAAATAAAATATTTAACTACATAATAGTTTTTAAGTGTGGATAAAATATTTGTGGCATTACAGAACGCGACTCAGACTCTGGTCTTTACTTGAGTAGCAGTCGTCTTTGTCACTATTGATCGTCTCTTTCTCTCACTATCAAAATGACAAAGACTGCTGCTTAAGTATAGATCAGTCTGAGTCGTGTTCTGTAATACAGACCCTAGAGTTCATATTATGGGGTAGAAGAGTTACATGGATACTTCAAACGAAGTCGCAAGAAAAGAGCTAGTCTACACTAATATTATAAAGAGGAAAGATTTGATTGTTTGTTTGCATTGAAAAGGACCGATTTGAAAAGTTCTTTCACCCTTAGAATGCTATATTGTACTTTAGTAAAATAGGCTACATAATTTTCCCGAACTCCCACGGGAACGAAGTCCCGGGCGGAAAGCTAGTAATACATAAATCAGAAACATACCTTTGTAAATATTAATCGTAGCCCGCGACACGACTTTCCCAATATCATTTTCAATAATCACCACCACAGTATGTTGGTCACTATCCGAGAAATAATGCACTAGGGGGAAATTATTCGACACAGTCCTCGTTTTTAGTGCACATGTTTCGTTCCCTGTTATGTTATATTGTCCCGGCTTATATTCGGCGCAATAGTCAAATGGTGGGGAGCCTGTAAACTTGACGTGTAAGTTCATTAAGTCGCCATGCTGAAGCCAATTCATTCCTGTTATGTTCACTGGGCTTCCGATCGGTTCTGGAATTAGATAAAGGATTTTTAGTTTTTTTAATTTGAATACATTCAAACACATATATGCACGCACGTGCGCATGTAAGGCACGCACACGTACGCACGCATACGTACTATCACGTTCATATATGGAGGCATAGTCAATACAAAACGCAGAAAACAAGTCGCTTGCGGCCGCTCGTGTACTCAACATGGACACAAATGACGTATACCGCATACCCCACTACGCTTGTTGCTCTGATAACAAGCATAATTTCACGAGCCAAAGCATAAGCCTTTGTGGCGCAGCGGAAATACTGTCTGCCTGCTGTAGCAAGGCGCGGGTTCGAGCCCAACTGTCGCCTAATAGCTACGAAGTTTTGTTAGATATGTTTTGGTTTTCAAACATTTTTATAGTCATATACCATACCATACAAAAATTTAATGCAATGAAGTTAGTTTAGATTCATTCGGTTCGGTGTTCATGAGCAACCTGTTTGTCATTGCTAGATCATAAGCGAAAGTGCTCGTGTGTTCTTACCGTATCGGCAGTTTACTGTGATTTCTTTTTTCGACATGCATACAAATACATAATAAGTTTGCAGGAGAGGCAGTGTATTGTTCCGCTGCACAATATAGGATATAATATATCCCAAATTGCTAATGAGACAGGTCGTACAGTGAGTATTATAATGTTTACTTAATATTAACACTGTTTTTAAATTTATAATTTATTTTGAGAACGTAAACATATCATCTAAATGATAAGCTTAACTATTGTAATGCATTTTATTAGTGGTGCATAGTTTTTGTTCCTTATTATACATATATTAATCTTGTTATTTTGGTTTTAGTGAAGGATGGGTGAATCATTACGGAATGAGGGTAACGTGTCATCTCGGCCGCGCAGTGGACGATCGCGAGTTATCAATGAATCAGCGTGTGGTGCAAATGTATGAAAATAATGGATTTATACGGAAGATAAATGGAGTTCATTGATTCTAAGGCTTCACAAGTTTAATTAAATATTGTTATGTGTAAAATTGTGATATTTATCTATAACTTATTCTTTTGTTAATATAAACTATATATCTACTGCCTTGTAGTGCAAGTTAAATATTAATTTTTGTTGAGGTTTAGCTTCAATACTCTTTTCTTCACGAAGTTTTATTAAGCTATAATCTTAATAAAACTGTAAGTGATCAAGTTGCAGAAAAAAATGTGATTTTGTTAGTAGGAAATAAAATTACCTAGTCGAATTTCATATTTGTTTTATTAAAATACTTAATCACTGATACAATAATGTAACATTATTATTATTAATGTAATATTATGTGTGAAAATAGTTTTTAATGCTTTAATAAACAAAAATAACACAAAAAGAAATTACTCGGCTGGGATTAGAACCTGTGAACCTTTCTCCCTGCTAGGACAGTGCTTATCCGCTGGACCATACATAACGCTAGTAAGATCGACAAAATAAAGATACACTACGTCATGTTTACATTACCGATTGTTTGATATGACTCAACAGCAGCGGTGAGTGGAGGACAGTGCAATGTCGGGTGAATGCGTCCTACAAAAACTTCACCGAGGAGCCAATAGATGTCGCTAAGCAATATAATGTTCTTAGAGGAGGCTACAAGCTTGTGTGCGTGAGAAATCGTGTGAACTATGTTCAGAGGAACATAGTCCCTATTGCAACGCGCTAAGTAGTTTAACTATGACTCCATTAAAGAACGCCACTGTACATAAATATGAATACACACTTCAGTCAAAGTAAATTTAGCATTTAGTCTGATTCATACAAACATACATACATACATACATACACACGCCTATATTTCCCTGTCGGAGTAGACAGAAGATCATGTAGTTCCTGAAACACATGACGCTACGTTTGTCATACATTTTGAGGGTTATTGAAGCTTTTAATCTGCTTCAAGTCTTTATACCTAAATTATCGCACGATATGATATTTAAAGTAGCATTAACTTTATTGGACGTTTCTGCAACTGTTAACAACTTTCCCCGATAAACTCTTGTTGAAATAGGAAAAAATGTTTACGTCTTAGCTTCGTACAACCTGTGCGATCGATTGATTGCATAATAAGTACGACTCGAAAAAAAATATTTCTGCCTAAGTGTCATCTGGGTTCCTTGGGGAAGATGTTCAGTTTCATGAGAGATTCACGTCCTAAAAATTCGTTGGCTTATTTAGAGTTACTCGGTTACCACTCCGATCCAAACACTACGGCATCGACACGCTCTTGTTAACTATTAAAAAAAAAACACTAACCTCTGATCCCAATAGTCTGTTGATAGTGCCCATATGTATAAGTTTCTCCTATGGGAACGATAGAACTCTTGCAAATAAAGTCTTCAAGCGGCGAATGACTGGAATGATTTCTAAACTTAGTCTTATTCGACAACGCCCGTTTTGCTATCGAGTGAACAGGCGTCGTTGCTATTGTCGATGTTGTTGTGCTAGTTGTTGATGTTAACGACGACGACTCGTGTTTGGCGACGACTAATGCATCAATAACATGGCTCGTAGCGTCTGAACTGTTATAGTTGAATGTAATATTTGTTGTTTGGCCGACAAACATACAATCTATAAACCAATACGTTATGACTGATGTTGCGTCTTTGGCTAAATACTGGATTTCGTCGGCTGGTAATTCGAAGATCTGGCTCTCAACTTTGTTGTCACCTACAAAAAAAAATGTTATACTTACTTATAATACTATACACTTTATTTGGACACACACAAAAATTTAACATTCAAAAAAATTCTCATCCTCGACATTTATAGTTTCAAAGTTGTCGCCAAACCTCTTTAGTATACGTTTTTCTTTTTATAAGCTTCCGAATTTGATTTATTTTTGATACCTTTGCACTTTTGTTTTTGGACAATTTTTTCATTTGAAACGGTGCTTTTAATTTTTAAAATTTTTATAGTATATTTAATACTAGCTTTCCGCCTGCGGCTCCGCCCGAGTGGACTATAGGTTATATCGTGCCCAGCTGTGGTATAAAATGTAGCCTACGTCCTTTCTCAAGGTCTAATCTATCTCTGTACCAAATTTCATCAAAATCGGTTCAGTAGTTTAGGCGTAAAAGCGTATCAGACAGACAGAGTTACTGTCGCATTTATAATATTAAGTAAATATTTTGTATCTGCAGGGCTTTAGTTATCTCTCTTTTAACCTCACGGGTGGTTAATCACTCCATGAAACTGAACAACTTTCCCAAGGAACATAGGTCAAAATACGAAAAAAAATTTTGAGTTCCCATATAAACTTCATCAGCATATAGCGCATTTTGTATGGGAGATCAAATTTTTTTTTCGTATTTTGACCTATGTTCCTTGGGGAAGTTGTTCAGTTTCATGGATTGATTATGATTATGAGGCCGCCTTGTTGTACACTATGTTTTATGTTCTGTTAATTGTATTGTATGTCTTTGTGTGCAAATAAAGTATATTGTATTGTTGAAAGAGAGATACCTAAAGCCCTGTATAAATCCAACTTTTCTCACTAAGTAGGTACCTAAAAGTACAAAAATAACTTACCTGTTGGTTCAATAGTTTGTTGATAATGTCTATATTTGTAAGCGTCTCCTGTTGGAAAAACAGTACTGTTGCATTTGAAATCTTTAGGCGGCGAAATACTAGACTGGTCCTTCGACCACGCGCGTTTCACCAATTTATGAACTGATAAAGTTTCATTTGAAGCTGTCACGTTCTTCTCTGTTGTCGTTGACGGCTGTGTTGTTGTCGGTTTTGGCGTTGTCGTTGTCGTCGTTGTTGTCGTGGTAGTCGTTGTTGTGGTTGTAGTAGTTGTTGTAGGCAACGGCGGCAACGGTTCGTGATTGGCGACGACCAACGCATCAACATAATGGTCACTCATAGCGTCTGTATAAGTGTAGTTTAGCGTGAAATCTGTTGTCTGATCAACGTACATGCAGTCTATGAACCAATATGTGATGATCGTTGATGAATTTTTGACTAAGAACTGCATTTCATTATCCGGCAATTTGATAATGTGGCTCACAGTTCTATTGACTGCAACAAAACTGTTCGGACGTTCCGTGTTGTTTTGAAGTAATTCGAACTTGCCGTTAAGCGATTCTGAAAGAAAATATAATCGATTTATTTATTTATTAAGACGTACATAACAGTTCACAATTACATTAACAAATAATACAAATATGTATATGTCTGGTATAGTACTAAATGGCAAACCTTGGGCGTGGACGTACAGTTTGATTAAGCAAACAGGCTTTTAAGTAACTATGGGATACTCGTACTAAATAACATGTAATGTGACTAAGGTCCGTATACGCGACTCAGACTCTGATCTGTACTTAAATAACAGTCGTCTTTGGGATCGTTCAACAATTACGTGATAATTTTTGGCCGCCCCTCCCCCTCGCCTTGATTACGTAATCCGACAGTGTTTAAAATTTTTGCTGTATTAGCACTGACTCCTATGTTATGTTTGTATGGGTCTTTTTACCTAAAATATACCCAAAATACTTACTTCCTCTAATATACCTATAACAATACTGATGATTGGAAAAGTCGATAAAATATGCCGAAAAAGTAGAAAAAACTGAATCTGGTCACACTGTTCCACAGATTGTCTATAGCAGGGGAAATCCCGTTCCATCTATCTAATAGTTAGTGTTACCAGTAATAGACTTCAAAATTGGACGTAAATATTTAAATATAATTTATTTATTCATTTCGCTATACGTTAATTAAAGTTATAAAATGATGACAAATAATCCGATGTATATACAAGCACCCGACCCCCCCCCCCCTTCCGGTGATTACGTAATTGTTGAATGATCCCTTTGTCATTTTGACAGTAAAAGAAAGATCAAGACTTGAGTCTCCTTATGTAATACGGGCCTTAATCTTATATATAAAAATGAATCACTAAATCTGTTGGTAAGCGCAAAACTCGAGAACGGCTGGACCGATTTGGATGATTCTTTTTTTGTTGTGTTTCTTATTGTCAGGAGAATGTTCTTATGAAAGAAAAAACTTAAAAAGTGCCACGGGAACGAAGTCCCGGGCGGAAAGCTAGTATGCTATAAAAATATACGATTCTATGTGAGGTTGAGGATCTTTGAAACATACTTTTTAAATTTTGCCTCGGGTTAAATATATCCAGATCCTTGCAACGGTCATTATAAAACGACACTATTAAGTTATTAACTACATTATTAACATTAAGTTATTAATGCACAGTAAATATTATTGAAGGAGCACAGAAACGCGATTGTGTCTATTGAGGTCTAGGTGAATCATTAACATAAAACAATCGTAAAGGCAGATAAATAATTGACAACTGTAAAAACAAGAAAAACCGTCTTTTGCTGTTCAAAGTCTACCGCTTCAAAGAAATAGCAGGTATATTGGTAAAAGCCCAGTTGGTAATGAGCCAGACTTGTAACCAGAAGGTTGTCTGTTCGAATCCTAGTCCGGAACTGTACCACTAAATTCATCTTTTCGAAGATTTCTTATTAATTATCACTTGCTCAGCGGTGAAGGAAAACAGCGTGATGAAACCCGCATGTCTGGGGAAAATTCGGTTTCAAGAGGCGCGCGGTCCATGAACCCTTGGACCAGCGTGGCGGACTAAAGCTTAAATCCCCTTCGTGTTTCGAAGGGAGACCCGTTCTTCTTCGAAGGGAAGTTTATAGGCTGATAAAAAATAGTATATCTGACACCAGGGTTAGTTAAGTTCGCGACACACTTGAGTATACCAACACGACAAAGAAAGGAGTATTAGTTAAGCGGCGATAGCCCAGTTGGTAAGGAGCCAGACTTGTAATCCGAAGGTCGCGGATTCACATCCTGGTGCAGGCCTGTACCACTAAATTCGTCTTTTCGGATTTATGTACGGATTTCTAATTATCACTTGCTCAACGGTGAAAGAAAAAATCGTGATGAAACCCGTTCGTCCAAGAAATAAATATTTTCGAAAGACGAGCGGTCCACCAACCCGCATTGGGCCAGCGTGGTGGACTATGGCCTTAACCCCCTTCGTGTTTCGAAGGGAGGCCCGTGCCCCTCTGTGGGGACGTATATGGGCTGTTAAAATGTTTTTTATCTAACACCCATCGTACCAAATGGCGCTATTGGCGCTGAGTGAGTAATCCCCAATGTATGAGGTGACTTTAAATCATTTAGCGAAACTTTAAGGGTGAGTCTTCCCATAAATCTGAACAACTTCTGGCATAGAACCCATATTAAATTCTCATAAAAAAACAACGGGTTGCACTCCGGGAGTACAGGCAGAAGTGAAAACTTGAAAATTAACGTTGATATTTTGGAATGGTTAGGGAATAGTTTCGCAAAATTACTTTAATTATCAGTATAAAAATACTATCATTTATGTGGTAAAATACATTATTTATTTATTGCGCTATCGTACAGAAACACGACAATTTATATTAGGTATATTAAAAATTTAACTATTACAATGATTTTACATTAAAAAGTTTATCTCTCAGAAAAATCAACTTCCATCCATAATTTCAGCGACTCTTTCACCATCATTATTACCAGAATTATCATCGCCAATTTCTTAAACTGATACAATATGGTAGCTGAAGTAAGAAACGAACAATTTTGATTCGAAGCTATTTAAATGTCTAATAAAGACCGCATCAATAAATTTTACCCATCCCAAAAAGTGCACAACAAAGAAGTTTTCACTCTCCCTCCGCAACGCATTTTCGATCAGGGTCACGTGACAGTCACGTGTCCTGACGCGAGTTTAAGGCGACTACAGCACCCGATAAAGGCAGCACACATAGGAATAGTGCCATCTCCGTCTCTCAACAGGCCTGGGCCAGCAGTGCGAACAGTGTCGATACACGAAGTTTACGGACTATGAAAGCGAGCGTGCGTAAAAACATGTTCGAAAGTTAGAAAAATGAGATTTATGGAAAGGTAACAGCTTAAATCGAAAAATGCGTTAACTACTTATCGAGAGTGTTCAATCACAAACATTTTGATAGCAAATTCAAGTTCCTGTGTGCATTTTACTATCGTTTTTACAGCTTAAAATATACACAATATTGGTATTTAGAGGTAACTTTGTGAATCATGTTTTCAGCAAACTACTTATCTAGTTTATGTCCTGAATATTACCGTAGTTTTTTCTTCGATTTAATGCAGTGCGTCATGCTTATCTACGCATCATTAAGTCGTAATTTAGGTCCTGTAGTCGCCTTAACATTTTTACCCATACTTCTAAGTGCCCAACGCCGCCTTCAAAAAATACATTTCCGATACAAAGGCAAATCAGCTGATTGCACTACAACTTGTATGGAGAGGCAATTTTTTTTTCATGTTTTGACTTATGTTCCTTCAGGAAAGTAGTTCAGTTTCGTAGGCTCATTGACGTCTTTGATTTTCACAATTAATTTAAAGTCACCCTTTTTAGAAAAAAAACACCACTGATGTGAATTGACTAGGGACTATGCACGATTGTTATAGAACAGAGGCCTTTATGAAAAGCTATAAAAAATTATCTGAGGCACTAAAGAGGGTTATCATGAGCTAGTGCACTGTCAGTATTAAAATGATGGATTTTTTTTTTTTTCTTATCATTTCGACACAACCGAAACAGATTTTTTTAAATATGAACATAGACCTCATACTGACAATTTTGAGCCTTCAATGTGTTTTAATTAATATTTACAATGCAATATATATAACGCACTTATATCGTTGCTACATATTTTATATGTATAGCATTCCGGCCGGGATTCGTTTCCGTGGGAATTCAGGAAAATTAGGTAGCCTATGTTACTCAGATATAATGTAGCATTGTAATGGTGAATTTTTTTTTGAAATAGGTCCAGTAGTTTCGGATCTTATTCAACGCAATCAAAATAATATTAGTGTAGATTTAATTGAATTTTTGAGATTTTTTTCCATTTTGTAAACACACACAAAGTTTTTATTGACAAGGCCAACAATGTGACATGTCGTGTTTTGAAAAAAAAACTTCCAACGCATTATTTCCAGCATGTTTATCTTTACTTATAACAGCAATGTAACAACGTCAACTAATTATAAACTCTAACACAATAGCAATAGATTGCAATTTACAATAATGTTGTATTTAAACTAATTTTATTGTACTGATAGAGCACATAGTTCGCATTTAATTCTGTTAGTAGTGATTCATTTTCCAGATAATTTGATAATTTTGTTTATAAATAGCTGCAACACTGTATTACTTTTCTCTTAAATAACAGTCTAACTTCAATCCCAAAAATGCATATCAGCAGATAACCACAAACCAAAACGTCATTCAAATAAACAATAACGTGTGTGTCTTTTTTTTATACAAAACGGAAAATAAATTTCGAAAAAAATTACAAGGGACCACCTCAGGAGTATACTGTCGTCCCGGCTGTTAAGCTGTCGGTCCCGGCTGTTGTCGATTGACTACAGTCGTTAAAACCAAGTCTGAGGCCATTATGCGGTTTGAAAACTCTGACACCAGGGTTAGCAAAGTTCGCCACATACTTGACTTACCTACACGATAAGAAGAAGAAGGAATATACTCTATCAAACAAAAAAATAATTTAGTTGGAGGAGTTATCGCGTCACAAACATACAAAAAAATACAGCCGATTTACGAATCTCTTACCTTTTATCCAGTTGGTTAAAAATAGCCTACATACGGTTGTGTAGATTTCAAATGAGGGGGCGTGTCGTGCTAAAACGATAAGCAGCATTTTTTTTCACGTTAAGCGATAATTTTTACTGAGTTCCGTAGTTTCTAGCGGTTTCCGAATTGATGAGTTTAACCTCTTGAAAAGTTTAGACGAACAGATGTTCGACTGTTTGAAGGAGATTGATTAATTTCGGAAATCGATAGAATCCGCAACAATAATAAAAAATAGTACCTCAAATGGTGGACCATGGCCTTTGCCCTCTTCACTGCTTCATAGACTAAACTTCTTTAAAGGGCCTGTGCCTCTTGGTGGGGACGTGTATACACTGATGACGACTTTATGTAATAGGAGCGGTTTTAAAGTTGCTATTTTAAACCATGCCATGGGCTATTTGTGGTCTCTACCTACCCCAATGGGACAAGGCGTGAGCTTACGTATTTGTGTGTATGTAGCGGTATCATTCTATTTCGTAAAACATTGTTTCGTTTTCTTAAAATAATCGCTAATCGTCGGAGGCATGTGAAATCATAATTTCACATTTGAACATTATTCGTACTATTTTATCGCCACCGATAGAAAAACTACTTTAGCATTTTTAATACTCTTCATGCTAATTATTTAGTTAATCCAATTAAATACTAAATACGGATCTTAAAAACTAGGCACTGTCAGTAAAGATCATAAGATCCTAAACACAAAAATCCTACCAGGCATTAAGTTTCTCTTAGAAGCCTGTTAATTGAAGTGAAAACTTCTTTAGCGGCGTAGTGCACTTTTAAGTATGGGTAAAAAAAAATAAACTCGAAAATCCGTAAGGCGGAGGGTGTTTAATAAATATAGGAAATTAAAACTGCAAAAGTCAAGATGTCATCCGGTGTCAGCATAGAAAAAAAAAAAATATTAATGCACAACGTTAATGTTCAAGTTTTCACTTCCCCAGAGCAATGGTTCTCAATCTTGCGAGGTACTTTATGAAAACTAAATATTTTGTGGACATTCACCTCTTAAATGTTGGGAATTTTTTTGGAGAAAAATGCTGACTTTTAATCTCAAATATCCTTTTGTCTACTAAAAATATCAAAAAAATCAAAACGTAAAGACCTAGTTTTTGGTGATCCTGACACTAAATCAAAATTTCGGGGACATTTAAGGGGAGGAATCTATTGATGCCGTTTGTATGGAAAAAATCTGAGACAATCCTCTTAACTAATTAATAACTGGTTGAGTTGAACTGTTGGTCAAGCTCTTGGCTGAACGTTTAGACGCTCGCAGTTCCATATTAATATAGATAAAAAGTTACTTTCTCTTCTATGCACGCATTGCGAATTTCAGTACCTACTATTCTTTTAATTTATTCAAGGGGCCTCCACAGATACCTTGTGGAGCCCTAGGGTTCCGCGAAGCATACTTTGAGAACCGATGCCCCAGAGCATTCTGAGCTTCTAGTCCACAATTAAATAGTCGCCAATCCACACACATAATAGACCACCTTAGATTCTACATTAGGAGACCCTATTAACTATCAACGTACTAGACCCAGCCAAAGGCCGGTAAGATGTTTTGATTGGATCTTTAGAAAGTAACTGATTTAATTAAAACTAGGTCTTCCAAATAATGTATAAACATGCGTTTTAAATTCAGCCTTAAGGCGTTGGCAATAAGACTAATAAGAGAGCACAATCTAACGAAATACGTAACTTCAACAGTGAAGCGTATGGGCGCGATAGGAAAGGCATTTAATTCTTCATCCTTATCGTGTAGGTATATAATCAAGTATGTTGAAAATTCCATACCACGGCCAAATGGCTTCCTTTTAACTTGTTTTAACGACTGTTTTCAATCAACAACAGCCGGTACCGACGCTTTGACGTGCCTTCTGGTGGAACAGAAACGGAAATTACCCCTGTAGGCAGTCACCCATCGGGTGCCTCGCCCCCGTAAACGTTGCTTAACTTAACTGATCGATTCCGAACAGCGAGCTCTACTAAGCTACGAGCGCAGGCATTTAATGTGGATATCACATTAGATACAAAACATGGATTATAAAAGTTGTATTGTTTAGAATCGCGGTTATTTTCACTAGTTTTAAACATATTATAACGGGTTCTTAAATTTTACAAACATCTGGAAGAATGTGGACAAAGGTGGCCGAATGGAGAAGATTGGAGTAGGCCTTTGCCAAGAGGCAAACAGACAATGAAGAAAATAGTTAAATAAATTAAGTTTTATAAAATGAGCAAATTCTGAATAAATAAACGGGATCTTATGCATTTAAAACAATAATCGTGGTAGGAACAGATTATAATATGTTTAAAAACTAGTGGTTGTTGTAGTTGTGTAGTTTTAGTTGTTGTTTTGTCTGATTGTATAGTGTTGTAGTTGTGTTGTGTAGTTGTGGAGGTGCTTTATTACTGGAAAGTTTACCTGTAATTCTGGATGTAGTGCTTGCTGTATCAACCACATAGTAGATGCCCCAGAAGCTTCTCTTAAGGGCTACCTTTGCTGTGTATTCTCCTGCTTCATTTAAATCTCTTGAATATTCCACTGTCCATTTTGACACATTTGATGCTACGATAAACTGAAAAATTTGAAAAAAAATTATAGTTGCTTGCGACTGGTGACTTTTCATTAGATATTAAGGATGTGAATGAACCCACAAAACTGAAAAACTGTTACTAAGGAACAAAGGTCGAAATAACCAAAAAAAACTTGAGTGCTCAGTGTAAGAAGTTGAGAATTTCATATGGGTGGGTCTCTTTGGGTACATTAAAGCTTGTTTTAAAAAATGTTTTCTTAACAATTAACTTATCATAATTTGGGTCTCTTAGTAAGTAGATAAGTCCGAAAAATAATTTATATGCAAATGTAACAGGAAAAATGTGCAATTTTATAAGCCAGTTTCATTGGAATCGGGCATTGAATTTTAGTTTTTAAGCTAATAAACTGGTTAAAGAAGTTATTAATTACTTGTTTTGTTATTTTTAGACATTCCTATAAAGTTATCGGCATAGACTAAGTATTAATGTTAATGAACTGCGAAACCATAAAATGGATGATGTTACAGGTGTTCACCAATAAGTAAATATCTACTAGTCTTTAGTTTATTTAATTTAGCTAGCTAGATAGTTTATAAACTTTCTATATTAATACTAAAATTACTAGCTCTCTTCATATTGAGAGTACTAATATTATAAATGCGAAAATTTGTGAGAATGTATGTATGAATATTGTTACTCTTTCACGCTCAAATGGCTGGTATGGAGGTAGCTGACACCTCCTTCATACCAAATTTTTAACACATAGGCTACATAATTCTCCCAAATTCCCACGGGAGCGAAGTCCCGGGCGGAAAGCTAGTTGAGAGTATAAATGGAAGATTGATTCACTTGAGCTGAAATGAAAATTAAGGATGTGAATCATTCCACTTGTTTGGGCAACAGGACCGAAATAATTTAGGAGGAAAACTTTTACATGAATTGATTGCCTGAATAAGATGTTTTTTCCTTATCCCCAAGATATTCCTAAGAAATCTTAAGGACAATTTTTTTTCCTCTTATCTCGTTTCACATTTGGGCTAGCCTAAGTAAACAACTTGTAGAAGATGGAGGTCTACTCCGCACATCCGTCGACGAAGTTTCGGGCCCGTCCGTAAGTTGTCCGAAATTTCGGATTGTACCTACTCCCGACTTCTCTCGTGTAGACAGTTTTAGATCAGAACCATAGACAATTTTCGTGAACGAATGGTTCTGGGAGGAACTGAGCGATAGGGGTTGCAATATTATGTCGATACTTACCGGTTTTCATATTTTGTCTCAATTTCGCTTTATAATACAAGAAAAACATTTATAAATCCTATTTTATCAAGATATAAGTTAATGCTATAAGATAATTACCTAATTTTGCGGTTATTTAAGATATTTTAATTTTTTTACATTTTTGAAGCTGTCTGAATGTAAGTGCCTTAGCTATTTCAATATTTTAAAAACATATTTGACAATGTGTGTTTATTGTGACAGTGACAGCGGTGACCACACTAGGTATTTCCATAATTATAAAAAATTGCAATATTAATTTCCCGTGTTTACACTTCCTTCGCTTGAGTTTGTCAGTAATACAAAGAGAATTTAAACATTAGCGTTTTACAGTAATGGTTGTTTCTCCATAACGACCGAATCCCATTTAAAAGTAAAGTGAATAATTGGATTGGATCGATTGTGATGGTAAGTATACATACATTAACCCTTGAACTGGAATGTCATTAAAGCCCTTAATAACTCGATTGTTTATGAGAATAACAAACTGATATTATTGTGTTAAAGTGATTGTTTATCTTTTAGGAAATATAACAACGCCACGCAATACTTGAGGCTGCGGCTACGCAACGTCAAGTGGACGCTCTGCTGAATTTTCATCAAGACAGCCCGCGGACGACAAAAAGGAGCAGATGGCCGTCTGTGGTCCAAGGCTCTGTGGGTCGAAATAACAAACTCACTAAATGCAATGGGAGGTTGTACTAAGACCATAGAAGAGTGGCAGAGAGTGAGTTGATTCTTTTATAATTACAACTAGCATTCCGCTTGGGATTTTGTTCCCATGGGAATCCGGGAAAATTATGTAGCCTATGTTATTCAGGGATAATGTAGTATCCTTATGGTAAAAGAATTTTTGAAATCGGTCCAGTAATTTATTCATTACATACAAATCTTTCCTCTTTATAATATTAGTGTAGATAGTATAGATGTAGATTCCACTCCAATATTAATAAATAACAATAATAAATGCTACATACTTACTCAATATTTTATACTCAAAGGCCCGTACTAAGGTTTTCCCTTATGTCATGGGTTTCTTAGAATATATACAAAGACAGATATTAACACCCATGACCTGCGAGCAAACATCTGCTTTTTACACAAATATTTGCCCCGAATGGGAATCGAACCCAAGATCAAGAGGCAGCGCCGCTACTACTTGACCAAACTGGCTGTCTATTCTTTACCTGTCATGCAAAATAACAGGAAAATAAAAATACATTCAACATTATTATATACATAGGTACTAACTATTCAATTAATTTGATGCTGCAAGCAAATTATATTTATCAGTTATGAAAAGCTTGGAAAATAATAAAACAAGCCATTGAAAATATAGGGGTGTGTCATAAGATCTTAGTAATCCAAATCGTCATTCTCACCTGTTAGCCGTGCATCCAGCTGTTCAGCGGACAAGGCTCTAACGTACTATAACCCGCAAAGGGTTTCTCTACTTGATATTGGTGACTTCGTCATTCTATCTTTTAATTTGTATTAAAATACTCGGACATGGGCAAATCACGATATCGTGAAATATCAAAATCTTTGAAAATATCTTAATCAGAGTTTGTTTCTTTATTTTTCAGGTGTTGTCAGACAGGAAGCACACAGCAAAAAAATGTTGCTGCTGCCAGCCAATGCTACAGGTGGAGGGCCATCATCAGCGGAAATCCTCTCCCAAATAGAAAATAAAATAATTTCAATAATGGAAGAGGGTTTTGGTGAGCCGCAGACAGATGCAAGAGTCCCAGCATTCCCATTGGTGAGTGTTTGTTATAGATATTATGGACCAAGTGATTTATGTGAGCATTTTGATTTTATCAGTACTTGAACTTCATTATTTATCATAGTGTCTACTCATTGTGAATATTGCTAGAGATCGTCAGACAATTTGATTATGTAGGTGCATGGGGATGATTGTGGGGGACAGGCCAGTTATGTGCC
The DNA here is from genome assembly GCA_949987775.1 of Aproaerema taeniolella. Classification (NCBI taxonomy): domain Eukaryota; kingdom Metazoa; phylum Arthropoda; class Insecta; order Lepidoptera; family Gelechiidae; genus Aproaerema; species Aproaerema taeniolella. Next base: position 15,209,938 of record OX465255.1, on the reverse strand, counting down.
CCCCCTTGGGAGATGGGCGTCGTGGAGTCACATCCAGGTGCTCATGCTCAACGACAGCCGGGCTAACATGGATGTGTGAGACAATTTTGTCATGTCCATGTCATTCTGCCTGTTCCATATTGACGCAATGTAATAGAATGAGGTATACAAATGACAATATTATGTCATGCGTCCATGTTAGCTTTGCTGGTAAACTAACTGTAAAACATATTTCTTTCAATATCCACCGCAACCACAGCAGTGTATTTACATAAGTTAAATTTTTAAAGTTTGACAGATATGATATTACATCCAGATTATTATTAACTTAATTAATAATTTGCAGCCAGAAGAAGGATTGCAAGAATGCAGCCAGAAGAAGGATTGCATGGTGACACCCTAACCTAAGGAGGAAAATTTTAAATGTGGAGGAAGAACGAGCCTGCCAGAAATGAGATATTAATAGGCATTAAAGTTGCCCTAGAAGAATTATGTGTATTAATAAGAAATTAATAATTCTTATTTTTAAATTACTGTCTTTTTCTCATTAATACGGACTATTCTAGGGAAACTCCAATGCCCGTCAAATTGTGATTCTTGAAAAGTATTTTCTGTGATCAATATTGTGGTTCTTGAAAACAGGTTTTTTTAATGTTGATTTTTCTAAATGTTTTTTAACTGTTATTGCTAGAATAGAATAGGAAAATCTTTATTTTATAGGACATTCAGGATGTCACTTAAAACAAGTCAAGATTACAATGTAATACATACAAAAACACATTAAACGATTTAAATACATACATACGCATTCGTTCTTTTGACCCTACTGACTCTACGCCTATTCGCAAAGATGCAGTCTTCCTCAGAGAAGAACAGGCAAGAAACTCTGAAGTTGCTTTTTTAAATCGCATTACAAATTTTCTTATTTACTAATTTTAACTAAATCTGAAATAACTAGAGCTGAGCAGTTCATTCCCATGGCTGCCTGTCTGATAGATAATCAAAAATTTTGTAATAGCCCTAGTACAGTACATTTCATGTTTAGACTGATCTGATATTTTTTTAAAGTTGATTTATGTATATGCTATATTTTATTATTTTAGAGTTCCGTACCACAAAATGAAAAACCGGAACCCTTATCGTAGTTTAACTCGCACTTGTCTGATTATCAATAGTGTTATTAGTGGTTAATTTTATTTCAAGGCTGATTTATTATTTTTATAAAGACTGATTACTGTGATTCCTAAGGATAAATGAAAATAAAGACTAGTTAATCAATTATGTTTTTTTATTAATGTAAAATCAAACGCAAACCATTAATTTTCTCTTAGTCTTTTTCTTTCTAAGAGTCATCCCTTTTAAAATTCCAAATGTGTGTTCTATGGTGGAGCGAGCACGCTTTGGTACAGCATTATATCTCCCCTCTGGAGAGTCTTCCACTGCATTATCTATTGGGATCATCAGTCACCTGCAGCCAAGTCAACATTTTAGCAGCCCAATCATTATTTTTAGCTGCCCGGTTATTATTTTTAGTAGGTAGCCCATTTATGATTTCGACTGCCAAGTTTATTATACTTGCTACCTTTGATACCATTTTATTCCTTGATATTTATGATTTATGGAGCCACATTTTTGTCGTCGAGTCATTATAAAATTATAGTCGCAAGTTTATTTGTATCGCTGCCAGATTATTTTTTTAGCAGCTTACTGCAGACACCCGCAGTTTTTTTTGTGTCCTCCAAAATTATATTTTTTTTATTTTATCAAGCCTTTTTCACTTTTAAAATTACAATAAATTTAATTTTGCAAATTCTTTTTATTTGTATCATGGTTTTTCAACAGTTTGCCCCTTGGCATAGGCCTCCTCAATCTCCTCCCACGTCTCTCTATTTCTGGCTGTTCTGCGCCACACAGCTCCTGCTGTAGCTTTTAGATCGTCCTCCCATCTGCACTTTTGCCTTCCTCTGTTTCTTCTCCCATCTCTGGGGTACCACTCTGTGATCTCTTCTGTCCACTTTTCCTTCTTGTCTGACATCATTTGTCTTGGCCATTTCTTTTTAATTTCCTTGTTGTTGTGGTCATATCTTTGAGTTTGGTTTTCTTTTTAATTTCTGTTAATCCAACTCTGTCTACTTTCTTGATGTTGAGTACCCTATGCTTCGTTCCATATTATTTTGACAAATTTGTAGTTTTTTGAATTCTTCGTGCTTGAGACCCCACGATTGGCAACCGTTATATGCCATTAATTAAATATCAATCTATTTTTTTTACAGTTAAAGTTAGAGAAATTGCATTGAAACACCACAAAAAAACGGTCTGACGAGAACACTTTTGTTGTCGTACAGTTTGACGTTTAACTACGATGAAATAACTGTCAAATTCAATTTTACGGACGGGCATAAACGCGTGCGGAGTAGGATATGCACAATATCATTCGTTCTCGGAGCGCGCTCGAAACAAAATCCGAAACGGAGGTTCGTAAATGAACCGTAGTAGGAAATGCACGAAACTTCGTCCGTCCGTCCGTAATTTGTGCGTCTGTAGTAGACGTCCTGTGCCAAGAGGCAAACAGAAGATGAAAAAATAGTGAAATAAATTTAGTTTTAAAAGAAAATAAATCTTATAATTTGTATGTATGTTAATAATTTTGTATGTATGTTAGGTAGATATGTTTTATTGTTATGTATGTGTAATTTATTTTATGTAAGTGTGCATGTATTATATTTGCACCCACATCTATAGGGCTTTAGGTATCTCTCTTTCAACCTCTCGGGTGGTTAATCAGTCCATGTAACTGAACAACTTCCCCAAGGAACATAGGTCAAAATACGAAAAAAAAAACTGAAAAAAATCTCCCATACAAAATGCTGATGAAGTTTGTATGGGAACTCTAAATTTTTTTTTCGTATTTTGACTTTAGTTCCTTGGGAAAGTTGTATACCTAACCCCCTGTATATGATTTGTTATGTTTTCTCCACACCCAAAAGTTGCCGATAAGATATTGCTTCTTAGCAATGGGGCCGCCTTTTGTACCCTGACATAACTTTTGTATAAAATGTAACTGTACCTTATTTGTGTTGGAGTGCAATAAAGTATATTGTATTGTATTGTATTGTAAAAATATAAGCAATTCTGAATAAAGGATGTAATAAAAAAATAAAAAGTAAACAACACACAGGTTGCGGGTTTGATTTTTCAAGTATTTATAATTTTTATGTCTAATGTTTATTTATTTATTTACAGTGACAAATATATATAAAATCACAAACAGAAATACGACACAAAAGGTTAGCTTATCTCTAAAAAGAAATTTCTTCCAGCAAACCCGAGCCACGGAAAGTTGATCGGAAAGGCAGATAGAGCGTGCAAAATACGTAATATACCTACATAAACTATCATCATCATCATCATGCAATCCTGTTATCCCTCATCAGGGACATAGGGCTCTCAGAAAGGATTTCCACTCTTCTCTGTTACATAAACTATACTATAATTAAACTTATACTACAAAAATAATAAATAAATATATCAAATAACAAACATACATAAATATTACTATATTATAATGTGTATGAATTTCCAAATTTTAATCTATCTGTTATCTACAGTACAAGCCTCGTTTAGTATGGGGTTAGATGGTGTTGTGTGAAGTGTCCAAGAATAAAAATACTTTTATCAAGCTGTATGACTTGGGACCGAAACAAAAGTAGCTTGGAACACAAATATCTGTCTCAACCGGGAATTGCACAGAGATATAGTCTACAGACAGTCATTTATTTACTACCTATCCTAGAACACATAAAATTACTTGAAGTTCTTACAGTGGTATGATATGTATTAAGTCTAAATACACAATTCCTTACAACCATTTAGTAAAAACTTCCTGACATAACAAAGTTGCGTTTTCTGTCTAGGCCTAGGGGCCGGCCTTTCTAACCGCTGAACTAAACCGGTTGTCAAATATACAATAAATGCTCACCTTGTCACTGTGCTGAGGCAGAGCATCATCCCAGAAATCAAACTCCAACACTTCACTTCCATCATAGCCCGTCACAGTCGCCGTAAATGTTATATTTGATCCTCGCACTGCTGGCCCATCTCCTTGCAATGACACTTTTAATCCAGCATAAGCTGAAACAAAAGCTTCAATAAAAATGCCATCCACAATCGCGGTTTTATTAATGTCTGGGGATAGGTAGGGTATTATCATCAAAATTAAAATATAGAATGGCGAAGTCGCTGATATCAAGTAAAGAAAGAATACATTTACGTGTTATAATACATCAGACCCTCTTCTGTTGATCAGCAGGAACCGTCGCGTGCTTGTTTACGCCGCGTGCGAAACAAATAATGTACGCCATGTGTTCAAAAAGCACGCGAAGGTTTAATTGATTTTAGCTATGTAGGTACACAATAAAAATCAAGGAAATAAAGGAAGGTAGTGCGAAATAAACTGGGAAGCAGTTAATCGCTCATTCTAGGAATTCAGGATGTTCTATTTAACTGGCACTGTAGTGGCATGGATTTCAGTGCAATAAAGAAGGTAGAAAAGGATCATACGTAATAATAGGTACCACTTACCAGACTCAAAAAGGAATAGCAGACAACAAAGCAAGATAAAATTAGCCATATTTTAGAATTCAAAGTATAATTGTTGACCATAAAAGAAACAATTCAACGCGCTTCACTAGTAGCACAATGTTCATGAATCATTTGTAAAAAACAGCACACACAACAATGATGCAGATTTTGTGGATATGTATCAAAACATTTACGTCGTCACAAACAAAATGACGATTTTGTAAAGTGAAACTGCGAAACGAAACGAGTCAAACAAGTAATCATCCTCTCTTGTCGGCTGTCGGACAACTCAGAATAATGTTGCCAGCTAAAAAGGAAAAAGCACAGCTCATCCACATTTCATACCAAAACATTCAGTATCAATATTTGAAAGAGTATTTTATATATAATATGAAGTAAAGAAACCCTTTAAGGGTTGTAATATGCCCGAGCCTTGTCCATTGATAAGCAGGGTGCACCGCTAGCAGATGATGAATGCTGACAATTTTGGAGCACTAAGCACTAAAACTAAGATGTTTTGATTCCACACCACATACACAACACCACACACACATCTTGGGATAAGTTTTACGAGTCCACTTATGGCAACATTTTTATTTTAATGTCAAAAATGATACGTTCATAAAGAAAAATGGTTTTTAACTGGTTTTCAACAATTTCCATTTAAATTATTTTGAATTTGTGGAATTTAATTTAAATTTGAATATTCTGATGATAGTTTTATAAATAATATACAAAGATAAATATGGTTAAATGGTAAAAAAATTCATAGGTTTAATTAAATTTTAGTTGTAGCAAAAGTAATAGTTTCTGAACTGCTCTTTACTCCAGTTGATCCGTACGAACTTCACTCAGTATTCGTAGATTCGATTTATAATGTACGACCATAATATTGCGCGCCCAAGTAATGTAAGATCATTATTGCACGACCAATTAATTGTAAGACTAATAATGCGCAGGCGAATAATCGACAGCACATCATCAGGCTTTACATGTTTACCTTGCCGTCGTCACCTGTCTCGCTTTCGTAGTGCAAATGCTACTGCTGCTGTTTGGACGGACGGCCGCAACTCAGGTTACCACACGCGTGCACTCTGTGCTGTTGTGATAAGAGCGGTTTTGCAATGAAAATGGAGTAACCTGATGCGCTGGCCTCTATACTTGGATTATTGGGTAGACTTGGGAAAAACAGTGACTTTTGTATCGCCGTGACTGTCGTTCCGGTTACTCAGAAATCACAGTGAAAAATCACCGTGACTTTGTCACATACCTACGTTATTTTTCTCGATAGGAGCGACTAACCCGACCAAGGAGTATGTAATACTACAACGTGACACGATCAACCGTCGTGACAGACAGTCTGTGGTGATGGTGAGGGGTATACGTATTATCTTTTCTTTGGTATAATACTCTTTACATCAGTCCAAAATAAAATAAACTAACATAAAACCAATATTCAAACTAATAGCGTCCGAACCGCTTGTTTGCTACTTAGAAACAAAAAAAAAATTAAAAAACTAACAACTTACTTTCACAATTTTTTTTACCTGATTGCCAAATACAATAAACCATGCCAATCACATCCAAGGCCAAGGAACAAGAAACAATAACTACCTGACCCCGCACCTCGCCGCGGCGCGCCGTTATCAGTCACCGACCGTTCGGACCGTTCCACCGCACGCCCCTCGACGTTCCATCCACCCGCGCGCGCCCTGAGACTCTGCCACGCCCAGTCACGAAGCGGCAGGAACGACGTTATTTTGGAACGTAGATATTCCGAACGAAGTCACTGTGATATCTTTGGTAAGCCGATCACGGTGATTTTTTCACTGTGACGTTATTTATCACCCAAGTCTATTATTGGGTTGTAAATTATTCGCTGTTCAATATTGGTCGCAAATTATTAGTCCGTGCAAATAATGTACATACGGCAGCACATTAGGCTATACAGGATGCCCTTATTCGGCTTGTAATAGCGTCGGCTTTCGTAGCACAAATGGGTAGCCCGACTTGCTGCTGTCTGTACATTATCAATTATTATATAACCAGTAATCCATGTACACATAATAAAATATAAAAATTATTGTGCTCTGCCAATAATGTTCGTCCAATATTCAATATTGAGTACTAAGTATTGATTTCACTAGTCAAAATTCATGTACAGACAGCAGCACGTCAGATTAACCTTTTTTTAATGATTAGGTACACTGTTGGCCGCTGATGGCCTTTACAGCTTCACCGAGCAAGTGGTGATCGCAGATGGCTCTCAGCCCAGACAATTTTAAGTAACAGGGGGGCTACCATCTAAGCGAAGTTGACGCTGGGTGAACGAATGGAACGTTGACGATTGCTTCTTTATAAGGAGACCTTGATTAATGATATGAATCAAAAACAGCAATGTACATCATTTCATTCGTTCAATCAGCATCAACTTCGCTTAGGTGGTAGCCCCCCAGGCCTTGTATAGGGCTGGAACCTTGGCTTAGAAGGGCGACGAAATATCGGGGCGTGCAATACGTGGCTGTACAATATAGGGTACCGATTCGATTCTGCGACTTCTATGATTCCTTTTCGTGAGAAATGTGTAGGTATTTGACAAACTTGTTTTTCTGATGTGTTTGCACTTTCTGATTTCTTGAAAGTCAGTGATTAGATAATTAATTTGTGCAAAATTTGCGTGCAAGACACAAACTGAAGGATATGGAAAGCATAGAGTGAACGCGTGCATTTAATTTTCAGTTATTTTGGTTACTACATTGGAAAATGGCTACCGTTTTTGATAGTCCATTTATTAGACAACGTTTGCATCGGCTGCGGCACCGAGACTTCGATTTCGATGAGGACCAGCGATTCGGCCGCTGCGACTGTACGAGCTACTCATACTTTGTGCTTTCAATGGTGCTATTTTCCGTCGGTACAGTTATAACCGTCCTTGCCTTGGGAGATGCTGATGGTTACATCCTAAGCAATTTGGGACACATGTGGCTGGTCGGCCCGATATTCATTTGTTCTGGCATGATGGTCGCAGTGAAAAGCATGCTATACTTGCGCAGAAAAAGCGTTATTCAAATGTTGCTTCATCAGCGCGCCATCATAAGAGTAAGTGGAATTTAATCATACGCATTGTTATTTACACGGTTTCGTGCACTCGTGGTGTATTTTTCTTTAGCGTTGCAAGAAGGAGGAAGGAAGGTTTTTAAATATACTGTATCTATTGTAGACTTATACATATTTACATGAATAACTTATTGACAAGTTTAGGCTGTATTCAAACTTTTTCCTTGTTCATTGTTATTTGAAACAATACAACATATGTGACGCATTTATAATATTATTTTTGGAATTTTAGGATATGGCCGCAGTTCAAGAGCAGGCTTATACTGGTCAAGTTCCCCGTACAGCATCTAGTGCTACATTACCTCCGTCTTATGATGCCTTACTAGCAAGTACTCCAAATAAACCACAACCATCCAGTTCTGAGCCTCCTCCTCCGACCTATGACGAAGCTATGCACCTCATTGGTGATGAGAAGTACCAGATAGAGATCAAAAATGATGAAAGTGCTAAACAAGAAACGAGTGATCAAACCACGGACTCTAATCCTGATGGTAAACCCTGATAATAAGTATATTACATTCTTAGCCAACTGTTCTATGGATATGAAGCTATATAGTTGAAAAAAATATTTTATACTACAGATATATAAACATCTAAAAAGGTTTTTGGTTTAATACTAAAACGGGTCTAAATTCGCGTATATGTTATGTTTTTCCCTTGGTTCCGACATTTCGTCAAATTTAGACCCATTTTAGTATTGAACGATGTGTTCAAATCACGAAAGTTCAGTGTTAAATTTTCTTATGTAGTTTTTGCTTGCTTTCCATAAAAGAGTTGGTTTGGAATACATAGTACCTTATCGACTTATTTCTAGACCTAAGAAAACTTAATTCTTCCTTTTGTACTTATATTTTTATATTAGTCATTACTATTAAATATTTTCAAATGTGCCTAAACTTGACTTGTTAGCAATATTTTCTCAGTTTGAGATACTATAGGATTTATTGTTAGTTAAGTAAGCAAATGGCATTATGGCTTACTCAGAAACTTGTTGGACTGCTATTAAGCAGACATTTGTCACTATCAGAGCAGAAATAAACTTGTTTAAATAATTCCCTTGTTATTAAGGAAGTAAAGTCGTGATTGTGCATGAAGATGTTGCAATTTTTATACATTTTTGTTAACTGCTGGCATTACTAATTTATTGTACTTTGAGACTTACAAGCTTTCTGCACAAACTAACATTTAATTTAGGGTACCTATATTTGAAAGTTTACCTGCTATAAAAAAATCCAATAACTTTTTCCAGTAGGTGTTGTCAAATTTTGCCACCAGATTTTACATAGTTATTAATTTATGAGTGTTAAAGCAGTATTTGCTTCTTTAATGTGCACTTGTCTGAAGTTTAACAATGTTGTGTATTTCTACTTAAATAATTAATAGGAATTAATATATCTTCAGTGATATTGTGTGCTTTCATACAGGTCTGCATAGTTCTAATGGCATTTTTAATTCTAAAAAAAATTGGAAGTAATAGAAGTAAGAATATTGACACCAGTGATATGTGGTATGTGGGTAAGGAAACTTTATGTGGGTCGTATTTTTACCTTTTGACTCCACTATTGTTATTTATTGTTGACTTTTTAATGTTACTTGCAGTTACAATTCTAGCATGTCAAGACTGATGCATTTAACTCAAAATTATTGCCAATGTGTACAATTTATAGTCCTTTTATAACTTTGTATTGATCTGAGAACAAAACCAGATTGTTTTTCCACTTTTTTGACATTCAATCGAAATATTTTTGTCTTATTTTAAAAGGTCATTTGCATTCGTCAGGGTTTCATAATGTTCTTTTATAAGCTGGTATTAATAGTTATATCATGGTTAGGCAGTGTCATCTAGTATTGCACCAAGAAGTATACTATAACCTCTTTTCTGTGATGTCATTAAGCCCTCCCCCCCCCGTCAGACAAGGGGTTAAGCTTCTTGGAATGATGATGTATACAAGTATAATTTTCTTGGAATAGATAAACAAAGAATTAAATGAATTAAATGATGGCAATGGTATTCATTTAGGAAGATAAGGAAGGAATTGGATCAACATTGGAACCTTACTCAACAACTTGGTTATGTGTAAAAACTATCCCAAAATATTTTTTGTGTATTCTCATTATCAATTTTTGAAGGAAATTATGTTAATCAGAGTATTGAACTAATAGTTTTATACAAAATGTGAAGTATTCAAATTTATTCCTTATGTTTCAAAACTTAGGTTCTAAAATCTATTGCCATCACATTCTGTTACTAATTGCTACAGATGAGGACAGTCTACTTATTGTACAGTGAAAGAAAATGGTTGCGAGACCTTGTAATTTGCCTGTTCAGGTGTATGTAAATGCTTACTGTATATATTGTTTTGTATTTTAAGATAACTGAAAAACCAAATTGGCCATAAGACATGTAATTTAGTAATACAAACAAGGTTAAGATGTAAAGAGCACAAGTAAGATAACAAAATACATCTGTAAGTGAACTTGCTTTATAAATGTTGCTTGTATTACTGTATTGAGGTTGTCTAGTCGAAACTTGTAAGGTGATTTCCAGCAAATTTTTAATTTTTTAGCAGTTTTTGGACTTTCTATGTATTAGAAACAACTTTAACCAACATATTTACACCAATTCTAAAACTTAAACCTCATTGGGAGCAAAAAATTGGTATAATGATAACTAGCCAAATAGTCTTCTTAATGGAACAAAATCTGAAAGAGCCAAAGAAAGTAAGGGAGGTTTTTTCCCAGCAGAGGGACTATATAGGCTAGATAGAGAAATATTACATTACAAACATTTCAAAATAAAATAGACATTTGCTGAGAATCACCCAAAGTGTAACTGATGAATTTCTTACACTAATCCAAATGTTGCTGTTAAAGTGCCTAGTTAACAAAAAGCATTTAGAAAAAAATGAACTGCACTGTGGAGGGCCCTATCCTTATGACATTCTTTGGAATGCCTGGATAAAATATCTCATGAAGAGGTGTTTTAAACTTGTTTTTCAATCTTAATGCAGATTTGAACAAAATTGCATTGCATAAACTTTTAAACTTTTTTTCAAAGATGTTTGAAAAAAATAATTTTCGCTGTGATATACAAACATCTAAGTAATTTTACTTAATACATTGCAACATTTGGTTTAATGGAAGACTTAGTTTAAGATAATTAGCATAAAGATCTCCCTAGAGCTATTAATTATACACTTTTTCTGAGTTAAAAAGTTTGTTTTATTTTGTTCACCAATTTTACAATTAGGTAAGTCTTCCAAAATATTTTGCTCTGGAGCAGACATCTCTTAATTGAGGCCATTGAACCACAATTACATCAGCAAATACCTGTAGAATTTTCCCTGATAATGACATTGTACGGACTCTACAAATGCTTTCAATGAAAATAATTCTACAATCCAATATAAAACAGCATCTCAGTATAAATGCAACAACACAAACTGGAATGCAGGTACCTGGTCCATTACAAAGTATAACATTAGGTTTAAAATTATATACTATAGGAATTGTATGTAATGTAGCATACAATGTACTGTAAACTGATGATAAATAGGATTGACCGACATTTCTGCTTCTCGGTATTCGAGTCAAAGCATATTTAGTCTCTCCGGTTTCCTCTTTATGTATCTTCACTTCGCTGCTAACGTCGTTATCAGCTACTATGTAAAGTCTAGGCTGGTACTTCTTAGAATCGAGATTCTTTTTTATTCTCAACAGTTCAGTGGTATGGCCTCCAGAGCCGATACATAGAACTGTTCTCAGAGAGATTTCTGACGATTCCAATGCACAATCACCGGTAAATATTCGATATAACAAGTAAAGTACTCGAAGCACAAACAACGCAGCAATTAGACTTAAAAATACTGCCAAAGCCGACATGACTGGAATTATTCATTAGACTTCGTTTTCACTCATTGGCACGGCTCGTAGGGTTCAGTCAATCTTTGAATGGAATAAAACATGTTATGGACTTAAGGAGAAAAATTAAATAACAAAATAATATAATTTTTTTTTTGTTAAATTTATCCCTTTCCGGAAAGGCAAGGAAAACTATGTCCATACAGCCATGTCTTCAGTAAAAAATCTTCTTTCTTCAACGTAACCTAAGCCCTAAGCTCCTCACGTTCTACTTTAAACCGGATAGCGTCTGTTTTACGAAAACTGGCGGCGAGAAGCACAACCGCGAGGATCTTTTTCGGTACCAAACGGAGCAGAAACACTGTTATCACTTGAATTTTTCATAACTACACGAATTTTAGTCAATTTACTGCATAATACCCTATCACTATTACTCATTAAACAACTTTTTCTCGCAGAAAATGAAAATTCAATTGACAAGGCAACCGCTCACGCCGAGTTCCCGCCAAAGACCACAAAATAATTTTTTTGTTAAATTTATCCCTTTCGGGAAAGGCAAAGGAAACTATGTCCATACAGCCATGTCTTCATTAAAAAATCTTCTTTCTTCAACTTAACCTAAGCCCTAAGCTCCTCATGTTCTGCGTAAAACCGGATAGCGTCTGTTTTACGAAAACTGGCGACGAGAAGCACAACCGCGAGGATCTTTGTCGGTACCAAACGGAGCAGAAACACTGTTATCACTTGAATTTTTCATCACTACACGAATTTTAGTCAATTTACTGCATAATACACTATCACTATTACACATTAAACAACTTTTTCACGCCGAAAACGAAAATTCAATTGACAAAGCAACCGCTCACGCCGAGTTCCCGCCAAAGACCTCCCACAAAATAATATAACTTGTCAGCTGATTTTGATGGTTTGCCTTTTTTTTTTTTTGTTAAATTTATCCCTTTCGGGAAAGGCAAAGGAAACTATGTCCATACAGCCATGTCTTCAGTGAAAAATCTTCTTTCTTCAACTTAACCTAAGCCCTAAGCTCCTCATGTTCTGCGTAAAACCGGATAGCGTCTGTTTTACGAAAACTGGCGGCGAGAAGCACAACCGCGAGGATCTTTGTCGGTACCAAACGGAGCAGAAACACTGTTATCACTTGAATTTTTCATCACTACACGAATTTTAGTCAATTTACTGCATAATACACTATCACTATTACACATTAAACAACTTTTTCACGCCGAAAACGAAAATTCAATTGACAAAGCAACCGCTCACGCCAAGTTCCCGCCAAAGACCCTTGATGGTTTGTCTTTTTTTTAAAGTGCAATGTTTGTTATTTTTATTAAATTTGTCCCTTTCGGGAAAGGCAACGGAAACTATGTCCATACAGCCATGTCTTCAGTGAAAAATCTTCTTTCTTCAACTTAACCTAAGCCCTAAGCTCCTCATGTTCTGCGTAAAACCGGATAGCGTCTGTTTTACGAAAACTGGCGGCAAGAAGCACAACCGCGAGGATCTTTGTCGGTACCAAACGGAGCAGAAACACTGTTATCACTTGAATTTTTCATCACTACACGAATTTTAGTCAATTTACTGCATAATACACTATCACTATTACACATTAAACAACTTTTTCACGCCGAAAACGAAAATTCAATTGAAAAAGCAACCGCTCACGCCGAGTTCCCGCCAAAGACCTAGTGCAAATGTCACCAGTGTTGCCAACACCGTGTTTGCTTAAAGAGTTAGTAGGTTGTGAAAAAAGAGCTGAAAAAGAGCTAATTATTTTAGTGAAAAGGAGCTAAATAAAAACAGAATATTAAATCAAAATTTTAGTAATCATCACGCTTTCAGCCTAAATTATTAAAAAAAAGGAAAACCGTTATGGTTAATTTTCATCATCCGATAAATCATCTAATAAAGTATGACTCAATGCCGCCCCGCTTGTGCTCGGTTCATTAGCCCAGTATAGCGAGTTGGGTTCGGGCGAAGTGAAACACCACAGCACTTTAAGTTCTTGTAATCAATCACTTAACACAGATGAAAGTTTTAACAGTAACATAATTTGAACATAATCAAATTAATTAGCTTTTCGGTGCGGGACGGTAAGTCTAGGCGCAACGGCTCGCGAGATGTCAAACTACTACCGATAGCGCGCCGGTAGGCGGCGCTGGCGTTGGGGACGTTCTAATACTCGCTGCGCTATATTCTCCCCCTCCAAGTCAGCAGAACGATCCGGTGGTGACTTGGCAACCATAATAGGTCGTTTACCACGTTTAATTTCAATTAACGTCTCAGCTCCTGCATATGGAGTTAAAGCGCTGGCATGATACTTGCCTCGTGATCTACCGTTACTATCCCCAATATCATAAGTGGTGGGCGAAACAACCTTCAGGATCCGGTAAGGACCTTCGCGACGAGGGGCAAATTTCTGAGTGATACCTCGAGCCGCATTGCTCTGGACGTGAGTCTCTACGAGTACATAATCCCCAATTGAATAACCCGGACAATCACGACGAGCTCTATCAGCATAAATTTTCCTTCTTTCTTGTTGTTCTTTAATTCGCGCCTGTACTGATTCTAAATCATCGGCAAAACGCCGCAAGTAAGGAGTAATTTGAGGAATATAATTTTGTGTATTAGCCACTCCCCTAATATCATTTACCAGATTAACAGGAGCACGCATTTCACGAGCGAGAGTTAAATAAGCAGCGGACTTACCAGTACCTTCATTGTAGCTGTTATTAAGAGCAAATCTTACAGATGGTAATAAACTCGGCCAGTCTCGGTGATCTGACGAAGAGGAGAGGAGAATAGATAGCATTTGCTTCATGTCGCGGTTCTTGCGCTCAGCGGGATTCGATTCAGGATGATAAAAGGGAGTCAAACTCTGGTGGATTCCAAAAGCCAACATTACCTTTTGCATCACGACAGAAACAAACTGCACGCCATTGTCGGAGATCACTCGCCGGGGTAAGCCATACCGCAAGAACACCTCCTCGATCAAAACTTTACTACAAGTCTCTGCAGTAGCTTCACTAATTGCAAAAAGTTCCACCCACCTACTGGCAACATCTTCAACGAGAAGAACCCATCGTTCTCCATTACTTCCTTCCGGCAAGGGTCCGAATAAGTCCATCGCCAGTACTTCGAAACGTTGTTGTGGTGGTGGAGTCTGTAGGAAACCTGCAGGTTTAAGGTTGCCAGGTTTATATTTCTGGCACAACTCACAAGCTTTAACGTATTGGGTTATAATGCTTCTCATATTTGGAAAATAATACCTTTCTTTGACTTTCATGTAAGTACGATCTATTCCAGGATGACCTGCTGTCGGCGCGTCGTGTAATTCCTTCAATACGCTAGCATGCATGGACTCGGGCAGAACTAACAAAGGATCTTCTACTATACCTTCAGGATCTGCACGATAGAGGACTCCATTAGTCATATAATAACCCTTATCAGTCCAAACCTTGGCACCCGCAGAATCTTCGCCCTCGAATGCGTCAATGATTTTCTTGCAGTCGGAATCGCAAAGCTGAGAAGTACGGAGTTCTTCCGGTTCACGATGCGGCAGATCTACAGTCACAGGACAAATGTCACATGTTACCTTTGAATCAATTGGGCGACTGAGTGTGTCGGCTATAATATTAATTTTCCCTGGTGTATATTCAACATCCAGGTTGAAAGACTGTACCTTCATGGCCCAGCGAGCAAGGCGTCCACTGGGTGTCTTCAGGGACAATAACCATTTTAGTGGTTGATGATCGGTGCCTAAACGTACCTGAGCACCCTCTAAGTATCCTCTGAATTTCTCCAAGGCCCACACTACAGCCAGGGCCTCTCTTTCTGTGGTGCTGTAGTTCCGTTCAGCACTCGTAAGCAGCCGACTGGCATACTCTATCGGTCGTTCAGACTTCATGTCGGGACCTTGCAATAATACTGCACCTATGGCATATGCACTTGCGTCAGTTCTAAGGACAAACGGTTCATTGAAGTCCGGTTGACGCAGGATCGGGGCAGAAGATAGACGGGTTTTCAACTCTTCGAATGCCTTTATCTGTAATTCTTCCCACCTCCAGTCCTGGCCCTTACGGGTAAGCATGGTCAACGGTTCACTTACCTTTGAAAATCCAGGAATGAACTTGCGGAACCACGCACAAGTTTGCAAAAACGTCTTCAGCTCCCTAAGATTTTCCGGACGATCTCTCTTCAGGATGGCCTCTACTTTAGCCGGATCAGGTTCGATACCTTTGGCAGATATTATGTGTCCTAGATAGTTTACTCTTTCACGAGCAAAAACACACTTACTTCGGTTCGCCCTTAGACTGAAGAGTTGTAGCCGGTCGAAAACTCTTTGAAGGTCACGCAGGTGAGTCTGCAGATCTGGAGAAATTACAAGCAAATCATCAAGGTAGGCGACTACTGTTACGTCCTTTAAACCAGCCTTAAATCGATCCATTAACCTCTGGAAGGTGGATGGCGCGTTTTTTAGTCCAAAGGGCATTCGGCGAAAACGGAACGTACCAAATGGAGTGACAAACGAAGTTTTGTCCCGATCCGCAGGATTTACTTCAATTTGCCAATATCCAGACTTGAGGTCAATGGTCGACATAACAGAATTTACCTTGGTGGAGAAGAGAAGGTCGTCTATAACCGGCAAAGGATATTTGTCAGTCTTTGTGATGCTGTTCAAGTTACGATAGTCAACGCAGAAACGTACCTCTCCATTCTTTTTAGGAACCATTACGACGGGAGACGCCCATTCTGACTCTGCTTCCTCAATGACTTCTTCTTCCAGCATTTTGTCGATTTCCTTCTTCATAATTTCTTTCTTAACTGGCGAAACTCGGTAAGGTGGTACACTAATAGGAGCATGCTCACCTGTGTCGATTCGATGCAAGGCAAACTTGGTGGGCTCTCCCCCTGGTGCAAAGATATTTTGGTTTTTAGCCAACAATTGAGAAAGTTTTTCACGGTCTAATTTATTTAACATTACACCCTCATTTTCACGGAGACCCACAGAAGAACAAACAAGAGTATCATCGATATCATCTTCGAACCGCAAAGGAAAAGTTATGCCTATTTTTGAGCCCAGGGTGAATCTATTCACTTTAAGATCAAGAACCATGCCCGCATCTATAATGAAATTCATCCCTAGTAAAGTATCTACGGCACCAGGTAAGAAAATAAAATATGTCGGAACCACCGTCCCACACACCAGTACATCAACAATCGCGGTTTCTACCCTTTTACAGGTGGTAGACCCATCAGCTAATTTAATGTCTACTATTTGATCACTAAACTCATGATTATTGTCAATTAACACTTCACGTAGTGAAACACTTCCTATTGATAGTTTGGCGCCAGTGTCCAAGACTACTCTGCCTTCAATTCCATATATACATATGTCTAGCACAGGTCGAGCGCGAACATCTATTTCGCCATCTGCAGCCACTGATTGCAAGGCTGTAGGTTTATTCTTATTCTCCGCTACATTACAATTAGGGCAGTTAGACCTTATGACACCTGGTGCACCGCATCCAAAACACACAAAGTCAGCTGATTTAGTTTCGGTGCTTGTCTCGTTCTCAGTCTGACTGGTTTGCTTTTGAAGCCATTTTCGACAAGATTCCTTCTCATGGCCAAACCGTTTACAGTACGCGCAGCGGGATCTTGTTTTGACCGGTCCAGTTGAAGATGTTGTCTCAGCTGAAGTTGAGGCTTCAGCGGTCACTGGAACAGCAGGCTTCGAAGAAACCGAAGCACGAGGGCGTTGTGTGTCTCCTTCATCTAATAAGTCCTCTACAGCACGAGCTTTCTCCAACATTTCACTGAAAGTGGAGAATGAGGAGCGAGTTACCTTTTCTCTTATTCGTCTATGCAAGAGGCCATACACCATATCTAGTTGCACCGGATTTTCTGGAATAGTGTTCGGTGGCAATTGAGCAATCAGCGCTCTGGCTTTACATACAAATATATCTGTTGATTCGTCTGTCTGTTCTTTTTTAAATAATTCTCGATATATCTTATGCGGAGGAAGCCGAGGCCCATACGTCTGCTTAAGTATGTGCAAGGCATCTGCCCACGTTGTAATAGAATGTTTAACTCCTTGCCACCATGTGCCTGCCAGCCCTGTGAAAAGCATAGGGAGGCCACGAAGGGCGATTCCGTCATCCATAGCTACACACTCTTTGTATACTTCGATAGCATCGATAAAAGCCACAACATCTGCTTCAGGAGCACCATCAAACCTCGACAAACATTTTGCAAAATTGCTTTGGTTACTCATACTCTGCAATGACGGTGTCGGTTTCAACATTGCCATAATTTGTGCTAGTTGCTGATCCGTCATAATGATTTGTGTAGGCACCACAGGAGGCACCACTGTGGAGGTCACCGGTGGAGTCATTGTAGTATTGGTAGCGCCAGGAACAGAAGTGGTCTCAGGTTGACCATCAGCACCATTTGGGCCGGTATTAGGGCTATTTGTTCGGGATCTTGTCAGCACCATACTGAGTAATCTATTTACTAGTCAAGATATCCCCAGAAAAAATAAATGTTCTAAATACTGTTATTAAATAAAATAACAAATACAGTTCAAAATTTTCACAATTAATAAAACGATTATAAAAATTGTTTGTCAACCCTAGTTATTGTCCAAACTATTAACACTAAACACACTGGAAAAATGCAGCATTGAGAAAGTTCACAATTATTTCACATCACAAGGAAATACTAGGCGAAAAGTTCGTATCGTCCATAGTACTATTTATCAAAAATACAATTTGGTACCTGTGTTGTGGTCTACTTATCCATAAGCACGATCGTACTGGCGGCTAGCAGTGTGCGCCAGACCGCAGTGCGCACCGACAGGGAGCACCAAGCAGTAGCACGCACTTAGGGCGCACAAACAAACATCAAGTGCACTGGTTGCAGTAGGAAGTGAAGAAACTAATCACGGCCACTTTTCACACGATAGGTACAGAAAGGTGCAAGTCTATTTAACCTTTCACTAACAAGTTCACTTTTAATATTCAAAGTTTTAGTTAAGTTCTAAAAAACAAACATTTACCGCTTGCACGAAAAAATCTGACAGTTCCCAGCTCGGTTTGATGCATTTCGTTGGCATTAAAAAAAAATCCTTGTTTATGGTTCGTTTAACTCGTATGTTGGCACACTTGAAGTTTTGAAAAAGCGGGATTATACAAATTGTCACGAATTTACCACATAAACTGTCAACAACAAAAAAATACGACCAACACTTGAAACACCGAGGTTAATTTCACTAAATTATGAGTCGCATTACAAGCTGTACAGCGACTGTTTTACACTATTTCAAAAAGGTAAAAAGTCCTAGAAACTAAATTTTCGAGCACGCCTACAGTTCATTGACCCGCGTAGGTATTCTACGGAAACGAATTCCAATGGTAGAATAATGGGTCTTACGAACACTGTAGTCTTTTGCACTACTTCTACGAGGACGATTAGTCTGTTATAGCCACTGGAGCACTGTCAAGTTTATGAAATAACCGCGAAATGTCGTGAACGCAAGTGTCACTCGCGAAAACTGTCGGAATACCACAACAGCACCAATTCCACGTTTACCGAAACCACTGACAGATACTACTAGTTTGAGACAGTCCTTTGCACGATTACTTTAGTCCCTCAAAACTGCACTGCACATAGAAATTACAATCCAATAGATGCAAGGTTAAGTACTTCGGCCCGCTCGTTGGGCAGCAATTATAGCGAGTTGGGTTCGGGCGAAGTGAAACACCACAGCACTTTAAGTTCTTGTAATCAATCACTTAACACAGATGAAAGTTTTAACAGTAACATAATTTGAACATAATCAAATTAATTAGCTTTTCGGTGCGGGACGGTAAGTCTAGGCGCAACGGCTCGCGAGATGTCAAACTACTACCGATAGCGCGCCGGTAGGCGGCGCTGGCGTTGGGGACGTTCTAATACTCGCTGCGCTATACCAGTTTTCATAGATTGCCATTGTATGTACCTTCTTTTTTCAAAACTTCTATGGGCAACTCATAGTTATGACAGCATTTATTCATTCTTCTTAAACCTGTCCTAATGGTTAAAATTATACGAATTTTAGAATCGTAATCATCGGAACAGAACCACTCATCTTTTTGTGTCGGATAGTGACATTTGTAGTGGCCTATGTCAGTGTCGCTAGTTCCAGGAATAAATTCTATGGCACTCATTAATTTCTAGGTACCCCCAAAATGTAGTCACCCTTCACAGCGAATTCATGAGGAAATAGTTAAGTATTGTTATTTCAGAATTCAAAATATATACACTACTGAACTGTACAGACATATTAAGAAGACATTTTTGCCAAGTGTTAGTGTCTCTGGCTTTTGATTTCGTTGAGATCTCAGGTGGCTACAGTCAATCTTATAAAAATAGAACGTCAGGATTGAGGAGCCAAAGAAAATTCGTTCACCTACAAAGTTTACTCTGCTTTACTATTTTATTCCTTTACTGCAAAATAAAATGCTCATTATGTCGAATATATTAATTGATCGCTTACATTCAATGTAAATTCATCTCTTGAGTATAGATTGAGGTGATAAAATATTATACTAAAAGTATAATATTTTATGTGATTTCCGCTTTACAGAAGCCAAATTTTTAGAAGATACTATACATAATTGCTGCTAGATGATGCCAAATTTTCAAAAACATTCATCTGTTATTCAATGGTGGCTCCTCAATTCAGATGTTTAGATTTATTAAAATTTGACGCTACGTACTTACAGGAAGTCTTAAATAGAGAAGTATTTAACAGTGAAGTAATACACATTGATTTACGAATCGACCTAGCTAAATATTTTAGTTATTAGCACTCACGAACTTATAAAACAGTTATTCAGTCAATAACACAAAAGTATAAGAAATTTTCACACGGAATGTTTTTACACGAGTGACAGATTTATTTTTGTCAACAGAATTGGTTGCCTAGCATCAGAGCATAGACATAGACTTCTTACATACCTAATCTTCTTACGCCAATGCTAGACATCCAACCTTAACACTTTCCCTCATTGGTGTAAGGGCGTCTGCGACCCCAATCCAGCTCTCAAGAAGATAAGCCTTGGCCTTGGGACTGCCTTTGTCAGAATGTCAGCCAGTTGCTCTTCTGAACTGGTCTTCTGCACATTTATTAAACCCTGTTGCACAGTTTCACGTACAAAGAAATGTCGCACGCGGATGTGCTTCGTCCGCTTGTGAAATTCAGGGTTGTGCGCGAGACGTATTGCAGCTTCGTTGTCTACCTGCAGTATTGAAATGCCGTCTAGTTTGGTGAGCTGTCTGAACACTCTCTCTAGCCATACTAGCTCGCGAGCTCCTTCACTTGCTGCTACGATCTCGGCCTCTGTTGTTGAAATTGCGACTGACGCTTGTCGTTGGCTCAACCAGGAAACAGGACCTCCTGCATATAAGCATACAATTTGTGTTTAGAATTCTTTGGACTGAAATATGATAAGGCGGATGATATTCCTTCTCACATGTCAAAGCTGAAGAATCTCTGGAACGAATTAAAAGTCGAAGTCGCAAAGATTGACCCCACCGCTAAGCTTCCCGAAATGTTCCTCATTTGTAAAGTCTTAGACACACTGGATGTCAGGTTCTTTAACTTTAAGTCAAGCTGGTTGATGCTAAAGCAGCCTGAAAGGACCATTGACAGTCTCACGAGTCACCTTTGCGCTTTTGAACGAGGTCTGGGCCCATAACCTATTAAAATTTGACGCTACGTACTTACAGGAAGTCTTAAATAGAGAAGTATTTAACAGTGAAGTAATACACATTGATTTACGAATCGACCTAGCTAAATATTTTAGTTATTAGCACTCACGAACTTATAAAACAGTTATTCAGTCAATAACACAAAAGTATAAGAAATTTTCACACGGAATGTTTTTACACGAGTGACAGATTTATTTTTGTCAACAGAATTGGTTGCCTAGCATCAGAGCATAGACATAGACTTCTTACATACCTAATCTTCTTACGCCAATGCTAGACATCCAACCTTAACAAGATTGAGGTGCCACTTTTGAATTAATATAACTACATAGTGATATATTTTGCTGCTAAATCCAGAAATCGTGCTGCAAAATCTGTTATTTTGCTGCTAAATAATGGTGCGATCAGCTTTTAAAAATCTGATGTGGCTCCTCAATCCTTACGGACATAGTATTTTTTTCTACACAGTGTAATAAAAAGACAAACTATATAGAGATACTAAAAAGAGCTGAATTTAGCTCTAAAAAAGCTATGTTGGCAACACTGAATGTCACTTTCAATAAATAGTGATGATTTGGATTTGGTGATTCAAAGTGATCCACATAGAGGGTAACGTGATCTTTTTGAATCAGGTATAGGGTGTAAGTAGCAAAAAAGTACTCTGTGAAAGGAAGTATCATTTTTTTATCATTGTAACTTCTGCGGGCTGTAACTAAATAGCAACGAACGTGAATGAAGTTAGTAATAAAATAAATGTCAACTTGACAGATGTTGAATTGCCATGCCAAAAGCCAAGTTGGTGCCACCAATTCATGGCAATTCAACATCTGTGGTGGTTTTTTCAGAAACAATTTGTAAAATATTATTTTGTTAGATTTCTATTATAAATTAAATAGTAATAAATATTACTGTGCTTAGTTCTAGAAGCGTAAAATGTAATAATGCCAGGATGGGGTTCTTAAATTTTATTGGATCAAGTGTTTTCCAATTACTTTCTTT
Source organism: Aproaerema taeniolella (assembly GCA_949987775.1). Lineage (NCBI taxonomy): Eukaryota > Metazoa > Arthropoda > Insecta > Lepidoptera > Gelechiidae > Aproaerema > Aproaerema taeniolella. Next base: position 15,187,627 of record OX465255.1, on the reverse strand, counting down.
TGTATTTGTATTAGCCTATCTTTTCGGAGTATTAAATATTCATTTTAGCGACAAAAATGAATATTGTGAGATGACTTATATGTTTGAATATCCCCAATTTGTTGTAAGTAATAATACTTTTAATTTTGTACACAAGCTATTGAATTATGTGGTACTTTGTAACGTTGCGCATTATGCTGTTTTTCAGCGTATTACGGTTCCTGAAAATAGTATTTATCCTCAATATGGATTGTACGCGTACAGTGAAGGCAGATTCACCGAGAGAGCCCGGAAAATGTGGTATGTACTGTGTAACTACAATAAATTATATCAAAATATAATTACAATAAATTATATTTTGATTTGATTTAAAACTTTGGTCTTTTTCATTATTAAAATAAGTCTGTTAATTCACAGTTTTTGATTTGTTTTAAGAAAGAGACGCCATCTTTGCAGTTTTTAGCTAAATCTTACATATAGCCTATTTGACATTATTCAAGTGTCTTTATATGCTGTACCTATTTACTTAAAAGCTTGTAAGAAAAATATTTGTAGATCTTATAATTATTCAATGACCCAAGAATTTTCATAGGTACTGTATGTCCACAATTTTTTTATGAAATAGTTCAAAAATAGGGATGTTGACAGTGTTTTATTTTATGAATTATTGTATGTGAAACAAAAAATAATGCTAGAAATATATTAATATCCGAAAACAGCATTAAAATTGGTTTATAAATGAACAAGTTATTAGCATTTATATTATCGTAAGGACTATCTATCTCGTTATGTGGGGAGAGCTAGCTATCTCGTTTTTACGTACGCAAACAAATGGCGGTGACGTCACATGTCGGTACGTGCATCTCTTTTTCGTTGTTTGACAGTTTCCCCCTCTATTGAAATTTAATAGCTTAAAAAACTAAAACATGCAAAACAAAAATAAAAGATAACGCAACATTCCCCAACCCGGCTGGTCCCCGCGGGGAATTAGACCACTACCCCCCAGATAAGATAAATATAGCAACCATAAATGTACGCACACTAAGAACAGAAGAGAGTCTGCTTGAATTGGTAATTGCACTTGAGAACATAAAATGGAGTATAATCGGAATCAGTGAAGTAAGAAGGATAGGCGACCTAATAGAAGACTATGGTGAGTTCGTTCTATACTCTAAGGGACAGACGCCAGGACAACATGGTGTCGGTTTCATGATACAAAAAGAATTGAAAAACAACATCGTTGAAGTGCGGGGAATCTCAGAGCGTATAGCAGTCCTCAAAGTCCTGCTACCTCCATATAAAAGCGAATGGACCATCGTACAAGCATACTCCGCTACAGAGCAATCTTCCGACAGAACCATTAAAACTTTCTACAACGAACTAAATGATACACTAACTAAACTAGTCCCAACAAATTTAATCTTGATGGGAGATTTTAATGCGCAAATAGGGAACAGGAAGGACGGAGAAGAAATCATAATGGGACCCTACTACCAAGGAAAAACATCAAGAAATGGACAGAAATTAATAGATTTAGCCTTCGAACATCATCTGATAATTTTAAATACACTATACAAGAAAAAACAAAACAGAAGATGGACGTGGTCATCTCCAGATGGCCGCTATAAGAATGAAATCGACTATATACTCACTAATCGCGCCAGGTCGTTTGATGACTGTGGGGTCATAGCAAAATTGAACTTTAATACTAACCATCGAATGGTCCGAGCTCAGTTGAAATCTACATTAATAAAACCTTCCAGGAAATTTGTAAAGCACCAGAGATATCTAACGAGAAACAGTGAACCACAACTAACAGCCGAACAATTGAAAGAAGAATTGAAGAACATGGAAGAAAATCTATCAGAACTGAAGATATTAGAAAACTACAACAAATTAACAGACATCCTAAATAAATGTAATAACAAAGAAACAGGAAAACATAGAACAGGTAAATATGTATTATCAGAAGAGACAAAACAAATAATAGAAAACAGAGCAAAAATGATAGAAACCTCATCCAAAACAGCAAAAACCAGACGAGCCATTGCTCAGCTAAGTAAAGACCTAAGAACGAATATGCGAAGAGATAGAAAACTACATAGATTACGGACTTTAGAGAGCTTAATAGAAAAAACCGGAGGAACGAAAAAAGCAATGAAACTACTTCAAGAAAAGGAACAATGGATACCAAAACTAAAAGATTATACCGGAAAAGACAAAACTAAAAGACCAGACATTATAAGCACCGCCACGGATTACTATAGAGAACTATACTCAAAAAAATCAATGACTGCATGCGTCGAATTACTTGGCACAGATGAAGTACCGTTCATAATGCAACGAGAAACTGAAAAAGCAATCAGTACACAAAAGAGAGACAGAGCACCAGGTCCCGACAATATCTCAAATGAAACACTATTGGAAACAAAAGATATGATTGCACCACTCTTGACTAAAATCTTCAACATTATACTGAAAACAGAAAATATACCAAAACAATGGACAATATCCTCCATCAAACTCCTACATAAAAAAGGAAATAGGGACGACATTGGCAATTATAGGCCTATAAGTTTAATGTCGAACATCTATAAAATATTTTCAAAAATTATTTTAAACCGTATTACTAATAAGTTGGACGAAAATCAACCCAGAGAGCAAGCAGGCTTCAGAAGCAACTATTCTACAGTGGACCACATGCACGTAGCTAGACAGATAGCAGAAAAATGTAAAGAATATAACATTCAATATCACTGCTGCTATGTAGACTACTGTAAGGCGTTTGACTCACTCGACCATTCAAAAATTTGGGAAGCGTTGCAAAACCAGGGTGTCAAGCATAAGTACATAAGAATAATCAAGAACATATACACTGGCACCACAGCAAAAATCAAAATGGAAAAAGAAGGCTGTGACATAAATATCCTAAGAGGAGTAAGACAAGGTGACCCTTTATCGCCTAAACTATTCACAGCAGTTCTGGAAGAAGTATTTCGCAAATTAGACTGGACAAAAAATGGCTTGAATATAAATGGTGAGCAACTAACACATTTGAGATTTGCGGACGATATAGTGGTCTTTGCCAGTACAGCAGAAGAATTAAAGCAAATGCTCGAAGAACTGAATACAGCTAGCAAGGAAGTTGGACTCTTGATGAACATTCAGAAAACTAAAGCCATGACTAATAGTAGGGACTCCATAGGGATAAAAATAGATGACAACACCATCGAGTATGTTTCAGAATATATATATTTAGGTCAACTAATGTCTAACTATGACTCAATAACAAAGGAAATAGATAGAAGAATTGGAAATGCATGGAAGAGATATTGGTCCCTAAAAGAAATTATGAAAAACAGCCAAACAAGTATGCACATCAAGAGAAAACTCTTCAACACATGCATCCTACCCATCCTTACATACGGCTGCCAAACATGGGCACTCACCAAGGCACAATGCAAAAGATTAAGTGTAACCCAAAGAGCTATGGAAAGGAGCATGTTAAAAAAGAGAAGAATCGACAAAATCAGCAATAAGAATTTAAGAGAAAAAACCGGGATTGCTGACATAACATATAAAACAAAACAACTAAAATGGAAGTGGGCTGGACATACTATAAGAGGAGGAGAGAAATGGAGTAAGACTATTACCCTATGGCACCCTAGAGGGCACAAAAGGAACAGGGGTAGGCAATTCAAAAGGTGGGCGGATGAACTTGTGGAAATGGCAGGTAAAACTTGGACCAGACTCGTACACAAGAAGGAAGAGTGGAGAATAATGGGGGAGGCCTTTGCCCGAAGGCACACAGAAATGGTCAACGAAGACAGTAAAATAGAAATAGATTAATATATTATGTATTTCTGATTAAAGGCTATAAATAAATAAATAAATAAATAAACTTTTTTATTTCTCAATATTTTTAAAAAATTATTTCGGTTTTGGGTTTTGGATTCAGTTCTTTTTTAAGATATACAATAAAAAAATTTAGTCAACATCCCTATTATTGAAACACTTGGACCAGAGTCAACATACTTATCACTGGTTAGAACTTCTGACAAAGTATGCAGTCTTTTTTTAAATCTTTGGAAAATAAATGATGATGATTGCAACAGAAGTATTCGGGTTTCGATCCCGTGCATTTGCACCTACTTGTTTCGAGTGAGCAGTATTAAATATTTAGGTGTTATTCTGGATGAAAACCTCAATTGGAGTCTCCAGATGGCTGGGGTGGCAGCAAGAGCAAGAAAGTTGATATATGTGTTTAAAAATTTGCGGGATGTGGCACCCCTGGATATTCTCGCTCTTACATATAAGTCACTTTGTGAAAGCATAATCTCTTATTGTATCAGTGTTTGGGGTTGCGCTGCAAAAACGTACCTTATTGAAGTCGAACGCGCCCAGCGTGCCATCCTTAAGGTGTTACACCGATTACCCTACCGTCATCCCACAACTGAATTGTATTCCTTATGCAAAGTATTAACCGTTCGAAAATTATTTATATTGAAAAGCTTGTGCAGGTACCATCGTATTGTTGTTCCTCTTTTACCCCCATGTGCCAAACGTGTGACTAGAGTTCCAGTGCCTTTCTTTAACACAGTTTTTGCAAACAGAAGCTATGAATATGGTGTTCCGATGATCTATAATAAAATTCATACAGATATAAATAGGACAAAACAACTCAACAATAATAAATTCAAATGTGAATTACTTAATCTACTCAAAGAGTATGACTATGATGAAATTGAAAAACTTTTTACTAGGATACTATAATACTTATACAATAAAATTTACATGTACTAATCTTTAAGTCCTGTATTGATTGGTCTCACAAACACATATACACAAACCCACACTCACACGCACACACATACGCACACATACACATACACACACGCACACACGCACGTCTAACCCTTAGTTTATTTAGTATAATTAGTTTATATTTTTCGTAAATTATTAATCTGTATAACAATAGTTGGGAAGTTTCTGAAGTCTGTAGCACAGTTTTTTACTACCACAGGCTTCAGAATTCATTGTATTGTTACATAATTTACAGTTAAATAAAGATTTTTTACAGTTTTTTTTTTTACAGATTAGCACTCTGTATTTAAAAATATATATTATTAGTATAGAAGTTATCTAGCACCCTTGTACAAGCCTTGCTTAGTTTATGGTTATATTTAAATATGTTGCTTGTAACATTTTGAAATTTCTAGGTTCGATGGTGTCCCAGTGTTATTTCTGCCTGGAAATTCTGGCAGTCACATGCAGGCCCGTTCACTTGCATCGGTAGCTCTCAGGAAAGCTGTCAACCAAGGCTATGAATACCATTTTGATTATTTTACAAGTGAGTAGAGTAAATGGATAGTATGTCACAGACATAGGGTGGGGGAGTGTCTATTAGCTGATAAATATAATGCATATTACATGATTATAGTTTTTGATTATTTTTTTAAGAAGCTCTGAACTAATTTTGATAAAATATACAAAGGAGTATTCTCTTTTATTGAGTCCTTTTTAAAAGTCTATTAAAAAGATAGTGTTACAAAGGGGTGGGTAAAAAAGTCGAGATTTTGTGTGACATAATTTATGAAACATAATGATGGCTACGAGCGCATCATTATGTTCACAAAATTGTTTTACAGTTGGCTTCAATGAAGAACTCTCAGGCTTGTATGGAGGTGTGCTTCAAAGTCAGACAAACTTTGTTGCTGCTTGCATCTCCAGAATATTAAGCCTGTACAAAAGCAATAAGTATACTAAAACAGTACCCAGTACTGTTATACTCATTGGTCATTCTATGGTAAGTACAATTTTAACTTCATAAATTCACTGTGAAATCTGGATAATTTACGAAATTTTTCACTACCTGTAACGCCATCTAGTGTCATTTTAAGAGTTAAAATTTTATTTATTCAAGTGTTATCTACAGCCCATTCATGAGTGCGTATAGTTAGCAGCCTCAAAGACGATTTTGATGGTTTTGACTATGTCAAAGAATAGTTACTAAATAGTGATAAATAGTGACAAAAGCATATAAATAGTGACTCTGTATTTAAAAAGATATTCGAGCTTCTTAGTGAGGCTGCTAGCTTGACGTATATTTAGCAGACACACTAAGAAATACAGCTCGTATCAAATTGACTTATATGTCAAAAAACTGTGATTAAATAGTGACTTCTAATACTCGAACTTTCAATAATAGTGATTCAATACATTTCGAGATATTACAGCATATCGGTGAGGCTGCTAACTTGACGCTTTTTGCAACGGTCATTCCAAAGAAACGGGCTGGAATTTTAATCAAATTAATATACCAAAAAATAGTTACTGAAATAGTGATTCCTATGATATATTAAAAAAAAGAATCCTTCTTCTCTATTCCTCAGAAATCAGTCGTAAACTTCTACGTACTAAATCTCGATGTAGGTTTTTGATCAATTTTAAACTTTATTGCAATATGATAGGGTTTAAAACTAATTTTTATAATGTGGCGAGTACCGTCGCGCACAATAGTGGAATGTACTTACTGATATGTTTTTAAACGAGTCAGTTTATATATACGTATTTAATTTACCTGCTCGTTTTGTATTCAAAATAAGTGTTATGAGCGTGGAAGAATGATATTGCATACTTTCAATTAAACTGTTATTTTTATTTAGCAACCTAAAATTACACGTAGGTTCTTTTTACGAAATACTTAGTTTTTTTTCCGAGAGATGGCGTAGTTCTTAATATGAACAGATATTTTCATTTAAGATGAATTATTGGGTGAAACTGTAAATTCTTAATATATCCCCACTATCTTACTAATAATCATAAATGCGAATGTAACTGTCCACCTGTTTGTTACTTTTTCACGCCTACAGAACCGATTTTGATGAAATTTGGTACAGAGATAGATAAGACCTTGGGAAAGAACATAGGCTACATTTTAAACCACATCTGGGTACAGAATTCAAAGACAATATATGTATTTCTTAGCTATGTCTTCAATTTATATTTCTTCACTTCTCTCATTCTCCGTAAACTGATAGTGTTTTGTTTACGAAGAACTATGGCGGCAAAAAGCACTGCCGCTGGATCTTTGTCGAAACCAAACGGAGCGGATACACTGTATCACTTGAATTACGTTTTAAACGAATTCCAAAAAGGAGGAGGATTTATGTTCGACTGTATACAGGGTCACAGATAATATAATACTAGAGACAGGGTGGAATTTTGTAATGCCACCTGAAGGGAAAGTACTCTTAATACTGTAGATAGAAAATTGTACTCAAAGAAAACATTCCTTTATTTTTGAAAAGAAAGAAAACTGCATTCAAGGATTTTAGAAAATTCGCTTGCCACAACCGGGAATCGAACCGACTAAAATCTGCAAGAATACCCTTACAATAGAATCCGGACAAGAGTCCCTAACAATAGAATCCGGCAATCATGTAAACAAGATAATTCAAACACGATTAGGTACTCCGTAATTGCTTACATTTGAATATCGATCCTGATCATATTTACATTTTAAGGAACCATACATTGTTCTTACTATCATTTCGACACCAAATAACTTCTTTATGATATTTATTTTATTAAAAAATACTCGGACGTCGAAAATTTCAATGATTTGTAAAACAGTTGTAACGGAACGTTTTTACGTTTTAAATTTCACGCCCGGAACTGTCATGCGGTCTCGCCAAGCGTGTTTCAAGTATGAGGGGTGGCATCGGCTATCTTTCGTCGGTGTTGCCGCTTTTGTGCGAAAGCACACAGGTTATGTTATGAGTTTGTTTCGAGTCGGGTTGAACATTTATTTCAAATTTGCAAATCGAATACAGTAAAAGAATTCAAAGACTTCTGATTTATTAAAGAGTTTTTCAAATGATTAAATTAACTAGTTTTATTCAATTTTCACCAAAAATTCACCTAAAATTACGTTACCTGTTCCTGTTAAGAAATACGCCATCTCTAGGAAAAAAAACTAAGTATTTCGTAAAAGGAACCTACATGTAATTTTAAGGATACTAAATAAAAATAACAGTTTCATTAAAAGTAGGTATGCAATTTCCTTCTATCACACTCATAACACGATTTTAAATATAAAATGAGTAGGTAAATATGTATGTATATTGACTCCTTTAAAAACAAATCAATAAGTACATTTCACTTTTCTGCGCGACTGTACATCGAGATTTAGTACGTAGAAGTTTAAGACTGATTTCTGAGGAATAGAGAAGAAGGATTCTTTTTTTTAATATATCATAGGAATCACTATTTCAGTAACTATTTTTTGGTATATTAATTTGATTAAAATTCCAGCCCGTTTCTTTGGAATGACCGTTGCAAAAAGCGTCAAGTTAGCAGCCTCACCGATATGCTGTAATATCTCGAAATGTATTGAATCACTATTATTGAAAGTTCGAGTATTAGAAGTCACTATTTAATCACAGTTTTTTGACATATAAGTCAATTTGATACGAGCTGTATTTCTTAGTGTGTCTGCTAAATATACGTCAAGCTAGCAGCCTCACTAAGAAGCTCGAATATCTTTTTAAATACAGAGTCACTATTTATATGCTTTTGTCACTATTTATCACTATTTAGTAACTATTCTTTGACATAGTCAAAACCATCAAAATCGTCTTTGAGGCTGCTAACTATACGCACTCCCCATTCATTACAAATGTACTTTAAAGGAACCTTATTTGTCTAAGTCACAAAATAACTAGTATAAGTAATGTCTGCCTGAAATGGTACAATGGTAATCAATATTTATTTGATTTAAGTGCTATTCTTGTTTAAAAATAATTATTTTTTAGGGTGGAGTAATAGCGAAACGCCTCTTAGCATACCCATCAACAATCAATTCAACATCTGTAGCTATAACTTTAGCAGCCCCCTTAGATGCTCCAGTAGTAAACTTCGACGTCGCTGTCGATAAGTATTACAGCCTGATGAGCAGAGAGTGGGCAAAATTGTCTAAAATGGGAAGAAAAGATAAGAAAATCCTTCTCAGTTTCGGAAATGGACCGAGGGATATTCTGATGCCGTCAGGATTGACTTCTTCCAATTATAGCTTTATTGGTGCTTTGGTGAGTTAAAGACAGTATTTTTAAAACGTTTACCCCCATAGAGGGAAAAATCACAAAGATTTTTTAGGGAAAGAAAAATGTTATTCGCCACTTGGCTTGAAGGCATGCTCAGTTGGTTAGAGCACCAGGAGATCTCTGGGGTCGTGGGTTCAAGCCCATTCGCGCTAAACATTTTTCTGTCCCTAAAAATTCTTTGTAAAGGCAGTAGGTACTAGGTTCATAAGTTACGCCAATGTACTTGTTCAGAAGTCTTATTTTTGAATAGCGCAAAATATGTTTGCGCTCGTCGGCTATTGGTTTTTGCGTTCGCGCCCTGTTCAGAGTCCGTTGCGTCATTCACGTTTTGCGGAAACGAATATTGTCAACTCTACAAAAGTGGTAGAGCAGTACTAGTTTTCCGCAACTTGCTTGAAAAAGTACCCTATGTCACTCTTTTTCCTTTCAACTATCTTTCCTTGTAGCTTTTCGATCGGTTTCACTTTCTGAGTACGCTTCACCATCGTTTAGGATTTGGCAGACCAAATAATTACAGTATTAATAGGGAGATCTGACCATTGGATCCCAGTTACACTTTAAATTTTATATTCTTTATTGCACTTCATGGTATACAGAAAAGAGAGAAAACGTTTACAAAGACGGACTTTATTTTTAGGGTTATCATTCAAAGTAATTATTTGAATATGCACGATCCCTTGCGATGTTTTCCTTCATACTGACTGCCGTTTTGGTCTGGGTATACGAGATGTTTAAAAAAAACCCAAAAAAAAAGATAGTTCAAAATTAATTAAAATGTGGCTTATTGCGCAGCTCTATTACAAATATGACAAGTATGTGATATTAATTATATGAAACTTTCATTTTGAAAGATGTCAAACCGTGCAACTTTTTTTGGGTTTTTTTGAAACACCTTGTATATCTAAAAAATCATCTGTATCGTTCAATTTCGGTAACGATGTATAAACCTTAAAAAAAACACGTAATCAGGAAGAATTACATTACATGTCACGAATGTTTAACAGACCACAGCCATACCAGGAGTATGGGTATCCCCAGACCATGTCAGCATAGTATGGTGCAAGCAGTTGGTGATGACTATCAATAAATATCTGTTCGCGATTGTCGATCCTACCACCGAACAGGTTTCAGAGAGTAAGCAGGTGTTGACATCTAAAGCTAGGCAGTATTTTCAGGTAAGATGTTAACGGGATATTTCTACGTTTTAAAATTGCTTTACTTACTTTACTTAAAACCGGGATGAGCCGACAATTTTGATTCTATAAACTAAACAAGGAGTAACTAAATAATGTTATCCAGATTAAATCTAATATTCTTACATTAAATTGAATGCTATTTTAAATATCATACTGTCACCTTTCGTCTTGTCTTGTCTATGTTTATAATTTATTATTTTATCTTTCACCTCGGATGAGGTGTGCACCTACCACTCATTCTCACCAATCACCCTAAGGTTGACTGGTAGATAATGCCATTGGGCATTTAGTCCGCCCTTGTACTTTTAGTGCATTAAGTTAAATAAATAAATAAATAAATAAGTGAACAAAGACGTGAATATATCTGGGGCTTCAGAGGTCCTCTGTAGCCCCAGCGTATCTCATGTGATACGTAAACCAACCTTAACTCATTATTCTCACTAATTAAGGGGCTTGAGGGGAGAAGTTTTAGCTTAATGAACGTTTTTACAACTGGCTAAAATATGGCATTCAATATTTCGAACTCTATGGGTACTTACAGGTACAAAAGTGTCGTCAGTGCTGTTGTCTGTACATAACTTACATGCATTGGTTTCGCTTGATTCGGATTGTTTCATTCTGAATTACCATTTCAATGGAATAGAACTGTAATTCAAAGTATTTCAGAAGCAGAACTTTTATGGTTTTTTCCATTGAACACTACGCAATTAGCACAGTTTATTGTTTGCTTTTATTGTTCGTTTCGAATTGTTTTTTATGACTATACTCCAAATAAACCATCGATGCAACAAACACTAATGAATGTGTGTCTGAGTATGTCTTAGTTAGGCGCTATTTATACACAAGCGACAAAACGCGGCGACGCGGTGATCAGAGCATCGTAAAATGAATCTTAATAGCTACGGAGCAAAGATTTTTTTGCCGAAAATAAAAGCGCGAAGAGACATTCGTCGCCTGAAGGTGGAGTGACGGACGAAAAATACCTTTGCTCCGTAGCTGTTAAGATGTATTTTACGTTGCTTTGTTCGCCGCGTCCTGTCCCTTGTGTATAAATTTCGCTTAAATCTTCTGCTCCCATAGGTGCCGTGAAATCGTTTTCATGGGACAGAGTTTATTTTTCTATATCAGGGTTAAGTAACTCGCTAAGTTACTTAATTTTTTGGACATTTTATAAGGCTATTACAATCCAGTTGCAGAAACCCTAAATGTTAAAGCTTATTTAAATGTAATGTCGTCCTTGTTTACGTCAACAAGACAGAAAATCCGTATGATATTTAAAGAAACATTAACTTAATGGAAGCTTATGTAGATAGACGTAAAACTACTTAAATTGGTTTAAGTAATTCGTGACTATTAAATATATATTTGTCATTTTTAAGGCCCTCTTGTATCACCCTAGATTATCTTAGAATAAGAAAGTAAACAAAATCAATTTTTCGATTTCTGACATTACGATTAGGTTAACATTTAAAACAGCGTTAAATAGTGTAAGTTCGTCGAATGCGGAGAAATGTTGCACTTCCATTGATGTCATAAAATTCAAAACATTCAGATTCCGAATTCTAAGAACGCTTGATATTGATAAATGAAACATAATCTCCTTGCAGGCAAATCGTTCAATGACATTGAACCCAGAAATAACGCGACCGACAGCCGTGATGGTTGCAGATGCGTTTTGGTATGAAGATAACAGAAGGATTTATCAGATATCTCGCCCAGAGATTGATAAGTAAGTAATTGAATTGTCTGCTTATCTAGAAGTGTAATCGATTTCTCTTTCCAATTTTCCTGCATAGTGCCAGATTACCTAACAACCTCTTAGTGCATTTTATGAGTTTTAGATAGATCGTCGTAAAATATAACTCAGTAGCTTTCCGCTCGGGACTTCGTTCCCGTTGGAGTTTGGTAAAATTATTTAGCCTATCCAGGGTGACAGCTACCTCCATACAAAGTTTTATCAATATTGGTCCAGCCGTTTGAGCGTAAAAGAGTAACAAATATCCATACATACCTACAAACTTTCGCATTTATAATATTAGTAAGGAAGTAAGGATGACATTGCCACTTTTGCCACTTGCCACTAAGACGGCGAATTGAGTAGCGTCCATTACATCTTGTTGCGTGCAAGTGGTAGGGCAAGTAAGGTGTACACAATGAAAAGTAATGAATGAATGACTGAGGATGTCTATTTATTTTTAGACCTTGAAAAAGTAACAATTTCCTGAATAAGACTAATTAAAATACTGCTTTGCGTTTTTACTGACGTGTCCAAATGAGATTACTGTAAACTCTGGCAGTTCTCCAGACTTATGGGAGTAGACTGCTATTGCGTCATTATGATGCGCTCCATGATTTACGGAAATAGTTTTTCTTTACGCGATAAATTCTAAACAGTACGTTTGTTTTTTTGTACAATTTCTTTGTTTATAAAGATGTTACAGAGATTTCTTTGTTAGTATTGGTTACCCAAATCATAATACTATTTTGTTAGTGATTAAATGACAGTATCGGTTAATTTATTCTTATCATTCCTAATTATAATCGCTAAAGTTTGTATGTATGGATATTTGTTACCTTTTCACGCTCAATCGGCTTGACCAATTTTGATAAAATTTGCTACGGAGGTAGCTGACACCCTGGATTAAAACAAGCTACATAATTTTCCTAAATTCCCTCGGGAACGAAGTTCCTGGCGTAAAGCTAGTCACAAAAAATATTGCCAGTTTGGTCGATTGGCAGAGGTGCTGCCTCTTGATCGACGAATCCTGGGTTCAATTCCCAGTCGGGGTAAATATTTGTGTAAAAAGCAGATGTTTGTAGTCATGGATGTTCGTGTCTTTCTTTATGTATGCTCCAAGAGACCCAAGACACAAAGGAAACCTTAGTGTGGGCCTTCCAGTGTGTAGCGTCTAGCGACTATTTATTGTAACACGACATCCTAGCGTAAAAATTAGGGAATATTTTGTCATTGTGTCCCTAACAAGCCATTTCTCTACATACCAATAAGGATTTTGACAGTGTTTGATTTTATGAAGTACTAGCATTCCGCCCGGGACTTCGTTCCCGCGGGAATTCGGGAAAATTATATATCCTATGTCCATCGGGGATAATGTAGCTTTCTAATGGTGAAGGAACTTTTCAAATCGGTACAGTATTTTCGGAGCCTATTCAATGCAAACAATCAAGTCTTTCCTCTTTATAATATTAGTAGTAAAACAAAAAATAATGCTAGAAATATATTAATATCCGAAAACAGCATTAAAATTGGTTTATACATGAACAAGTTATTGGCATTTATATTATCGTAAGGACTAGCTATCTCGTTTTGTGGGGAGAGCTAGCTATCTCGTTTTTACCTACGCAAAAATGGCGGTGACGTCACATGCCTGTAAGTTCATCTCTTTTTCGTTGTTTGTCAATTTCTCCCTCTATTGAAATTTAATAGCTTGTAACTTTTTTATTTCTCAATAGTTTTCAAAAATTATTTCGGTCTTGGGTATTTGGATTCAGTTCCTTTTTAAGATAAACAATAAAAAAAATTAGTCAACATCCCTATTGTACGTTTCAATAATGTAATATTTTTAAGAGGAGTAAATAAAATTTATTTGTATTGTATTTATTTGTATTACAACTATTCTCAGTACCCATCTTATAACAAAAAAAACCTACGAGTTTTCAAAAAGATTTTAATTAAGCCCATACATACTATAAGAATAACAAATATTAATATTACTCGTATTATTTGTAATTCTTATGGTCATACTTAGTAAGTAGTATTAATATCGTTCTATTAATACTATTATAGGCATTTGAGTTTTGATAAGGCATTATTTTATCTTGTTTGATCGAAGGCGGAAACTAGTATTAATAATGTACTTTAATGATAAGAAAATATAAATTAACCTGCACTATAAGTACTATCGCGGGTGGTCCATCAACCAGCATTGGGCCAGCGTAGTGGACCATGGTCCAAACTCTTTACTGTACCCTTTGGTGGGGGTAGGTAAGGGATGTCTTTAAATTAGTTAGCGAACTTCAGTCCTTGAGATCAAGGCTCTACTCTGTACTATCAACGATCGACGGACGTCCGATAATTGTCACAACCTGTCACTGTCATCTGGATAGCGCAAGATAGACATGTACTACTGACTTGAGACGCTTAGAAATTTTGGTCGTGAATAGTACAGAGTAGAGCCCCAGTTATAATTTTGATACTTAGACCCCAACACACGGCGTATTTCTACGGCGCTGAAAATGGTGGTATTTTAAACGCTCTTGGAACGCAACCTTGTAACCTCAGCACACGGGGCGATCGTGAAACGCGCGTTTACAGCGCGTTTTCGCGCAGACACAGGATAAAATCGAGTATCGAACGCGCTTCACACGCGCGTTTTACGCGCGTTTAAATCTATGAAAACGCAAATATCAGCGCCGTAGAAATACGCCTTCTGCTAGGGGCTTTAAACGGGTGTAAATTCGCGTGTATATTATGTTTTTACCTTTGTTTTGGGACCCGTTTTAGTATTAAATTATGTATTCAAATCGCGAAAACTTTAAGTGCTACACAACCCCCAGTCCCCGCTAAACAACGCGATTTAAAACCGATAGTTGAAACTCAATACCTACATAATTGACTCCATCTCTATCTCGTACCGTAGAGACGACAAGGACAAACAGCCGGGCATAGTCCACAACATACAAAATAATACTACACTTTTTGTACATACAGAAAACAAAACAGCAATAAGAGATAAATAAAAAAAGACATGTGCAAAGGCGGCTTCTTAGCAATCTTGTCCACGGATATAGGCTTCTTCTAGGTGAGCTTGCTTCAATCGCGATTTACCATTTTTGTCAAAAAGTTGTGAAGCAGCCGCGGCGGTTCAATTGCGTTTGGTCAAAAAGTTGTGATCAAAAGTGAACCTATCTACATCTACACTAATATTATAACGAGGAAAGATTTGTATTTTTAAAATGTTTGTAATGAATAAACTCAAAAACGACTGGACTGATTTCAAAAATGCTTTACCATTAGAAATATTAGAATGCAACATTTTGCCTGAGTAACATAGGTTACATATACTGGGTGACAAAGAACCTCCTAGCTATATTCAAAATCCTGAACCAGTATCACTCAAAGAACACGTTTATAAAAAAAAAATATTTTTTTAAATATTTTTTCAATAGGAATAGTTCATTTTTTGCCTAAACGTAGACATTACTCCTACACCAGGCATGCGAGGGGTGCGGGAAGCGCTCGGGGGGGGTGCGCCCGAAGGGTGTCTAAGTTTAGGAAAAAAAAAAGTGTTCAGTAAGTGATACTGGTTCAGGATTTTCAATAAAGCTAGGAGGTTCTTTTTTAACCTCTATTTCCCTAATTCCCCCGGGAACGAAGTCCCGAGCGGAATGCTAGTTATCAAAAGCACAACAGTATAGACTAATCTTTATTGAATACTAAAACGGGTCTAAATTCGCGGATATGTTATATTATGTTATTTTATTTTAAATTATGTGTTTAGACTAATCTTGTTATAATTTCCAGAACCACATACCTGATGATTCGGCTGGTGAGGTTCCCACAAAATAGATTCGTTGCTGTCGAAAGTGTCAACGCAAGCGACAAGGATTGGATATTCGGTTGCAATGCTATGTTCACTTACAATGCTTACCGTTATTGGTAAGTGAAAATTGTGCGCCTTCAGAAGTCGATCGAGTTTTAGGCTTATAAATTCTTTATTCTCATTAAAAACAATGTTCGCTTACATGAGATATGGCTATATAACACTAGTTAAAAACTAAAGTAAGTACAGATATTATCGTTCGTGTCGTCAAGACATTGACGTTTTACTAAAATTGAATCACTAGATTAAATAATTTTAGAAGATAGTACCTCGTAATGGGAACATTATTCAGATTATTTAACCGAATCTCAAGCATAGTTTTGTGTTATGTATTTAGCTAGACTGTGTTTGAATTTATTTTCTGAACTCTGAAGTTTTCTCTGCTTATATACCAGAAGCGTATGACAGCTTCAGAAGTTGAGACTTTTCTTGCCTATTCTTCTCTGGGGAAGACTGAACCTTTGCGAATAGGCATAGAGTCAGTGGAGTCAAAAGAACAAATGTGTATGTATGTGTCGCCGGAAAATAATAAGAGTCGTAAGTTGATCAACTTTCAAGGTAGTTTATCAACTATCGGAAAATCATACACGGCAGTTGAAATGTATTATTTAACGTATACATTTCCGGTAATTGATCAATTTACGGCGTCTCGCGGTAAAATGATCCGACGAACGCGATGTGTACGCTGATTGGTTGAAAACTCGAGGTGTTCGCTGATTGGTTGAATGTCTGTCTCACTTGGAACTGCGACAAGTAGGTTTTTTAATAGCCGAACCCAACTAACCCGTTCAGGGTTGGTTGGGTTAGGTTAGAACTGCGACCCTCAACGCACGAGCCGAGCGAGCGTAGCGAGCGTGCCGCGGCAGCGGCCGGCGAAGTGCCAGAAACGACTCGACTGTGGTTGCCTTAAGAGGTTGTCGCATCGACCAATCAGAGAACAGTGTATTATATTACGGATGTCAGTTTAACGTAAAAATATACACTGAGCAGCGATTGGTTCATTCGTGTATGATTTGATGTGTGGCAAAATCGTTAGTTGATAAACTTACAGCCAGGCAGCGTAAGTTGATCAATTAGCTAAAATTTGTTGCGTTAAATAATACATTTCAACTGCCGTGTATGATTTGCCGATAGTTGATAAACTACCTCGAAAATTGATCAACTTACGATTCTGATTAATTTCCGGCGACATATGCATTTAAATCCTTTATTATTCCATCCTGAATGAACGAATATGTATCGTTTTTAAATCCTTTAAGGCTTTGCGCGCTGAATGCACACATGGTGTGCGAGATTACTATCGCAAGCGGCAGAAACAAGCGTGCGACTGGTTAATGTAACTTTATTTATTTACTAGCTTCCCGCGCGGGACTTCGTTCCCGTGGGAATTCGGGATAATTACGTAGCCTATGTTACTCAGGGATAGTGTAGCATCCTAATGGTGAAAGAATTTTTGAAATCGGTTCAGTAGTTTCGGAGCCTATTCGTTACATACAAAAATAAAAACATACTCGTACAAAAATACAAATCTTTCCTCTTTATAATATTAGTATAATGTTCTATGAAATCAAGCTATTTTGATTTGGACTTTGGTATTTGTGTAGAGGGAGGGACACCAGCTAAATCTTCCCTTTTAAAAAAGTGAAAAAGTTCAGGCATACTGTAGAATACTGTAGAAGTACTGTAGAAGGAAGCGGTGATAGCCCAGTTGGTAATGAGAAAGACTTGTAATCGGAAGGTTGCGGGTTCAAATCCTGATGCGGGCCTGTACCATTAATTTTGTCTTTTCGGATTTATGTACGGATTGCTAATTACCACTTGCTCAACGGTGAAGGAAAACATCGTGATGAAACCTGCCCGTCCAAGAAATATATATTATCGAAAGACGTGCGGTCCACCAACCCGCATTGGGCCAGCGTGGTGGACTATTGCCTAAATCCCCTTCGTGTTTCAAAGGGAGACCCGTGCCCCTCGGTGGGGACTTAATATAAGGGCTGATAAAAAAAATACTGTAGAAGCCAGTGATAACCTATCACCAGTCACCACCATGCTCATGTTCCATCTTGTGATGTGATCCTCGGAATATATGTCAAATGGTTGTAGAACCACATATGGCGCTCTGCCTACCCCGACAGGGATTATAGGCGTGAATGTATGTCTCCATAATAATCCCAAAAAAACTTACGACTGGATGGATGTCTACAATAAACTTACTTTGACAACAGTCGTTAAAACTAAGTCAGAGGCCATTGTGCGGTTTGAAAACCCGGACACCAGGTTTAACCAAGTTTGCTACACATATGACTATACCTTCATGGGAATGAACTGCTCAGCTCTAGAGTTATTTCAGATTTAGTTAAAATTAGTAAATAAGAAAATTTGTAATGAGATTTAAAAGAGCAACCTCAGAGTTTCTTGCCTGTTCTTCTCTGAGGAACACTGCACCTTTGCGAATAGGCGTAGAGTCAGTAGGGTCAAAAGAACGAATGTGTATCTATTTATTTAAATCGTTTAATGTATGTTTGTATGTATTTCATTGTAATCTTGACTTGTTTTAAGTGACATCCTGAATGTCCTATAAAATAAAGATTTTTCTATTCTATTCTATTCCTACACGATAAGAAGAAGAAGACGACTTAACTGTATTTTTTTGCAGTAAGCAAGCAACATCGTTAACAGACCTGAGCCGCTGGTCGGGCGCGGCGGTTGAATTCGGCAAGAGGAAGCTCGCTACAATACATCTACACGACATTATGGACAAACAGCCGGACTGGACGCACGTTATTGTTAAAGTATCGCCTACTAGGAAACCGGTGAGATAGTATTTTTTAAAACGCTTACCCGCGTGAGGAATATTCACAAACTAGCTTCTTGCTCGGGACTTCGTTCCCGTGGGAATTTGGGATAATTATGTAGCCGATGTGTTAATTCAGGGTGTCAGCTACTTCCATACAAAATTTTATCAAAATTGGTTCAGCTGTTTGAGCATGAAAGAGGAACAAATATCTATACGTTTGTAGGTATTGTGTCCTTGGACGTCACAGAAGGAGGGAGTTCAAGTGAAACGATTAAGTTCAGTTCACGAAAGTCAGGGTATATTGTTACTTAAAACATACAAGATTATTAAAATTTTGGTTGTTGGATAATCTATGTAATCGCTAACGCGTGTGTGTGCGACGGGCGAAGGCAGGACGACTGAATCCGCGAGCCGAGCCGCTTGCGCACGTTCCTGACTATACTCATACATACATATGTGCTAGATAGGTCGCTACACATTCATACATCCATAGATACAAACCTTCGCGTTTATAATATTAGTAAGGAAGTAAGGATTAAAATTAGTAAGGATAATTTTACTTCGAGTAAGTTGTATGAGTGGGTAGTTCTCCGTACGAGAAATAGATGGCGCTGACCTACACGTATGACGTAATGGGCTTAGTAAGGGAACGAGTTTCACCGCTTGACTTGAAGGCACGATAGCTCAGTTGGTTAAAGCACCAGGAGATCTAATCCTGGGGTAGTGGGTTCAAGTCCCATTTGCGCCGAACATTTTTTTTCCCTGAAATTATTTCTGACTAAATGTGTTTGTTTCTCCTTCGTTCAAGGAAAAACAAAGATACGTATCGACGTGATTTTTTACATAGGAGGGGTGGAAAGTGTCATAGAAATTCTTAGAATATTATTACACGTGAACGAAGTCGTGGCTGGGAAGCTAGTGCAATATAATTGCCTAAAACCTTTAAAATTTTCAGATAATTCTTAACGTAGACATAAACGACCATGCTTCGCGACAGATCATGGTAAACCTCCCATTATTCGGTTCATCAGTTCTAAAACAGGAAACTGAGCCAAGTAGCATATATTACGAATTGATTTTTCCCGATTTGAGCTCTGTGAATCAAGCTTATTTATTGTATGTTGAGCCTACAGCCAGTTGTAAGGCTAGCAGGTACCATGTATCAGCTGAATTACATGTGCCGTGGGCGAAGAACCATGAGTACTACCATTTCTTTACGTAAGTAGAACTTAAGTATTCATATAGGATTGTTTTTAATAAGCTTGCCTAGATTATGAACACGTATTTAGCCTCTTTGCACTTGAAAAAATTAAAACGTAATAACAATATTTATTAAACCCCGACAAAAGTTTGACGTGTGTATCTGTCTGTGGCATGGTAGATACAAACGAATGGACCGATTCCGATGCGGTTTTTATTGTTTGAAAGCTGACCTAATCGAGATTGTTCTTAGCTACATTGGATCATAATTGGTTCAGCCGTTAAAAAGTTAAAAGCAATCGAATGTCGGGGCTGATATTTTAGTTTTAGAGTTATTATAATAAGAATAAGTATATATGCTTTAATGCATATTTTTTGTATTATTTTATGTAGCTTATTTTGGGGCCAAAAAAGAACACCATTATAACCAGTACATATCGTTTTTTCTTATTTATTTTCTACTCGGTTTTATGAGTAACACATTATATTTTTATGTCTTTAAAATAATAACTACTTAAATATTAATGTGTCAAACTGTAACTAACGTAAACTACAATCATAATGATTTTAATGTAACATTGTATTTATTTTAAAATTGATTATTGCAGCCACATAAAACGGTCGCCAATGAAACTGCGTTTATACAAAAGCAATCCTAACGTGACAAAAGGACTAGAACCAAATGAATATGTCAAAGTTACACTGTTGCTGGATCCTCAGTGTACTTTCAGTATAAGGTAAGTTACTTAATATGCGCCTCTGCTCTATTGGAGAAATTAATGGAATAAGAAATGTAGTGTAAAATATCTGACTACTGAACACAGAACCTTCTTTTATGAATATACTGCTTAACTCTCGCGTTGTCATATTTAACAGGAAGACGCATATTTGTGACACTTGTGTTAAATATATCATAATGAACTTTTGTTTTCTTGCACGTTCGTTTGCGGAAACTGTATACAGGGACAGATGTTAGCTAAAGCCATTTTAACGTAACTTGTACATAAATCTACAAAGTTTACTTCCTATGACAGTTTAGGCATGTACTTTTAACCCTTTTAGCGCCAAGAGTTTTCGTCAAAAACGCCCACCACACGCCACGACATCAAATTTTTTTTTATGTCGTGGCGTATAGTGAACGCTTGATGAACGATATTAAAGTAAAAATATATGTATTATTTTGCCTGATATATCAGACATTGGCGCTGAAAAGGTTAATTGGCAGTCTATTATTTAAGTCTTTTAAGTTACTTTTAAATTTTTGAATGAAGTTGTCACCTATAATTTTATTTTTTGTAAAATAACCTCTGACTTATATGTTTTTCTATTCTGCAACATTATTTGCTAACTTGTCAACACATAACCTCAACATTTCAGTGTCTCCTCATCGATATACCACCGCTTAGCTCAAATATCTCGCAACTACTCCCCAGTTATAGTTCCTTATATGGCGGCTATAGTATTAATGGCTGTAAGAAGCAATATATTACATTTGAAACAACATGGGAAGGTTATGACCATTCACGGTGCACTTATGAGTGATGGGGTTAAACCTTATTACGTGTTGGTGATAGCGCGGATTGGATATACGTTTATTGCGTGAGTATGCTCTCAATTTATTTTTTGATAGATAGTTGAAAGATAGTCTACATTTTTTCTTGTATTTTTTTTGAACTTTTTCTTAAATGTCGTAAAGAGTGAGAAATATGGTCAGTTAAGATATGATTATTAAATCCCATAATTTTATTCGTTTTCACGAGTATTACAATTACAATCGATATGAAATCAGATTTTTAAAAATATGTTTTTTTTTTTTAAATATTTGCGTACTACAATGACTGAATACATGTAATGCAATCTGCAGGTGGCAAAAGTTGTATGAAGACTTTAGTTTATTCTAGGCACAGGTACATAGGCCTTTAAAGTCTTTAACATACTATACACATCAACGCGGTCTAGGGATATTGCACGATTTTTCGTACAAAAGAGGCCTGTTTGAGAAGCTACAAAAGCATACTCGAGATACATGGAGGGCTATAATTTTCAAACAAGCAAGTGCTCAACTTGAATTTTTAATACTAGTCAATAAATTTTGTTTTACTTGAAATTTGTGAAAACGTGACGAAAACGAAAATGCACTTTTTGCCTGCTTTTTGTATGAAAACGGTCGAATTTACGTAATTTTTTTTTTTCATTTTTGTCACGTTTTTACAAATTTCAAGTAAGACAAAATGTATTGACTTGATTTGAAAATTCAGGTTTAGCACTTGCTTGTCTGAAAATTATAGCCCTCCATGTATCTCTATTATAGTATGCTATTATAGCTTCTCAAACAGACCTCTTTTGTATGAAAAATCATGCAATATCTCTAGACCGTGTTGATGTGTGTATTTAAACAGTTGCTTGAAGACACTTTTTATTTGATACGTTATTTTAGACACCTACAGTTTTTAGGGTATTTTTTAAATTTACATAGGCTGATGTACATATTTAATTTTTGCTTATTTATAATTTAAAGTAACACATAATTAAATACACGCGTATTTGCAGATCAGTGCCTATCCTAAGCTATATATTTGAGAACGCAAGTTGGCACAACATCGAGTTACAGCGGTTCGCGCGCTCCTTGTATGTGGTGCCGGCTTACATGGTGGCGCTAGGGATGTTGCACATAGCAGCAGCGGCGGCCCTAGGTGTTATGGTGTTCTCGTCTCAACTGGCTTATCGATGGCTGTTCAAGTAAGGAAGACACATACATAGACACGCACGCACAAACTCTAACACACACGCACGCACGCACATAAAGACACGCACCAAATAAAAACAACAAACTCTACACACCACACTCAAAAGTCCACATTTGTTCTTCGGCGCTCATTGAAGTTTGGTTGTAAGCAAATGGAAATGGTGGCGTTAGAAATTTTGACTTATTGATGGCTGTTGTTCAAGCAATGAAGACACACACACAGGAACAAGTACGTACGCATCCACGCGCATATATGAACATACGCATGCACGCACACTTAACACGTACGCATATACATTTTTTTTGTTTAATTGATCCCTTTCGGGAAAGGCAAAGAAAACTATGTCCATGCAGCCTTGTCTTCAGTGAAAAATCTTCTTTCTTCAACCTAATCTAAGCCCTAAGTTCCTTATGTTCTGCGTAAAACCGGAAAGCGTCTGTTTTACAAAAACTGGCGGCGAGAAGCACAACCGCGAGGATCTTTGTCGGTACCAAACGGAGCAGAAACACTGTTATCACTTGAATTTTACATCACTACACTAATTTTAGTCAATTTACTGCATAATACGCTATCACTATGACAGATTAAACAACTTTTTCACGTAGGATAATTCAATTCAATTGACAAAGCAAAACGAAAATTCAATTGACAAAGCAACCGCTCACGCAGAGTTCCCGCCAAAGACCTCTACGCATATATACTTGCGCACGAATACACAAACACACATACTTTCTTCTAGCACTTTGTTTTGTTTGTCATTCAGGCTATGCTTGACCATGCGTCAGGATTTTACAGGTCAAGTTATTAACATGAAACGACTGCTAATCTAACCTTGCTAATCTAAGGGTGCTTGACCGGATTGGTTTATGGATAAGGTTGCCTGATTATGCGAGGTTTCATTAAGTTTTCCCTCAACGGTTGGTGTCCAACTAATGTACGCATAACTCAGAAAACCATCAGAATCAGAAAGCAAAATCATCAATCCACTTTTACTGAGAGCTGATACTTTTTTTTTTCACTTCCAGTAATTCATTATCTGCATACATACATACATACACTCACGCAGTCACGCATATGATCCCTGAAGGGATAGGCTGAGCATCTTGTGGTTCTAGAATTCTAGAACCACTTGATGCCACGTTTGACATAAATTCTGAGGGTTATTAGATGGTACATGACATAATGTATAGTGGTGAGAGGTTGTCAGCCTTTCACCCTCAAAACTCGCGTCCCAAATACTGACTTTTACAGTTTGCCTGGGAAGAATAAATTATTGACAGCCGGCTCATTCTAAGATTTTCGTTTGCTCCCAGTCCAGCGTGGATATCATTACTTACCAATCATTACCTGGTTGAATTAAAATACCATGATCGAAAGTCTGTTTTGTGTCAGTATAAATCTGTAACTCTATTATTAATCTGTTTATTAATATAACATCTGATAGGATCCTATGGCGGTCACGAGGCGGCACGATAGCCGAGAAGGTGGCTACAGGATTGCAGAAGGTCCCAGTGATATGCAGCATAGCGCTTATCATGGGGGTGCCTCTGTCCTGTGGCGCCGCCTCGTTGGTGGCTGGGGCTGCCTTTTATTCGTTTATGGTAAGAACTAACTTCGCATGTTTTTGTAGTGATCTAATATCATATTGTTTTTATAACGAGAGGATAATGAAAAAATGGCAAAAAAAATTAAAACTTGATATTTTTGACATGGTATTAGTTTATTTCTGATTGATTATTATGTTGTTAAGGTAATTGCGTGTTAATAATTAGCCGAAATTACTATGGGGGATAACTTTTTGGTAGGTAATAAAGAGTACCTCATTTGATAAGCCAAGCAATTTTATTTTTAATGGGCAAGATGTGGTAGAGGATATAGCAAGCTCACCCAGGAGAAGCGTATTCACTCGAACTAGAGGCCCGGGATATATATATAAGCTTGGAAATGCAGACGCAGACAGAGAACTTCATTCCTTAGCAGTGCTCAATATCGAATGCCCTATTTTGGATACCAGGACTTAGTAATTAATAATTTTTGTTTTACTGTTTCAGTTATCTAAAATGTACGAAGAATACCTAGAAGACTATGTTTATAAACTAATGGCAAAAGTTGCATCGAAAATGTGCAAACTATTTAAACACAGAAAACGTACTGAATCTGAAACTAGTATAGTATTAAAAGAAGATCTGCAAGAGGCATCTACTTCTGAAATTAAAGCTATTGAAAATATAAAAGAAAATAAAGAAGAAGGAAGAGAAATAAATGAAGCTAAAGAAGAAATGAGTTCTAAACAAATTGTACCTGATAATAAAGAAAAAGATATACGTAAAGAAGACTCTGCTTTAGTTGAAGCTAAAGAAAGTAAAGAAAAGGAAAGTAAGGAGAATCAAAGTAAGAAATGTGAAGAGAGAAGAAGTAGTGGTGGTAATTTAGATGAGGATTTAAATAATCTGAATTTCCACATGATGCTGTTTTTTATGTGGATGTGTGTTACTCTAGTCAATGTTCCGGCTTTGCTCACGTGGGCCAGGAATTTTAAGTAAGTCTAGTCCAAAGACCTTGACTGCAATTTAAAGCTCGTCATTCGTCATCAGCCTATATACATCCCCACTGAGAGTCACGAACCTCCCTTCGAAATAGTGAAGGGAGCTTTAGGCCATAGTACCAACGCCATGCTGGCCCAATGCGGGTTAATGGGTTAATGAACCGCATTGAAAGTTCAAACTTACAAATTATTTTTAGCGAAAATAATATCGAAGTTGCATTCTTAAAATATAACTAAGTGAGCTTAGATGAGAGATGAGACTCTTTGGTAAATCTTACTCCTCTCCCCGTTTCTTGAGATTTGGTTAGAAATAATAAATAATACGTACATATAAACTGACATCCTTTGGTGGTGTAGGGATCAAATCCCGCGTTGTGGTTTTGTCATACTACACAGAAAGATTTTCTGATTGTAAAACCAATAGTACATCGCAAAATTTTTAAAGCCCCGACAACGAAAAAGCATGACGCGACGTTATCCCCGACTGAGTAGGTAATTGTTTACGAGTATGCTTTCATAGGTAGTTATTGAGAGGGGGGTTCTGTGCTCTATGCGTACGAATGATTAAATAATCTTATAATGATGCTGGTGTCAAATCTGGCTTCATTATCTGACATTCTCTGTTAACTAGTCAAGTAATATCTTAATCATTTTTCAGATACAGTATGGTTTTAAACCCTGATACATCGTATCACACAGGCCTTATGATGTCTGCCTGTTCTGCATGCCTTTGGCAGTTGAGTGGACCGAGGAAAAACTTGTAAGTCTTTAGATTTTTCTATACTGAATTTATAAATTTGTGAAGAGCCTTGCTGATCCATTAAAATAGTACATCTATAAACCTAAGCCACTCTACCCCTGTGCCACTAGGTAAAATGAGATATAAACGACAGCTTAGAAGTATATTTTCCCGGAAACGTCAAGTTAAGGAGTTTTTGTTATAACCTACTTACACGCTACGCAGTGTAACGCGATAGCATTATATGGTGTTTTTTGGCAGAATGATGGTCTGAGCGCAGGGTTTTAGTTTTTGCTAACCTGTCCTTTACACCCTGTATGGCCACGTTCAATCAAGAGGCTTAGCTCAGTTGCAGAAACATTCATTAAAGTTCAAGCCTCTTTAGATGTAATGTTGTCCTTCTTAACGTCAACTAGACCAAAGGTGACAGTTTCTACAACTGGGTGACGGTATCTTTTGTTCAAAAGTCCTTGAATACTTCTTGACTTAAATGATAATTTTTTTTGATTGCAGGAAATACTACGACGCTCTGGCATCACTACTATTTGCCACAGCAGTATTTATCTTAATATTAGGCCCATTTTCTCTAGACGTTGTGAACAAGGGTGTTACATTCATGTATGTAACTATTACTTTACAACAACTCTTCGACAAAGAAGAACAACTGGATGTTACTTCTGAAGTTAAGCTAGAAGACAAAGATGATAGTACGGAGAATGAAGCAAGTAGAAACAATAAGTCTGAAAATGTATCCGATGACACCAAAGCCTCAGGGAATTCTTCTGGTGACGACAATGAATCTGGGGATTCTCCTAGATCTCCCGCAGATACACAGACACAAAACGTTGATAATAGTGAATGTGTGTGCAGCGAAAATAGAATTTACACAATGTTTAAGAATCTAAGAGATAAGTTTAGCTTTACAGAGGATGATGTTCAATAGACTAATTGTGTTAATGTTTTTAATCTCATCACAATTTGAAAAAATGTGACTAAGTAGGTACTAGATAGTTTTGTTGTTGATACTTATTATTCTTTTTTGTTTTTTTTGTCGGTTTGAAAACTGTGATGATGGGGTTTACCTGTGGTCCCGGTGAGATGACCCATAACCGGGTCCTCAGGTAATTTCATTTACATTATGGACATCTGAATATGTCGTTAAATATGAGTAAAATAATGTCTCCTGTGGTACTACTCAAATGTTGGTAGATTTACGCAGCTAAATCCAGTTTATATTGACTAAAGAAATTATTTTATTTTAACAAGTTATGAAGGTGATAATGCGCAACTAGAATTGTTATTTAATTGTTAGTACTTCTTTCTATAGGTGCTCCAATAAAATTGATCTTGCAAGCTTGTAATAGATAATGATGTAGTATGTTTAAAAATGGCGCACAAAATACTCGAAAATGTAAACCAGCATCTAATAAAGAGATATTCAAAGTAATTAAATGTTTATTTTCTTTACTTTGTTTCTCTGTACCACAGAATAAATAATAGTAGTTATCTGTACTATACTTCCATGCTGGGGGGCTGCTATGGACTGTGAAGATCAATATCAATTAATACATTGCTTATGCATAATCTGTTTTTTAATGAAAGTGTAAACCAAATGCAGCAATGTACTAGCTAGACCGTACAGTCTACATCGTTCATTGGCTATCATTATTTGTAGCCCCCCTGGACTGAGGGTGAAAGGAAAACTTATAGAAGTCAGTAAGTAGGGCTTCGGTAGCCCACAAGGTCTGGAAGTGAAAGAAAAACTTAGAATGTGCCAGCTGCCTACTCTTACCAGGCACACTGTAGAAGTGTATCAAGGGTATCATGGGCCTTTCAAATCCTTTCATGAATATACTCATGTTCCATCTTATGATTGTAAGTATGCACATAACTAAAATGTTCATGCATCTAGTGATAAATGGAGGTTTGTATTAAATTTTCAATTCTTTTTTCTGTGTGGCCCTAGCTCTTATCCTTACGCAATTGCCTACACTGCCTTATTGATAAAACGGCCCTGATTTCATAGGCAGGGGTATAGATAGATTGCTAAGCTGTCCCAGCCAGGCCACCTGCTTTATTTATTTATTTATGAAATAAAAGTTATAAAAAAATTTGTAAACAGCTTGGAATAGAACCTAACTCGTTTTAGGAAGGACTTTGCATGTAGCCAAATTGTTAAATAGCACACAATACTCACCTACAATATAAGGGGTGTCCTGTATTTTTTTAAATAAACAGACGGAAATCCCAGGAACAAATGAAGATATTTTGCAGAGATATTGAGAATCAATAGAAAATCATAGGTACGAAAAATTGTCAAATGCTTTTATAATGCTGTAAGTTGGTATAAAATAAAGGTCCAACTCAACTCAGGTTACCGCAACTCTAAAGTTGTTGTGATAGGAGCGGTTTTACAATAAAAATGGAGTAACCTGACCTGATGCGCTTGCCACTGTACAATCAGTTTTTAAACTTTTCGAACATTACGTAAACTAGGTATATTGGAATGAAAGATTTAAGACCTTAATAACTATTTTTATTTGAGAAATGCCTTAAGAATTCAGAACATCACAGTGGGTAACAAGTTCTACTTCTTGCCTTTCTTCGCCGAAGCCTTCTCTTCGGTGCTCCTAGGGTTTTGCCAGCTGAGAGGGTTGCGGCGGTACATGGGCCACGGTGGCACAGTTAGGATCGCTGCCAGAAGGAAGCCGGCACCCAGGATATAAACAGATTGAGAAAATTGTTGTACTATGTAGCCCCAGACGAAACCAACGATACTGAACAGAGTAATAATAGCCCTGTATAGTTTCTCTGCTTTTGCCTGCCCCACGTAGTCAATATGCGTTGGAATAGATGAAAAGAAATCCATTTTTTCTAATAAATACTGAGAGGAATGTGAACAAATGCGACCGACGACGTGACAATAATAAAATGAGACACGTCACCAGTGGTACTATGGATAATTATTCATGTTTCATTCCTTTTTCATTCATCATTCATTTGGCGAGAGCTCGAATGAGGGACTATGATGATAAGAAAATTGATAGTACCACTGTGACATTTCGGCTCGCTTACTTTTTCCAGAAATAGCGCCATATTTAAAGCAAGACAGAAATAAAGCTATGTAGTCATAGACATAGAAAAAATGAGGTGTATTGTATTTAGTCAATTTGGTGTGCAATTTGCTACTTTCAAATATTAATTTAAGTAAAAATCCATCCGATAAAACGCATAATTGCTTTGGGATGCTATTACTTAAAAATACTTCGTTTTAGGAGTTTGTGGTAATTTGTTTTCCGTGGGCTATCTAGGTAAGTGATCAAGTGCTCTGGTTTCGTTTGCAACAAAAAAATTTCAGGGCAGTATCAAAATTATTATTTTAGAAAGATAATTTAAACTTTCGGCAGGAATGTAAAATTGCAGTATTATTAGAGATAGACGTCTTGCAACACTTTGTTGCGCTTTTCCGTCAGTCGATTGTCAACATTCAGAACGATCAGACTCATTAGGTTAATTTTAGTTAAAACAAAGGTATTAGTTTTATTTTCCAAAAGTACAATATACAAAATTCATAAAAATAATGACAACTTTAAAGCAACTTCCTCTAACATGTGGTGGCCATACTAGACCAGTCGTGCATTTGGATTTTAGTGACGTTACAAAAGATGGTTATTTTTTGATTTCTGCTTGCAAAGGTGAGTTTTCTCGTATTATTTGCGGTGGGGGGGTGCCCTTTGCCTTGGCCTGGATGTAGGTGGAAGACTTGCAAGTGTGTTTTGTTTTATTTTGGCGCGGCAGATGGTAACCATCGAGATGGTGTGGTGAGACCTTCACTTTCTTATAAGGGAGCCGGGCTGCCGGTCTTTGAGGTGACCTTCTACTTCCGGACATGCAGGAAGCACCTTGAATGTCCGCTTGTGTGTTTCCTCGCAGTCGCTTGCCTTGGTCGCATTGTCGTGCTTTTAAAGTCGACTTGCAAGTTCCCCTTTTGTATTTATAAAAATGTCCTAGGCTTAACGTTATACTTACCTGTTACAAGATGACTTTTAATTGTGGGTCACCTTGTATCACTATCAAGGTCTGAAAAAGTACTTGACATTATTTTAAGGGATTTTTAACTGTATTTACTTTCATTGTTTGACCTTATAAGGAAAATGATTCAATAATAAATAGTTGCAGAGGCTGTTTATTGTTCCTCATGTCTGAGATAATTACATGTTAGTAGCATTTATCTTGTCTCATAGAATATCTTCCTGTTTTATTTCAAAACTTGTGGCCTTCATGTCATTAAAAGAGGATAGTAAGCTTTATATATAAGTATCTACATTGTATTTATACAAGTATGAAAACTTGAAATATTGTTTCATATTGCAATGAAAATACTGAAATTGCAATTATTTGTAACAATTCTCTATAATTCTGTGTCAACCATAGTGTGGTTACACATTAAAACTGAGATTTTATTAAATTAAAATTTACTACTTACGTCTGCGTCTGCTTTTGGCAATACATTCTTTGTACAACTTCCACTTCCTTGATGTAATTTGAAGGTACTATCAACCCCAGTTCCGCCTGACCACCATAAGGATCAGTTATGTTTGCATCGTTCGGCGCCTTGCCCCAATTGTTCGTTTTCGGCAACTAATAGCGCTTTGTTCAGATCATTAAAGGTGGGTAAAAAAAACTATTCCTTTCTTGTTTTTTTTTTTCACCAGAAAAACGAGAAGTTCTTTTGTTTAGCAATAAACAAAAATGTCCAGTTCTGTGATTGCTCAACTTATGGGTGGGGCTTGTCTTGCTCTTCGCTTGCAAGGGATAAACATTTGAAACTGGTCAGGCGGAACTGGGGTTGATAGTACCTCTCTATACTACTTACTATTTTAGTCGCTGTCAGATTAAAAGTGAATAATGAAAACCATGACTATTACTATTGGTACAATTACTATCATAGATTTAATTTTAACAATGAATATGATTTCATTTCATTACACGCTAATTGATGTGCTTGTATTTAAATATTATATGGTCACTTACTGTTCTTAGATCATCTTAATGAACATGTCCAATGGTTTCTTCTGAACTCACAGAATCATGAACTTTTTTATTCCCTTTGTTTACGTTTCCTATCTGCCTATCACTGCAAACAGTAGAAGGCTTGGCAGAATATCAGCACTGTTGTGTGCAAGCATATATGGTGAGTCAGTGCACATTTGACTGACATAATTTTATTTTATTTTTAAGTTCATTGCATTATAATGTGTTGAAAAAAAAACGAAATTGACCTTGACTACCTCAAGTGTTGGAGCTTTTTACTAACAAATACTGTTTCACTTGATATAGTTAGTGAAACAGCCTAAAGTCTATACATTCCATTCCAGGGATTAGCATCACCATTCCATCTGAGTGACCTTCAAATTTTTTTCCAATAAGATTCATAAGAAGTCTTGTTATAATTTTAATCAAAACAATTTCACCTTCACAGTTCCTACACCATACCATCTGAGTGATCTTCAAATACTACCATACCAATAATACTCATGTCAGAAGTCAGTTAGAATTTTAATTAATACAAATTTTCCTATAGACAATTTTCCTATACTATACCATCTGATCTGGGTGACCTTTAGAACTTATCCCATTAAGGCTCATGTCGGAAATCTGTTATTATTCTAATGAGAACAATTTTTCTTACATTAAATGTTCTTATATCAAATTACTATACCATCAGATCTTAGTGATATTTAAAACTTTTTCCAATAAGACTCTTGTAAAAAGTCTTACATGAATTTAATGTAGGGAGAAAATGATGTACCATTTTAACTGAATGATGTTTAAAACTTTTTCCAGTAAGATTTAAGTAAAAAGTTTGTTATTTATAATTTTAATTAACACAATTTTCTTACAGCTTTGTCTTACTTCATGAGGTTACAAATATTATTTAACCTAAATTTTTCAGGTGTATTCTGAAATAAGAACCTAGCTCTTAATGAATGCTACCTTTTTAAAGAGAATTAATATAAATTAATAGCATTTAATATCCATTTTTCCAGATGGCAAACCCATGTTGCGGCAGGGCGAGACAGGAGATTGGATAGGCACATTTGAAGGCCACAAGGGAGCGGTGTGGGGGGTAGCTTTGACGCAAAATGCTAATTTAGCCGCTAGTGGAGCGGCAGATTTTTCTGGTAAGAAAAAAAAATGTTTGTCCAAAAAATTAAATCTGTTTATTAATTTTTTGGAGTGCACTTAAGTATATTTTGTTGTATTAAGATAGAATTTATATACTAGAGACAAGAAAATCATCTGAGAAATCAATATAATTTCAAGAAGCAAGTGTTCAATTTTAATCTATATAAATAAAAATGAATGTTGCTAAGCGCAAAACTCGAGAATGGCTTGACCAATTTGGATGATTCGTTTTTTGTTGTGTTCCTTAAGGCCCATGGAAGGTTTTAATACTTAAAAAAACCCACCAGGACAATAGAGATATTGACAGTGTTTGATTTTATGAATTATTGTATGTGAAACAAAAAATAATGCTAGAAATATATTAATATCCGAAAACAGCATTAACATTGGTTTATAAATGAACAAGTTATTAGCATTTATATTAACGTAAAGACTAGCTATCTCGTTTACCTCTACGCAACAAATGGCGGTGGCGTCACGTGACAGTAAGTGCATCTCTTTTTCGTTGTTTGACAGTTCCCCCTCCATTGAAATTTAATAGCTTGTAACTTTTTTATTTCTTAATAGTTTTCAAAAAATTATTTCGGTTTAGGGTTTTGGATTCAGTTCCTTTTTAAGATAAACTTTAAAAAAATAATAGTCAACATCCCTATTTCCACGGGAACGAAGTCGCGGGCGGACAGCTAGTTATTAATATAAACTGAAATAATTAATTATTAACTCATTAATTGCTCAGCAACCAGTTACCAGGTTTAGATATCTTTTACAATAATGTGATATACTCGTAGTTTATGAGTTATTGTCTAAGTCGCTTACATAGTTATAGTTAATACTAAGTGCAAATACATAAATAATTAATAAAATGTTTTTAATTTATTTGGCCATGCTTTGGGTATTTATTCTGTCAGTGTAGTATGCAGTTTTGTCTAACAGAATGAAAACATTACAAGTGAATCAAATATTGGCAAAAACTGATATAAGGCCAGAATTTTAAACTAATTAGACCCATGTTCACCAAAAATATAACCAACGGTTAAACTGCGGTTAGAAGCTAATCAGACAAAATGTCAAAAAAAATGTATGAAAATGAAATTGTCAAATCTCTGGTTAGCTGCTAATCGTTGGTTAAATTTTTGGTGAACACTGGCCTAAGCTTGATAAATCTATGGTGCTTGGTGCCACCAGTAATCCATCACCAGTAATCAATGTAATTTAATGAATTCCTACAGTAATTAGACCTATCATTTATATATTTTTATTTGACAGTTAATTGTGCATCCACTTTTTATAATTTTTTATTTTTTTATTATAAGATGGGTT
The DNA here is from genome assembly GCA_949987775.1 of Aproaerema taeniolella. Taxonomy (NCBI): domain Eukaryota; kingdom Metazoa; phylum Arthropoda; class Insecta; order Lepidoptera; family Gelechiidae; genus Aproaerema; species Aproaerema taeniolella. The sequence continues at coordinate 15,154,190 of OX465255.1, read as the reverse complement.
AACTCTTGACCTCAATCTTGACCATAAAGGTCAAAGATGAGGTCGACGATGGAGCGAGTTAACCCAGAAAATGCCTATAAAGGCACTGGTACTCCCACGCACCGACGGAACACAGCAAGCTGTTTGGAATCGGACTTCGGTAGGAGGGTGGTCGCGAACCAGACGGCCGTTTACAGAGCCTACCACACCGCATGAGACCACAGGACGACACCTCAGATTCAGAAAAAAATGAAGTGTTGTTGCCTGGGATGGATTACTAGGAGGCAGGTCCCATTTTTGTTTCCTTAGTCGCCTCTTACGACACCCACGGAAAGAGATGGGGTGGTGTTATTCTCAACCGATCACCACACGGCAATACGTTTAATATTGTATTACTTATTTAGCATTACCTATTACAGTTTTAGAGGTAAAAGCTTATGGAAGAAATAAATAACTTTTTATTTATATTTTTTCTAATTATTCTTTACAGCAAAGTTATGGGACGCTCGATATGGCGAAGTGGTACACACATTCGACCACGAACACATTGTGAAAAGCGTCAACTTCAACGCAGATGATACATTGCTGCTGACGGCCAGCAATGAGAAACTCATACGGGTCTTTGATCTAAACAAACCAGAGGCGGGAGGTAAGATTGCTGGAGCACACAAACACACACACACACATCACACACTCAATCTAAATAAATGTAATACCCTCACACATTTATAAACTTGTTCTTCTCAATATTCAAGTGGGCAACTTTATTACCCCTGATTGAAAGATACGCTCACGCTTGTAATCCCTAACGGGGTAGGCAGAGCATCAGTGGTTATTAGATGGAACATGTTGTGTAATGGTGAGAGGCCTTTCGCCTATGATACAGCAAGACCCTCCCGTCCCACTTACTGACTTTTGCAGTATGCCTGGGAAGAGTAGGCAGCTGGCATTTTCTTAGTTTTTCTTTCATTCCCAGTCCAGCGTGGAAGGAAGATGAAAGATACTAATATGTATATAAAACTTTTCAAATCAAATATTTCAAATTAGAACCCATCAATGAGGTTAAGCAACATACACAGGGTCAGAGAAATTGATGGGTGACCAAAGTGGCAATTTAAGCCGGCGGTCTCAGCTGTTGTCGATTGATGAGAGGGTGGGACCAGATACACATATCTCGCGTGAGATATATATAATATGTATCTAAATAAGCTATGATGGTAATTTTGTAACAGACCCCTTGGCCCTGTTACGTTTCAAAACCAACCTCTTATTACTCGAAAGAGACAGCTACATTCACTTGGCGTAGAAACAAAAACAAATTGATATCATACGATTCGAAAATGTGTTTTAAAATTTTCTCGTATTACCGTTCGTCACACAGCTAATCCTATTTCGTTAAATGTCAAAACTTAAACGTACTATTTCGAACTCGGTCGATTTTTTAGTGGGCGTAATCATATTAAGGATTATTTACGGGAGTGCGAGTATGTATGTCAATTTGTGTAATTAGGTGTAAACCATGGATTATCTACTGGTACTTTAAAACAGGAATATTTGTTTTCGACACAAAATTACCACTAAAATTACGAAAGATGTACAAAAAGTATGCTGTCGCCAAATAGGGATGTGGACTACATTTAAAAAAATGGTATTCTGTTTAGCCCGTCCGTTAGACCGTCCAAAAATACGGGACACATATTTTTCGCTTGATCAAATTAATAAAAAAATACAAAGATAAAGAGCATCAAAGTTCCGGAGTGAGGGCTTGTGACGTCACTTCTAAGTAAAAATGTTACCTAGGTGTGACGTCACGCGAAAGCTTAACGCATTGTATCGTCGTCATTTTTCGTTTATGAGAAAAAAGAAAAAATACGTGTCCAAAATTGTTTGATAATCTGAAAAAAGAAAAATACGTGTCCAAAATTGTTTTTTTAGTCGTCTAGCCTATTGTTAGTGCGCTATTGTTAGGAGTACGCTCCTATATGCAAAAACTGTTGGACGTACATTAGTGAAACTTTGCAGTAATACAGCTTAGATATCAGAATAACACATATGCTACATAATTTTTCCAAATTCCCACAGAAACGAAATCCTTAGGTAAACTTGTTCATACTAATGACAACATGATTTTTATACTAGTTCCACTTGTTTGTTTTATACTAGCTTTCTAAGAAGGCTACATAATTTTCCATAATTTTAATCCAGAGTGTCAGCTACCTCCATACCAAATTTTATCAAAATTGGTCCAGCCGTTTGAGTGTGAAAGAGTAACAAACATCCATCCATCCATCCATACTTACAAATTTTCGCGTTTATAATATTAGTAAGGTAGTAAGGATTTTCATGCGACCGGTTTCGATTACATCATCTTCAGGCGGGTCTTAGTCGCTTAAAAATCTAAATATATAAAAGGAGAAACTGACTGACTGACTGACTGACTGACTGACTGACTGACTGACATATCAACGCACAGCCTAAACGGCTAAACGTAGGCACTCGAAATTTGGAAGGGACGTAGCTTAGGTACCGTAGAGGTGCACTAAGAAAGGAATTGTCGAAATTCCCACGGGAAAGGGAATTAGCGGGAAAATCCTTTTGTATGAAAAATCTAAACCGCTTAAGTTAGACGCTTGAAATTTGGCATGCAGGTATCTTAGTAAACTTAAAGCTTAGTTGCAACAGGATATTGCAAAATTCCCACGGGAACGGGAGTTAGCGGGAAAAAAACTTTTGTATGTAAAAATCTAAATCACGTAAGATAGATGTTTTCAATCTGTGTACTTACAAAAAAAATTAACACGCAAACGAAGTTGCGGGCATCAGCTATTATGAAATAAACAAGTGGAACTAGCGTAAAAATCATGTCTTTCATTGGAAATAATATGGAGTTCCACCAAGAAACAACAACACAAAGTTTAAACTACAAAACTTGTTCAATTTAGTGTCCTGATTGATATCCCTATCTTCGCTAATTTAAGGTCACCCAATATTGGTGTAACATAGCTAACTTTGCCTACAGCTATAGAGAAGTTAAGTGCGCACACGAGCAGTATCCGTCACGCCGTGTTTCTGCACAATTCGCGCATCGCAAGCGTCAGCGACGACCTCACCATGCGCGTGTGGGACCGGACTAGCGGACAGGTGACTATACGATGCTAGCACACACACACACACACTCTCACGCCCATAATCCATAATAGGGATGTTGACAGTGTTTGATTTTATGAATTATTGTATGTGAAACAAGATATAATGCTAGAAATAGGTACATATATTAATATCCAAAAACAGCATTAAAATTGGTTTGTAAATGAACAAGTTATTAGCATTTATACTATCGTAAAGACTAGCTATCTCGTTTTGTGGGGAGAGCTGGCTATCTCGTTTTTACCTACGCAAACAAATGGCGGTGACGTCACGTGTCAGTAAGTGCATCTCTTTTTCGTTGTTTGACAGTTTCCCCCTCTGTTGAAATTTAATAGCTTGTAACTTTTTTATTTCTCAATAGTTTTCGAAAACTATTTCGGTTTTGGGTTTTGGATTCAGTTCCTTTTTAAGATGAACAATAAAAAAAAATTGTCAACATCCCTATTGGGTAGGCAGAGCATCAATGGTTCTAAAATCACTAGAAACCACATTTGACACAAATCGTTAGGGTTATCAGATGGAACAAGTTAAGATGGTGAGAGGTGGTCAGCCTTTCGCCCATTATATAGCAAAACCCTCGCATCCCACTTACAGTCTTGTACTGTATGCCTAGGAGCTGTATGCGTAGGTAGCTGGCACATCCGAAGTTCTAGCAGGGTTCCATGCCACATACTAGATATGCGGACAGCTAATTATACGATTCTAGCAGGGTTATGTGATAAGCGGACAGGTGACTATACAATACTAGCAGGGTTCTATGATAAGCGGACAGATGACTATACAATACTAGCAGGGTTCTATGATAAGTGGACAGGTGACTATATGATACTAGCAGGGTGCTATGATAAGTGGACAGGTGACTATATGATACTAGCAGGGTTCTATGATAAGCGGACAGGTGGCTATAAGATACTAGCAGGGTTCTATGATAAGCAGACAGGTGACTATACAATACTAGCAGGGTTCTATGATAAGCGGACAGGTGACTATACAATACTAGCAGGGTTCTATGATAAGCGGACAGGTGACTATATGATACTAGCAGGGTTCTATGATAAGCGGACTAGCAGGGTTCTATGATAAGCGGACAGGTGACTATACGATACTAGCAGGGTTCTATGATAAGCAGACTAGTGACTATACAATTCTGGCAGGGTTCTTTGATAAACAGACAGGTCACTATAAAATCTATAAATTATAATTTTCCTAGTAAACTTATAAATTTACGAAACTTTCAGGGCCGAAATTAGGATAAGTTAGGTTCTGTTAAGATAGGTTTGCCTTAATATAAAAAAAGTCCGTCAATGTGAAAGAAATGGGGCAGTTCACAAAGTACCGAGAGTTTAAAATCTTACTAAGTCAAATTACGATGTCACGGGTTTGACATTATTATGGTGACATATACAATATATGCATACTATATAATGTCTTTTTTCTTGCAGGAGGTGCACAAAATAGAGTTTCCGACTATTCCAAACAGCCTAGAGCTTTCAAGAGACGGAGCTACCTTGACAGTAGCACATGGTGAGATTTTTATTTATACCCGCTAAACTAGATTATTTTAAACTCTCGCGTGATTTATGCACACCCGTGTGTGCAGGATTTGTATCGCACGGCGCGTAAACAAGCGCGCGACGAGTTAATAGTTAAGCGTTAAGCGCAGGGCTATATATGTATCCGAAGATCTAGCAAGCTCAACCGATGCCACCACTTAATAAAAGTTCTCATAGCAATACTTGCAAGTCATTGCATTCCACAAACGGCAAAAGTGCAGAAAATTAAAATCTTACTCGTATTTGCAGACTACCTCGCCCGGATTGTGGAATACAATGGCTACAACGACTGTCTTATGATAAGTCATATTAATTATGTCCAAGAACTCGTTTCGAGACAAACCCGCTAGCGCTTATCGAAACCTAGATTAATAAAATGTATGTTTTGATTTTTTATAAGTATTAAAAAAAAAAAGAACAAGCCTGTTTGGGCAGACAAAATGGCGGCTGCGAGACTAAGGCCCGTATCACAGAACTTACAGAAGGAGGCTCAAGTCTTGATCTATATTTATGTGTTATTGTCTCCTTTTTTCACTATCGAAGCGCTCGTAGCCCAGTGGTGCCCGCGGTGATCTCAACCGGTCAGTGAGGCTAAGCAACGGATGTAACGAGGCGGCATGCGCCTCGTCTTCGTCCTCTTTCTCCATTCTCTTTTCGCAACATTTTTAGGGTTCCGTAGTAATCTACGAACCCTTATAGTTTCGCCATGTCCGCCTGTCCGTCTGTCCGTCTGTCCATCTGTCCGTCTGTCCGCGGGTTTCCTAAGAAACCCTTGGTACTACAGAGTTGAAATTTGGCATGGTCATAAATATTAACTACGCCGTCAGAACTGTAGAGTGAAATCTTTGAAAAAAAAAATTTTTTCGGGTGTCTCCCATAGACGTGAAAGGGCGATGATTTTTTTTCTAGCCAATATCATTAAATGGGGTGTCATAGGACCGCTTGTCAAAAGACAGAAGGGGTTTACTAAGAACGTTTTTCGATTCAGCACTTTGTTTGCCTAATATAAATTTTTGAAGTGAAAATTTTTGTCAAACACAAGTGTCCCCCCCTCTACCAGCTAAACGGTTGATTCTAAAAATGTGAAAAAATTCATGGTGGTAGTGTATACAATGAAATTATAAGAAAAACTATCACACATAAGATGGCTCTTTAAGTTTGCGAGTAATAGTCGACCAAGTGCCAAACTTAGTTGAGATTAATAAGAATATATTTACTAATATTAGATCCTTGGTACTACAGAGCTGAAATTTGGCATGGTCATACATATTGATTGCGCCAACAGATTGAAAAAATAAAATTTTGGAAAAAACAATTTTTCGGATGTTTCCCATACACGTGAAAGGGCAATGGTTTTTTTTTCTCGCCGATATTATCGAATGAGATGTCATAGGATAGCTTTTTAAAAGATAGAAGAGGCTTACTAAGAACGTTTTTCGATTCAGCATTCCCTTTGCGAAAAATTAATTTTTAAAGTGAAAATTTTTATTGAAAACAAGTGTCCCCCACTACAAGCAAAACGATTGTTTTTAAAATGTGGAAAAATTCACGGTGATAGAATATACAACAAAATTAAAAGGAAAACTATTACACATAAGTTGGCCCTTCAAGCTTATGAGTAATAGTCGACCAAGTGCTAAACGTTGTTGGGATTAATAAAAATATTTTCACTAATATTAGATCCTTGTTACTACAGAGCTAAAATTTGGCATGGTCAATGGTCATACATATTGATTGCCCTGACAGATCTACAAAATAAAATAGTGGAAAAAAAATTGTTTTTCGGGTGTTTCCCATACACGTGAAAGGGCGATGGTTTTTTTTTCTCGCCGATATCATCGAGTAGGTTATCATAGGATAGCTTTTTAAAAGATAGAAGGGGTTTACTATGAACGTTTTTCGATTCAGCAATCCGTTTGAGAAACATTAATTTTTATAATGAAAAAAATGTGGAATAATTCACGAGGGTAGCATTTACGACGAAGTGTACCCCAATCCAAAATGGCTGCCATACAAGGTTCCACGCTAAAAGTGAGGCGAGCCGAAAGCCAAGCTGTAACATATTGATATTTCAGGTGTCGTTTAATAGGTTTTTGGGGGTGCTAATTCCGAAAATGACATCAAAATTATACACGATCACCACGCGACCTGCTTTAGCAGCAGCTCGATATTATTATATTATGCCTAACAATAATATTATCGCAAAAAAAAAACAAAAAAAAAAAAATATTCGCGCTCGCTTCGCTCGCGCATTTAATACTTCCATTTCTTTATCTTTATTTCATTTTTTTTTCTTGCCGATATCATCGAATGAGATGTCATAGGATAGCTTTTTAAAAGATAGAAGAGGTTTACTAAGAACGTTTTTCGATTCAGCATTCCCTTTGCGAAAAATTAATTTTTAAAGTGAAATTTTTTATTAAAAACAAGTGTCCCCACTACAAGCAAAACGATTGTTTCTAAAAATGTAGAAAAATTCACGGTGATAGAATATACAACAAAATTAAAAGGAAAACTATCACACATAAGTTGGCCCTTCAAGCTTGTCTTTGGGGTATTTGGGGATTTTAACATCGACTATGACAATATGCTCGTAGAATTAAGAAACCAGATGCATATTTGAACCATGCTGCTACGGAACCCTACAATGCGCGTGGCCCGACACGCTCTTGGCCGGTTTTTACTCTTCGGTTTTGGCATTCCTAATCCAAATTCGAAATTGAACACTTCTAGTTGTCATTCCCTAGGATGACGCAGACCCAACTGAGTTTCCGTCGCAGGCGCATACCCGCTCATAATATACCGTTTTATTTATTTTGTGATAAACTAACGTCAAAAGTTTAAGTGTTTTGTATAACAAATGTAATCCAGCCTAAATGTAATCTTCTTATTACTTCATCGTGCTCCGACTTACTCTGCTCCCGCAGCCAGCCGGCGCACGTATACAGAGGCAGGGAACCGTATGGGTGACCAAAGTGGCAATTTAAGCTGTTGGTCCCGGCTGTTGTCGATTGACTACAGTCATTACAACCAAGTCAGAGGTCATTGTGCGGTTTGAAAATTCTGACACCAGCGTTAGCCTTGTTCGACACGCACTATATCTGCACGATAAGAAGAAGAAGACTAAAAGTGACAAAGACCACTGCTACACAAGTATAGATCAGTGTGTGAGTCGCGTTCTGTAATACGGACATAATAGTTTCAATGAACGGTCAAAAAGTTAAATGATCTGTTAACTACTATTTAAAGGCGACGTCGTCGGCCCAAGTACAGTGTGCTAAATGATACAGTATCGAAAAAGATATACAAAGATGTAGCTTTGTTACGGATACTTTTCTCGACGCTCTTTCGATATTTTATCATTCCGCACACCGTACACCGAAGATGACGTGTCGGCCCAGGTCTCAAGTCAACTCGTACGGGTTATGTATTCCCACTAGCTGATGCCCGCAACTTCGTTTGCGTGATAATTTTTTTTTGTAGAGAGTACACAGATTGAAAACATCTATTTTACGTGATTTAGATTTTTATATACAAAAGTTTTTTCCCGCTAACTCCCGTTCCCGTAAAAATTTTGCAATATCCTGTTGCAACTAAGCTTTAAGTTTACTAAGGTAACTGCATGCCAAATTTCAAGCGTCTAACTTAAGCGGTTTAGATTTTTCATGCAAAAAGATTTTCCCGCTAATTCCCGTTCCCGTGGGAATTTCGGGAATTCCTTTCTTAGTGCACCTCTACGGTACCTAAGCTACGTCCCTTCCAAATTTCAAGTGCCTACGTTTAGCCGTTTAGGCTGTGCGTTGATATGTCAGTCAGTCAGTCAGTCAGTTTCTCCTTTTATATACACTACTCAACAAAGTCTAGGGAACACGCACGATTTTTCATACAACAGAGGCCTCTTTGAGAAGCTGTGAAAAGTATTTAAGACACGTATTTTTAATAAAATCTTTAGTGTGACCAAGTTCTATACCTGAATTTTCAATCCCTATAAATGAACTTTATTTAGCTTGAAATTTGTGGAAAAGAGGGAAAAATTAAAATGAAAACGCAGTTTTTCTTTGCTTTTAGTATGGAAATGGTGAAATTAAATTTTCATTTTCGTCTCTTTTTCACAAACTTCAAGCTAGATAAAGTTCATTTAGGAATTTTAAATTCGGGTATAGAACTTGCTCACACTAAAGATTTTATTAAAAATACGTGTCTTAAATACTTTTCACAGCTTCTCAAGGAGGCCTCTGTTGTATGAAAAATCGTGCGTGTTCCCTAGACTTTGTTGAGTAGTGTATTTAGATAAAATGGTATTGCAGGTCAAAACGTGTCATTCTACTCGTCTGACACGATGCGTAAGGTGCGCGAGTTCCCCGTCCCGACCAAATGTTACTCGGCGTCGCTGGCGCCCAGTCGAGCTACTTTCGTCTGCGGCGGGGAAGATCTCAAGGTCTATAAATTCGACTACAATACTGGCACTGAACTTGGTGAGTCGCTTGATTTTATTTTAATTTTACTAATAGATTTTTTTATCTGGTTTTACGGGTAGGAAGACATTTTTTACAAGTTTTTTATTGTTACACACAGTATGTAATGTACGTTTGTTCGGGTTAAATCTTGCAACTGAATGTTTATTCTGTTAATCTCAGCTGATTATGTTGAAAATTTGCATACACGACTAGCTTTCCGCCCGGGACTTCGTTTCCGGGGAAACTCGAGAAAGTAATATTAATATAGCCTATGTTACTCAGTAGGGTGGAGCGTAAATTTTTTTTTTCGATTTTCGTTTTTGAATAGCACTCAAACGTTGCATTTGACTTTAAAACGCACAAAAAAATATATAAGAAAAATCTTCGAACCTACTTTTAGCCCTCTACTACCGTTTCGAGATTCAAAAAAATCATCATAATGAGCTGATTTACCACACGTCATAAATAATTACCTACACGGGTTTTTTAATTAAAATTATAGCTTATTATATACCAAGTAAACTACAAAGCTTACATAAAAATATACAATACCTATAATCGTTACTTAAAGTGAAAATAATATAACAAAACTCTGGGAGAAAAGACGAGACTCTTGTGTTTGAAAGGCGGAAGCAAGGGTTACATAAAAAAAATTGTCACAAGAGCACATTTCATTGATTGCAGAACCAGGTTCACTCTATTTAAGCTATCTAACTACATCCTTTGGTACAGGAAAAGCTATAGCTGATTCAATACTTTTATTTTTTAATCGTAACGAACTGGATTTGAACAAATTGTTAGCTATTGGGTGCGATGGAACTGCTACAAACACTGGCTGGAAAAGTGGAGTAAATCGTTTTCTAGAATTGAAATTAGGTAGATCACTGCTATGTTTTATAATGTCTCCTGCACGCTAACTAATTGCCACTACGTCATTTGTTTACAAAATTGAATGGAGCAACAAGCGGACCTCAAATTTATACTGGACCAATAGGAAAAGCGTTAGAACATTGCACTGATCTTCCTGTCGTTTTGTGCCATCCCGTCAAATGTATCTAATCTATTAAAAGAGACAGAGATAATCTCAGTACAGATCAGAAACATTTATACCAAATCTGTTAAGCAGTAAGTAGTGGATCATGTTCTCAAGATTTGTCTAACAGAAATCCAGGAAAAATGGCTCATTCTATATGGCTAACAACGGCCAACCGAATTTTGAGATTGTATGTAGCCACACCAAACCCTTCAACTGAGTTGATGAAACTAACTGAATATATTGTAAAAGTTTATGGCCCTGTGTGGTTTTATATCAAGAAATATCGTTCTTTTAAACAAGGTCCAGCCCATGTGTTCAAGCTGGTTGAGTTCTCTCGATGTTTGAGCAGTGAAATTAAAATGATTATTGATTATTTTGAACATCCTGAAAACCTATAATTAGCAATGCTATATGATAACCGGCCACAAATAAAAGTGTTGGGACTAAGACGAATCATTGCAGCTAGAAAAAAATCAAAAACGTGGCGTAAGAATATTCAAAGTTCCAAAGTTAAACTTTGAGGCCAATTATTACACTGACATGATTATATGGAGTGAGTCACAAGTCACTCTCCTCTTTTGTTAAAGAACATCAGTGACAAAGAATTAGAAGATCTGATTTGATCAATCCCACCCGATATGATGGAGTTTTCGGATTATCCTTGTCACACAGAAGCAGTAGAGAGATGTGTGAAGATGGTCACTAAAGCATCAAGTATAGTAGCTGGTGAAAAAGCTAGAGATGGATGTATTCGCTCTAAAATTAAATCACGTCGAATAATGCCGTATTTCGAAACGAAAAAAAAGTTTAGCGTTATAAAAAATACTTATTAGATCTTACATTTTTTTTGTATTTTGTCACTTTTACGAACATAAATTTGTAACAAACTTCATTTATAATTTCTGATTAAAACTTTTTACATAAAAAAAACACGTGTTTTATTGTTACATTAACACCAAGAATACAATAAGGGTTTTGATTTTGCAGCATCCTGCACTTAAATGAAAATATACTCTAATTAATCAAATTATTGAAACTTTGAGCTGAGGTAGAGGGCTGAAACATATATCAAAAAAATAAATTTAAAATATATTTAGTAACACCATACCAAAATGCAACATAATGCAGGTATTCAGACATGATTTTATGTTTTCTATTTTTCTCCATACATTGACGCTCCACCCTATTACTCAGGGATAATGTAGCATTCTAATGGTGGAAGATTTTTTCAAATTGGTCCAGTAGTTTCGAGTCTATTTAATCCGAACAAACAATCAAATCTTTCCTTTTTAGGGTTCCGTAGTAATCTACGAACCCTTATAGTTTCGCCATGTCCGCCTGTCCGTCTGTCCGCGGGTTTTCTAAGAAACCCTTGGTATTACAGAGCTGAAATTTGGCATGGTTATTATAATATTACTAGCTTTTCGCCTGCGGCTCCGCCCGCGTGCACTACAGGTTATATCGTGCCCAACTGTGGGATAAAATGTAGCCTATGTCCTTTCTGAGGCTCTAATCTATCTCTGTATCAAATTTCATCAAAATCGGTGTAGTAGTTTAGGCGTGAAAGACAGACAGACAGACAGCTAAGTGACGTCATTCTAAATTTAATATGGCGGACCGCCCAAGATGGAAGACTAGTTAGTTTGCACTCCAATGGGTATCAAATGAAACGGTTTTCTTAAGATAAATGAGACAAAAAACCTCAATTTGTATAATGTTTTTTATAAATATTTTTTAGGGAAAGAAAAGTGTTGGCGCGAATGGGGCTTGAACCCACGACCCCAGGATTAGATCGCCTGGTGCTCTAACCAACTGAGCAGTCGTGCCTTCAAGTCAAGCGGCGAAATCCCTTACTAAGCACAATATGTCGTGCGTTTTTATAACTAGTGAAAATAACCACATGTTCCACGCTTTCTCCAGAATCGAACAAAGGCCACTTCGGCCCAGTCCACTGCGTGCGGTGGTCCCCTGACGGCGAGCTATACGCGACGGGCTCTGAAGACGGCACCGTACGGCTGTGGCAAGCCGTACCCGGACAGGTGTACGGCTTGTGGCGCCGTAACACCGACCACCCCATCGCCAACGGGTTTAAGGAGGTCGCAGCCAACTGACCCGCCCGCTAACACACAAAGGTAACTATCATACGGAAGACGCTGACACACAAAGGTAACTTAACCTATCACACACAAGACGCTAACACACAAAGGTAACTGTATCTATCACACACAAGACGCTAACACACAAAGGTAACTACACCGATCACACACAAGACGCAAACACACAAAGGTAACTACACCGATCACACACAAGACGCTAACACACAAAAGTAACTACACCGATCACACATAAGACGCTAACACACAAAGGTAACTATATCTATCACACGAAGGACGCTAACACACAATGGTAACTATACCTATCACACGCAAGACGCTAACACACAAAGGTAACTATACCAATCACACACAGGTTACTAACAAAATATACGCGACGGGCTATGAAGACGACACCGTACGGAAGCTGTACCCGGCCAGGTGTACGGTTTGTGACGCCGTAACACCGACCACCCCATCGCCAACGGGTTCAAGAAGGTGGCAGCCAACTGACCCGCCCCTTACACACAAAGGTAACTACATCTATCACACACGGGACGCTAACACACAAAGGTTTCTACATCTATTACACACATGACGCAAACACACAAAGGTAATTATATCTATTGTTGCGGACTCCTTCGTGCATAGGTCTATGGCTGTGACCCGACTTGACAGAAGACAAAAGAAAAGGAGGATCCGACAAGACATTTTAGAGGACAGACGCAATAATTTGATGAATTTGTATTTTTTGTAAAAATATACGTTTTAAAAGGAAATCGACCAGCCAATCCTTTGTCAAGACGCAACATCTATCATATACAGGACGCTAACACACAAAGGTTACTACATCTATTACACACAGGACGCTAACACACATAGGTAACTATATCTATCACCCTGAGGGCGCTAACACACAAAGGTAAACTATACCTGTCATACACAAGATGCTATCACATAAAGGTAACTATACTTATCACACACAGGACGCTAACACATAAAGGTAACTACATCTAGCACACGTGGGACGCTAACACACAAACGTAATTCAATTTCTTCAATTGTGGCGATCCTTTGATAGATTTCGCCAATGTCCAGTGTTGCCAAGGAGCGTATTTGCGTATATGTTCGGTGTATTTTCCTCCACGATTATGTTGGAAGACTGCTTGACTCTGCTTTGGATTTATGTTTTGTGATTGAACAAGGTGCAAGTTAATCTAGACAAAAATGTTTGAATTTATTGGTCCTGAATGTTGACTAACCTAAAACAAAAGAGACAAACAATATGACACAATGTTAATATGTTAGTATTAGACAGACAACCTACAGTCTAATGTTATTCCGGTTAATATAATTACATAAAATATCCACTAAAGGGGTATATACAAGACCTAGGAGAACAGTTAGATTTGTGGGCCGGGGGACGGTTAAAGGAATGGAATCCAAAAGAGAAGGTCTCAGAGGGCAGTTGAAAAATATATGTTCTGCTGAACCTTCGTCCAGCCCACATTCACAAAGTGAGCTGTCCCTTACCCTTATTTTAGCGAGATGAACTGGAGTGCAAGCATGGCCCAACCGAAGTCGGCATAATGTAGAGGTGACGCGTTTATTGAATTTTGAGTATTTGAAGAACCAAGGTCGTACTGGTATGGATTCTTGAACTGCCGCATAATGCTTTCCTTTAAGCTGTTTTGATGTATCCCATAGCTGGGTCCACCTAGACACCATGCAGTCCTTTGCCAAGGGCATCAAGTCCTGTGTGTATACCAAGTAGTGGCTGTTACAGCCTGTTACAGTGGCCTCCTTAGCGAATTGATCAGCAGCTTCGTTCCCTACTATACCATTGTGACCTGGAATCCATGCCAGTGCCACATTAATGCCCTTTATGTGGCACCTTAATAAAACTTCTTTAATTTTGAGAATAAAGGGAAATTTGGATTTGCTCCGAAACTGATTGGCTAGAATAGCCTGCAAACAACTTTTTGAGTCCGAAAAAATAACAGAGTTATTGAGTTGATGAGACTCAATATATTGGAGAGCCTCAAGAATGGCAATCGCCTCCCCGGTAAAGACGGAGGCTAGTGGAGGGCACTTAAAATTAAGGACAATTTTGTACTTCGGTATCCACACTGCTGAGCCTACGCAACCATCATTGGTTAATTTGGAAGAATCTGTGTAGATAGTAAGCCAATCCGTCCATTTATCATTGATAATACGGCTGAGCTTGTTGTTAGCGCCAGGATCGTTTTTGCTTATACCAAGATCTAAGGTGATATCAGGTTGGAACACTAATGCGTTAAAGGGGGTTAGAAAAAGAGGGTTAAGACTTGATTCAAAAGTAGGGCAGGGGAGACTAATGAGTTTTACAAAGCTGTTAAATATAAGAGGATATTCCTTATGAGTCCAGTATCTGTCAGATGAGATGTAATCGGAAAGAGTATGTAGCTTATCCGCAAGCGGGAGATCGGTCGACTGTAGAGCTTTAAAGATGAATCTATCTGACAGGTACTGTCTCCTAAGATGGAGTGGGGCCTCTGCACACTCTATCTGAAGGGCATTGATGGGTGATGATTTCATTGCACCCGTTATGATGCGTAGGCACTTAGATTGTATCCTGTCTAATAAAGCTAATGAAGTTTTGTTACAGGGCTCGAGGAGGAACGTCCCATAATCGAAATGGCTACGCACGACAGCGTTGTACAGTAGTTTTTGAGTATAAGGGTGGCAACCCCACCAAACTCCCGACACTGAGCGTAAGATGTTGATGTTCCTCTCGCATTTTTTAATCACCTGATCAATATGGTGTACCCCTGTGAGATGTGAGTCGAGAACAACTCCAAGAAACTTGACCCTATCCTTCACCGGAAAAACTTCGTCATCGTATCTAATAATCGGGTCCGGTATTGATCGCTTTCGAGTAAAGGTGACAACGCTACTCTTTTCAATGGCTAATGACAACCCATGATCGAAAAGCCAGTCCTGGAGGTAACTGATGGCAGTATTGAGGCGGGAAGAGGCCTCCTCTAAATCTTTCATTGAAACATACAAAGCTAAATCATCCGCATATTGTAGGACACTACAAAAGGAATTGACAGAAAGTTCCAAATCGTACGTGTAAATACTGTAAAGAAGAGGACTAAGAACTGAACCCTGAGGAAGACCCTTCCAGAGGGTTCTCGGGGAAAGCAGGGAATTTTGCGAGGAAATCAAGATGGAGCGGGAAGAAAAGAGGTTGAAAATGAAATTAACCATCCTCACAGGGATACTCAGCTGCAGCATTTTCTGCCTGAGAACCGGAAGAAGGACATTATCATATGCGGATGAGATATCCAAGAAAACCCCAATCAAAGACTCTCCCTTAGAGAGAGCAATGCGTATATCGGTCACTAATGTACCAACGCTATCCATTGTGCTTAATCCCTTTCGGAAGCCAAATTGGCTTTTGGCAAGAATGCATCTGCTCTCCACAAACCACTCCAGTCGGTTTTTTACCAGGTGTTCCAAGATTTTACTCATAGTACATGAGAGAGCTATCGGTCGGTAGCTTTGAGCGTCACTGCTGGGCTTTGCTGGTTTTAAAATGGGGACGATAATTTGCGACTTCCATTCATCAGGGGGAGAGCCTAATGCAAAAATTGTATTAATAATATTTAAGAACTTAGATTTCGAAGCTTCGCTACATTTTGTAATAAAAGAGTAAGGGATTCCGTCTATCCCCGGGGATGAATCCCTCAGGGAATCCAAAGCTACCGAAAATTCCTCCTTGGTAAAAGGAGCATCAAAAGAGTCCCTTGATTCTGTAGAGGGGAAGTAAGAGGATTCGGAAGCCGTTGGTGCAAAGGGCGGGGCAAGTCGGTTACAAAATTGCTCAATCCAAACTGAAGCATCGTTTGAGGAAATATTGTGGTCTGTATTGACGGATCCCCGGAATCTCCTAATGTTCTTCCAGACTAGGGAAGGACGGGTTCTCGGAGAAAGAGACTCGCAGAACAAATTCCAGCCCGCCTTTTTCCGTTCAGTTCCTTGTAGGCCATGTAATTTTCGGTGGTCATAGAAGATGCGTACTTCTTTTCGGCTTCTTTACGCTGCTTACATATAGAGGAACAATCTGAATCCCACCAAGGGAGTGACGGAATTTTACCCCTGGCTATGTTTTTCACAGGTATGGACTTATCCGCAGCTGACAGCAAGGCATTCTTAAAATCAACATAGACTTCGTGAATGTTGTCATTTGACACTGATGGGAGATTGGTTAGAAGCTCATCAACGGACCGAGAGAATAAAGGCCAATCAGCTTTGGCCAGATTATATTTAAGCCGAGGATTACGAGCAGGTAAAAGGGAGATGGAGGAATCAGGGAGGGACAACACAATGGGAAAATGGTCACTGCCAAATGTATTAGGGAGGGTATTCCAGGAAAGTCGTGAGGCGACTTCTGGAGAGGACAGGGTCAAGTCTACAGCAGATTTTGGATTTTGGTGGGGAAGAACGCGACGGGTAGGGGAGCCATCATTGAGGATACACAAATTGTGATCATCAACGAGGTCTAAGAAAGGTGAGGAGATAGGGTCACACGAGTGGCAACCCCAGGAAGTATGATGAATGTTGAAATCCCCAAGGATAACAACAGGAGGTGTAAGAAAAGCAATGATTGTTTCCAGGCTAGCTAGAACCAACCTATTAGGATTAGGGATGTACACGGATAGAAAGGATATATCCAAAGCTCTGACAGCTACAGCATTAAAGCTTTCGCTGTCATGAGCAGGTATTGGGGTTCGGGAAAAGGAAATCGATTTGGAAACTAATAAACAACAACCATCGTGACCAGTACTCTTGTCGTCCCGGAGGCAAGAGAAGCCTGACATCCTAAAATGGGACTCCGGCCTCAATTTTGTCTCCTGGACGGCAAAAATAAGAGGCTTATGTTTGTTCAAAAGATAAATCAGTTCAGATCTTTTGTGTCTAATGCTTCTACAATTCCATTGCATAATTTTGTGAGACATTGTTAATGATATTAAAAAGCTTAGTGAGTTTTTGATAGAGATTGTTCGGTAGTTCAACACCATCGTCCATCTTGGACATGATGCTGATGAGTGTGGATAGGAGATTATCCAAAAGGGATTCATTGGGGGAGAGACCGGATGAGGGTGATGATAATGCACACCCATTCGGAAGGGTTGATGATGGGGTAGCAGCTATGGCTCTATGAGCCTGTGCATCGTAGCCTGGACCAGAAGCGGGTGAGGGAGGGCGCCGTAGACTTGAGACGGTTTTTCTGTAAGAGGAAATTACATGGGAAGGGCAACTGTATGCGGAAGGGATTTGAGAAGGAATTGTATGAGAGGCTGATCTGGCTGTGTCAGCAAAGGATCGTCTCACCTGTGGGAACCTTGCGGATGCCTCAAGATATGAGACGCTCTCTTGCGACATGACTAGTTTTATTGACCTTTGTCGGGCGTGCTCAGGACAAGAAGAGTCTGTTGCTGAATGAGAACCAGAACAGAATAGGCAGGTAGGATTTTGTTTCGGGCAGGTAGCACCTTCGTGAGGTTGGGAGCAAATGAAACAGCGGGGTGCAGAACGGCACTGTACTGAAATATGGCCAAAACGACAGCATTTATTGCATTGAATAGTGGGAAGGATATACACTTCTACTGGTAGCGATGTATAAAAGCAATAAACGCAAGGTGGTAATTTCTGTCCATTGAAAGTTATGACAACAGTTTGGGTCGGAACCCAAGTCGTAGTATTGTTTTCAACTTTCTTCCTGTGAAGTCGTCGTGCTTTTATAACCTGGCCAAACCCACTTGGCACTTCAACTGAACTGACCAATTCTTCAAGAGTCCACTCAACCGGCACATGTCGAACAATACCCATACGGGTTACGTTAAAAGTTGGTATGGTTGCTTCATACTTTGCAGGGGAAAGGGCTGGGTGGTCGAGAAAGGCATTAGCGGCAGCAGCAGACTTGAATTCGACCGAAACCCGGTTTCGGCCAACGCGCTTGACTCCGTCCATAACTACATTTTTGATGTTATTTCTAAATAAGAAATGACCGAATTTAATGGGTCTAAGGGTAGTACCAGCAGAAGCATCAGAGATAGTTTTACTTACATGCACGAGGAAAGGAGCAACATCAAAATCTGAGTACATTGACTTTTTCTCACTGAAGTCCGGATGCGTATAAGTAGATTGAATTGACGGCGTGGCCTGAGATGGGTTAGTTATTATTTTTTTATGGGGAATAGCGCCATCACTCTGTTGTGGGCGCTTTCTCGATAGAAGCGATGTAGGCGGATCAGTTTCAAGATTAAATCCAGAGAAAAGATCCTGAGAGATTCCTTGATCACATGTCGGATCTGTATAACCTCCACCGGGGTCGGGCGGTTCGGCCATAATTATGGCCTCTAAAACAGGGCAATAAATAAACAAATAATGAATAAACTTACTTCAGTAAATATTACCAACACCAAAACACAAAATAAGAGAAAGTCAACCACAATATACGACGAAAACAATAGAAACGGTAAAACCACTTGTATCGCACACTCGACGTAAAAGCAGAGTCCACACACAAACGTATTTTATAAGATTTAACTCTTGGTTTACAAATACAGTTTGACAGAAGCAGCAACTAGTTTGAATAAAGACCCGTTCTCACTCCACAACCCAATTAAATAATTTCACAAGTAACTTTGAAACGAAGCATTTCTAAGTACTACTTCCTTTGTAAGATTTCATCAGTTGAAGCTATAGAAATGTCTGCCTATAGTCAATGGATATCCTCAGGAACACGGTCTATATGCGTGAGTGTATAGGAAGATATACAAGGTGTTTCAAAAAAACCAAAAAAAAAATAAAAAAATTCAAAATTAATTAAAATTAAGCTTATTGCACAGCTCTATTACAAATTGACAAGTATGTCATATTTATTATATGAAACTTTCATTTTGTAAATGTCAAACCGTGCAACTGATTACTAGAGTTGCGACTATTTCACTTTTAAAATTAAATTTTGGAATTTCTTTTTTTTTTTTTTTAAACAGTTTGTAGAAGCGCTCGTAGTCCAGTGACGCCCGCTGATCTTAACCGGTCAGTGAGGTTAAGCAACGATGCAGGGAACCTGATAAGTGACCAACAGTGGCAATTTATCACGAGCATTTCTGTGCTTCGGAGGCCACGTTAAGCTGTCGGTCCCGGTTGTCGATTGATTACAGTCGTTAAAACCAAGTCGGAGGCCAAGTTCGCCACACACTTGACTATACCTACACGATAAGAAGAAGAATAGTAAGATACATTCGTTTTTAGGGTTCCGTAGTAATCTACGAACCCTTATAGTTTCGCCATGTCCGTCTGTCCGTCTGTCCGCGGGTTTTCTAAGAAACCCTTGGTACTACAGAGCTGAAATTTGGCATGGTTATACATATTAATTACGCCGACAGAACTGTAGAGTAAAACCTTAGAAAAAAATTTTTTTTCGGGTGTCTCCCATAGACGTGAAAGGGCGATGAATTTTTTTTTTTTGCCAATATCATCGAGTGGGGTGTCATAAAATAGCATTTTAAAAGATAGAAGGGGTTTACTAAAAACGTTTTTCGATTTAGCACTCCGTTTGAGAATCATAAATTTTTAAAGTGAAAATTTTTGTCAAACACAAGTGTCCCCCCCCCTCTACCAGCTAAACGGTTGTTTCTAAAAATTTAGAAAAATTCACAGAGGTAGAATATCCATCAAATTTAAAAGGAAAACTATAAAACATAAGTTGGCCTTTCAAGTTTGCGAGTAATGGTAGACCAAGTGCCAAACATTGTTGGGATTAATAAGAATATATTTACTAATATTAGATCCTTGGTACTACAGAGCTGCAATTTGGCATGTTCATACATATTAATTGCGCCGACAAATATAAAAAATAAAATTTTGGAAAAAAAACTTTTCGGGTGTTTCCCATACATGTGAAAGGCCGATGGATTTTTTTTTCTCGCCGATATCATCGAGTGGGATGTCATAGGATAGTTTTTTAAAAGATAGAAGGGGTTTACTACGAACGTTTTTCGATTCAGCAGTCCGTTTTCGAAAAATTAATTTTTAAAATGAAAAAAAATGTTAAATATTTCACGAGCATTTAGCATTTACGACGATGTTCAGCCTAATCCAAAACAAGTGCCATACAAAGTTCCACGCTAAAAGTGAGGCAAGGTCGAAAGCCAAGCTGTAACATATTGACATTTCATGTGTCGTTATAGGTTTTTGGGGGTGTTAATTACGAAAATGACATCAAAATTATACACAATCGCCACGCGACCTGCTCTTTAGCACCAGCTCGAAATTATTCCTAACAATACTTTTGTTGCTAAAAAAATAAAAAATAATTTTTTTTTAAATAAAAAAAAAAAAAAAAATTTTAATCAAAAAAAATTCGCGCTCGCTTCGCTCGCGGATTAAATACTTCCATTCTGTTGTATTTAGCCCAAAACCAAAGTTAGTGTCCCCCCCCTTCTACCAGCTAAACGGTTGTTTCTAAAAATGTGAAAAAAATATCGTTGGTAGAATATATAACAAAATTAAAAGAAAAACTATCACACATAAGTTGGCCCTTCAAGTTTGCGAGTGATAGTTGACCAAGTGCCAAAAGTTTTTGGAATTAATAAGAATATGTTTACAGGGTTCAATACTAAAAGTGAGGCGAGGTCGAAAGCCAAACTGTAACATATTGACATTTTAGGTGTCGTTTAATAGGTTTTTGGTGGTGTTAATTACGAAAATGACATCAAAAGTATTTTATCAGCAGGTCTATATTATTTCTAATAATATTGTCGCAAAAAAAAAAATTTTTCGCTCGCTTCGCTCGCGAATTTTATAATTTCATTAGGTTGTATTTACACCAAAACTTAAGTTATTTCTGAAATTACAAACTCTTTAATACATTTCTTTTTTATACTATACTATTTGGAGATTTTAACATCGACTATGACTAGTGATGAACGATACTCAGTCTTTTAAGGCTTTTAATAAAGACTCGCCTTATTTTTGACGCCTCACGACTGATTCAGTCTTTTAGTTCCCAACCTTTAGTCATAAGACTAGCTTTTTTAGTTTAAGTCTTTTAACGTAAAAAACTGAGCTGTTACTTAAACAGCTTAAAGGACTTAAAAGACTGGCGACTCATTATCTGGGAAGTCGACAGTCGTAAGGTATGTGTTGATAGAATGTAAATATCTCATTTTATCTCCTTGTCAAATGTTATCAAAATGGTTGATAGGTTACAAAAGAAATATTTAATATCACACACAAACTGCGGTGCGATCCCTTTTACATTAAAGAACTTAAGTCGTTTAAGTCTTTTAAAATTAGCTGGAGTTGGTTAAGTCTTTTAGTATTTTGAAAACAACTCGAGTCGTTTCAGTTTTTAATCTTTTAATAAACTACTAAGTCTTATTAATAAAAACTCGAACTTTCAGTCTTAATTTTAGAGTCAAGTACTGTAAGATGGAGGGGAGTCTTTTTAATAAGCCTTAAAAGACAGTCTCTTTCATCTCTAACTATGACTAACGTTAGTACACCCGTTTTAAATGAATACGTAATGTAAACAATTTTTATACAACCATTTGCATCCACGCGAGGTGGTTATTAAACAGATGATTTTTTTTCCTTGTGGCGCTGGAATCTATATTTCTCCTTTAGTTACCTTCTTTCTTTGTGATCTCGTTTTTATTAGACATTATTAGCAATTCAACCGTCCATATGCTTGTAGAATTAAGAAGCCAGTTGCATATTTGAACCATGCTGCTACGGAACCCTACAATGCGCGTGTCCCGACACGCTCTTGGCCAGTTTTTTTTATCTTGAGTAACTTGTAAATATCTATTGTTTCAGGATTTTCGAGAAGCAGTGAGAGTGCAAACAAAATTATTCGCCTGGTAGACTGTGATCATGACGTAGTAGTGCCAGGCCTCGTGTTATCGACTCGGGGGTAGCCAGATAAATCAAGACTTTACAACAAAATGTCAAACTATATTTGGTGTTGTTTTTTTTTTTTTGCAACACTCCTTTTTTATACTCAAACGTGAATGTATTTATGTAAAAAGAAACTGAATAGACTTGATATTGCAACAAAATAAAGTGATTTGTAAATATTGATACTGTGTTTTTGTCCACTTTCTTTCATCGCCCACCCCTACCCTTATGGAAAGTATAGTAAAATATTATAAATTAAAAAAAGCAAGTATTAACAAGAAAACTTAATCTAGACAAGGGCACGGACATCAAGTCTGTGGATGCTAATATCTTTATTTAAAAAAAAACGTATTTGCGCGGGGCCGTCGCGCAATTAATGTGAAGTTACACCGTCAGCCGTCAGTTGGTCGCGCATCACACTCGAGCTGATAATGATGGTTAGAGGACGAACCCAACTTCTTGTAATAATTAAAATAATGTTCTTTAAATATTAATCGGTACTTGGGTATATCATCTCGTCTCTTGATAATTTTAGCAGATTTGTAACGAATTTTGATCGAAGGTCTATAACAAATAATAAAACATCGCATTTCTAATTAAAATTGTGATTTATTTACATTATGTACAAATATTGAAATCTTAATCAATTGATGAATATCATCGGCTGTTCTCATTTATTTCTTACTAGGTAGGTACCTATAAATCTACAAACTACGTGATTTTTATTAACTTTTGTACGCGTCTGTACCTACTACAATCGTGACATGACAAATAAAAACAAAAAGTAGAAAACTAGAACGTTGAAACAAACTTAATTTTTTTTTAAACCAAGGAATAATTACTAATGTTATCTGTCTAATGTACTTAAGTGCATATGCAATATGCATATTTCATTAATAACATAATTAGGTACCTAAATAATGTGATATTTACAAAATTCACAAATAATATTTTTTTTAACTCTTACAAGTGTACACTCGATCGTATTCTTCTAGTATTTCTACTTTGTATTATCTACGATCAAAGAAGCGTCGAATGTCATTATACATTTCTGTCCTTGCGCTTTAAAGCTGACAGTGACAGGTCGTATCAATTATCGGCCGTCCGTCGACCGTAGATAGTACAGGTAGAGCCCCCGGTTATGAAATCGTCTACGTTGTAGACTACGAAAACAGATGAGTCTTATTTTTGGTCATCTCCTGCCTCCAAACAAACACCACTCTTTTTTGTCGGGAGTTAAACATGAAACTTGTCAGAAAGGAAATGAAAACCCACCTTTTCTTGGTTTTTTTTGCAGGTGTCAACCGTTCCGTTAGGTAATAGGAAAAATCACAGTCCATGACTACGGGTTTCCGTTGTCAAGACTTTACAGTTTATTTTCATGAAATGTTTTTGGTTAGATAAGTGTTTTCGTAGGTATACTTTTTGGGTGTAATGAGGTCGTAGAAGAAAGTCGTGCGTGGCTACCGTCTTTACACGTAAATATGTATAGCCTCTACTATGCTACCATAGTCTAACTCTTCGTAGGCCAGAATAATCACAATTCGTAACTCCAGACTGACTTCGGTTTCCCGTTTTGAAAACTTCAATACTAATTAGATTTTCAGGAAAGCGTTTTCGTATATATCTTTTGTGTAAAGTTTTTACGTAAGTTTGTTGGTCTGTTTCTTCGATCAAGAATACTACAACTAGATAACGGGTATATATACAAAATCAAAGCTGAATGCTGTCCGTGTGAATAATTTTTGAAACAATTTTTAGTTTTAACTAATTACAACGATGGCACGCACCTAGTGGTACAATCACAAAAAAAGAGCTCACGTCTCAAGTGAGGTGTTACTTATAAATAAAAAATAAAAATAAAACGCCATACACTCAAGGGCCCACATTAAAGTTTTCCCTTGTGTCGTGGGTCCCTCGGAACACACATAAAGACAGACACAAACACCCATGACCCGAGAACAAACATCTGTTTTTACACAAATATTTGCCCCGGCTGGGAATCGAACCCAGGACCCGTCGAGCAAGAAGCAGCGCCGCTACCATTCGACCAATCCGGCCGTCCCGTGTATTTACCTCGACGTTTTTTTTTTGCGCGATCTAGTTAGTGTATTATTGATTGAAGGTCATTTAATTTATTTATTTAATCTCATAGTTTTCGTAGAAGAACGTCGTGGCTACGTCTTCGTATATGTAATTTGCTATAGTCTCCACCATCCTGTCGACGTGCATCAGCCAAAGTTTCTCTCGTAGGCGGGAACTGTTGCTCCTTATTTTCACCTGTAAAAGGAAAAGATGTCAGCTCTATAGCTGCTGCACATGAGCTGTAGGATTCAATTGAAATCAATTTGACATATTTTTAGAGCAGCCGCAATCAATTGACATTTTGCATCTGCAATTTGATGTACAGTGTGTTTTAA
This sequence comes from Aproaerema taeniolella, assembly GCA_949987775.1. NCBI lineage: Eukaryota > Metazoa > Arthropoda > Insecta > Lepidoptera > Gelechiidae > Aproaerema > Aproaerema taeniolella. Next base: position 15,129,548 of record OX465255.1, on the reverse strand, counting down.
AATAACCCAATAGAAATAAAACATAAAGTTAAATTCAAAAGTGAAATGGTGGAAACTCTAATAATCAGTTGCGCGGTAAGCCATCCTTCAAAGTCAGATTTATATACTTGTGATTACAAAACATGACAGACTTGAAACATTTGAAGTACAGCTGCGATTGAATTGAATTTTTCATAAAAGTTAATTGATTTCATTATAATAAAAATTTCGAAGGGACTTAAACTTTTAGGAGATACATCAGAACCTTTTGTATTATTGGGTACTTTTGAAACACATTGGTATTTTTACAGAGTAACACTGGTAACACTTGAAGGAAAAAATGTATGTCTATGTTTTATCTCGCACAAATTGTAACTGTTTTTTTGTAATATGTTGGGGGGGACTTTAAATTATTTAGCGAAAATAAAGGATATGAATTAGCCCACTATAAAATAAAATAAAAATAAAAACTGAATAAGTTTACCAAGCACTCAGCTCGATGAATTAGTACTTAATACCTAAGAAAATTCGATTTTTTTTGAGAATTTCATCAAAAATCATCGTTACGGTGAGCTGGCTAGTTTAATAGGGAGAATAACAACCTGAAGTTTTTACTAGCCAATTTAAAGTAAAGGACAGCTTAGCAAATACTTACATAGTCCGCCATTAAATGGTCAATCTATCCTACAATCGACTACAACTAATTATTTTCTCTCGGAAATGTCAAGTGAGAGTTTTCATTATTTACCTACTTTGGCGTTACGCAACGTACCGCGAAACGGCGCCCCATGCGCGTGAGAATGCGATGTACATTGCTGGCTTTCGTATTTTACGCTGTTATGATTGTTTTTTTTATTGGAAAATGGAGTGTATTATTTTCTGCTTTATAATAAAATCATTACAATAAATGATTTTATTTTAAAGCAGAAAATATTAAAAAAACAAAAAAATGAAAATTTTCCTGAGAAAAATTCCACTGGAACATCATTTAGAGTAATGGTCTTAGTCCAGGGTTACGTTTTTGCTAACCTGTCCTTTACACCTTGTATTGATACCAATAAGCACTTATTATTTAAATTGTTGACTATGTGGTTATGTTGAGGCAGTTATATTTTAACATATCACCAACAAGTTACACACCAACTTCTAATTAAAATGCCTTGTACATTGTACAAAAAAGTAAAGGAAATCAGACTTCGCGTTTCAGTTAGTATAAAGCAATTTACAGACGTATGGCCCATGCTTATAGTTAGAAGCAAACTGGTATTTACATATCAAACACTGTACGGACGGCTGCAACTCAGGTTACCACACGCGTGTACTCTGTGCTGTTGTGATAAGAGCGGTTTTGCAATGAAAATGGAGTAACCTGATGCGCTGGCCTCTGTACATTGGTTGGACCCGTAATCTTAAAAAAAATATGTTTAAAAACTTAAACCCGACTACTGAAGACTCACGCTCTAAATAGTATGAAACAAGAAAAACTTCGTACCTGAAATATTTGTAAAAACTATTCAATATTTATCGTCTATTAAATAAACAACATACACGTAATATATTTTAACGTATTAAATACATATCATAGTGATGCTCGAAGGAGAGCCGTGGTCATATGCCTCTTTGTCCTAATATAATCGCCTACTACCTGTTAAAAGTTATACAGCCATAGTATAATAGTATAAAGATCTTCTCTTCTCAATACAGACTTGTACTACCTATAACATAAATACTTACACCATTCCAGAGCCTAGATACCAAACTACGCCTGTCTCTCTTAACGCTACGCGGAGCTCGGACTGCGGCCTCGCGTATCTAATCTTTTGTCTGGCAGATGTCTTAGATTGGAGTTACGGTTTGGGCTTTGTCCTACATGGAGTTCGGCTTGCAGCTTCGCATCAATAGTCTTTGTTTGGCAGATGTTTTAGATTGGGGGGCGCTCTGGAATTTGCCCTAAGCGGAGCTCGGTCTGCGGCCTCAGTTCATTTGTCTTTGTTTACGGAACGCTCCGAGCTTCGCTCTCCTCGAAATAATATTTTTTTTTGCAAGACATGACTTTTTTTCATACTCTGTGCCTTCAAATGGTCACAAATATAAGTTTATGAATTACACCTATTGTAGTGTGGTGAGTTAAATGGTTCGCGGCTACTCCTGCTCGAATCGATCAATAAATAAAGAAAATTCGTTTGATACCCAAAGCACCATCAATAATACATTTTATTTTTAGTTCATGACTTAATGTCTTCTAGAGGGCACTCTTATCACTTTAATGTGACGTCTTACAGCCTATAACTAGCGGAAGATCAAAATGCTTCCGACGACACCTCATAAAATTTGACAAATTAAAATGAATAGTTTAGAAGTTACGAGGGAACAGATGAACATACATACATACATACCGGTCAAACGCGTAACCCTCCGTTTTCGCCGTAGTCGTGTAAAAATAAAATCGAACACAAAAACGAGTAGGGTTAATGAATAACAAAAATAAATAAAATTATTTATTGTAAACATATTTATCTTAAATAAACAGGAAATAAATGCTTTCATTTGGATACAATCCTATCAACTTAGCACCATTGATTATAAAATAATAAATGCATTTTCTGACTATTTATAATAACTAAAAATGAGTATCTTATCCTTTACCTTTATAAATGCGCATTTTAGTACACACTGCAGCACAATCAGATTATACAATATACAAGCTGATTTTTTAACCAGTAGCCAAATATTTTGTAAGTAAATTTTCAAAAAAAAAATAACAGACCTGTATTTCTTTGTTTTATAAAATTCAAAGCTAGATCGTCTGAAGAATGAAAATAAATATATTTTTTTGTATGAAAAAAAAAACACCAAACTTGGTAATAGTCACAGCTATTCAACACAATTTGTGAGCCCCGTATTTCTGCGTTTTAAAAAATTCACCTCTAAGACGTTAAAAAAGGGATGTCAAAATCTGAAAATTTTCAAAAAAAATAATTGTTTTCCTCCTTCTTTGGCCGGTGATTAAAAAGTCACCTGTATATATATGTCAACGTCACCCGTACTTCGTTTGTAATAATATGGATGTTTATAGTATAATTAACTAAATGTGCTGTTGTTTCTACAAAATTAATTTCAAATCAACTGTTCTATTGGAAGTTATTTTGCAAACAACGCATTGTGTCTGGCTCTTACTATGTGAAAATCTGTGCGGTCTCTGCCTACCCAAGTGGGACAAAGGCGTGAGTTTATGTATGTACTCGTATGTTATAATAAACGTTACACACTCAAAGGCCCTCAATAAGGTTTTCCCTTGTATCGTGGGTCCCTCGGAACATACATAAAGACAGACACAAACACCTATGACCCGAGAACAAACATCTGCTTTTTACACAAATATTTGCCCCGACTGGGAATCGAACCCAGGACCCGTCGATCAAGAGGCAGCGTCACTACTACTCGACCAAACTGGCCGTCAAACCGTATGTGTATGTAACACAATAAAAACACGCCTCAAATAAATTTTTAATATTGTAAATTGCAGATAAATGTACTGATTTTGTACGCAAAAGGAGAGTTTTTGAGTATTAGGAATGTATAGGCATGAGTGTATGTATGTAAATCATAGAACAGTTGGCTTGAAATACCAATAACCTTCTAACCCTGAAACTCCTTTCTACTTTAAGTCTCTACATATTTGTGATAAATCTTATCTATAAATTCTATAAATGTCAGTCGGCCTATGAGGCGTACAGTTAATAGAAGTGCACTTAAATATTCACGATTTTTATTGCATTATTAATTAAATTGTTCTACAGACAACTAAAAATATAGTGAAAAACAATATAACACGTGAGAAATGATAATAAATAACTTCCTAAACAAATAAATTAGATGAAAACTTTTCGGTGGTAGTTCCTCACGTAGTTTTTCAATCGAAAGTAACCTTGATCGGTATTTAATTAACAAATAATCTCTACATTAATCTAAAATTGGTGTTTATTAGTCTCGCTAAACGGCATCAAAATGGATGATTCTTTTTTTATTGTGTTCCTAATTATCACGACCAGGTTTACGTTGAAAAAAAACATTGAATATCCACTGGGAAAATTCCCGCGGGAACGAAGTCACGGGCGGCAAGCTTGTTAACCTTGTGGATGCTTACAAATAATACCCCCTTGCCAAGCGTGAGAATTACGCCACGTATTTTTTTTTTAATTTTTGCGCTGTTTAAAACTCATCTCTATTTATCTTTCAAATAAGGTTCAAATTCAAATGCACTTCTATTGTAATCGAGAGTTACTCTACAGTTTCTCGACCACTGAGAACATTGGCTTCGAAGCCGAGAGGAGTTGCTCATGTACGACGTGAGCTATTTTGGCACTACGCCGCCACACCAGCTCTCTGGTGCGATCGTGGTTGCTGTCCACGCGAACCTGAAATCAGAAGGTGTAAACTTTTCAGTTGAAAATACCTACCTGACCAAGAAATACACACAATAACTTGAAAATAAAACAAAAATGTCTAATTTAACCCCAACATTCATCGCTTGTAGCTCTTAAACGGCTGAACAAATTTTGATCATATATAGTTAAGAACCATCTCGATTTCGTCAGCTTTCAAACTAAAAAATGCAGCAAAATCGATTCATTTGTTTAAGAACTACGATGCCGTAGATATACAGAAATAGATAATTAGATACACATATCTAACTTATAACATCCCTCTTTATTGTCGGGGTTTAAAAACAAAAGTCAAATTAAAACTGCTGTAAAAATACTTTTAATAACACAGATTTCTTCAATAATATTCATAAGTCTTGGGCTGACCGCTTCAAACGTTTCCATTAAATACAAAGGTATTCAATATTTTCAGTGTTTCATATCTAGCTTTTTTGTTTTAATAAAAAAAATAAGTTTTTTTCTCAGGGTGCACTTTTTCAAATACATATTTTATGTATTATTTTATATAACTGCAAAAAATAATGTCCTATTGCACGAGAAATCAATTTACATTCATTTTTTTTCGCTAATATATTCAGTATGTGATAAAAAAAATACTGCACTGAATTTGTTTTAAGTATTGTAGAATTATGATTCAAGTCAATTTCGTAGCTGTTTACTACGAGGCTACAGTTTGCTACAGTTCCCAAAACCGACAACTTTTGCGATTTTGTAACTCAAAGTATTTACTAATCATTTACATATTTCAGTGGATTTGATGAATACCCTTTTAAAACTGTAGATATTATATAAGTTAAATTAGTTAGCGAAACTGTATGGGGTTATACTACCTAATGACATAACTTAAAAAAAATAACTTTACTTTGCATACAAAGATAGCCCAGTTGGTAATGAGCCAGACTTGGAATCCGAAGGTCGTGGGTTCAAATCCTGGTGCGGGCCTGTACCACTAAATTCGTCTTTCCGGATTTATGTATGGATTTCTAATTATCACTTGCTCAACGGTGAAGGAAAACATCGTGATTAAACCCGCCCGTCCAAGAAAATTCATTTTCGAATGACGAGCGGTCCACCAACCCGCATTAGGCCAGCGTGGTGGACTATGGCCTAAATCTCTTTCGTGTTTCGAAGGGAGGCCCGTGCCCCTCGGTGGGGACGTATATGGGCTGGTAAGAGAGAGAGACACAAAGATAAGAAGTATGAAGAGGTGAAATTTTCGACCTATGTTCCTTGGGAAATAAGTTCAGTTTCGTGGGCTGATTCAAATAATTAAGTTTCGCTATCTAATTTAAAGTCTCTCTCAAGAAATATCATGTTATTTTATTTTCATCCTCCATGCTCGGAAAAGACTTCTTACCACCCCAAAACAGGGATGTAAGTAGACTATAACACACCTATAAATCAAAACAGGGATGTAAGTAAATTTGAAATTGGAACAAGATCTGCCTATACAAATAGTTGGAATAAAATCTTTATGTTGGATAGTTACGATTTTAAGTGTCGCGTTCATGTTTTGATTTTAAAAGTAGAACGGCCGGCGGCGGGTTTTGTCTAATTTGCAAAAATTTAATTTTATTATTAATAAAACTTATTTTTCCTTTACTCACAATTGTTTTATTTACCTCGCATAGAGGATGAAAAGCAGAGTGTTTTCCTCGGGTGGAAGTATCAATAACACCCTCGAACTATATGCGCCCTCGCTTCGCTCGTGCGCCTGAATATCTCGGGTGTTATTGCTTCCTTACCACCCTTGTGTAACAATCTACTATTTCATCCTCCATGCTCGGGAAAGACTTCTTACCACCCCAAAACAGGGATGTAAGTAGACTATAACACACCTATAAATCAAAACAGGGATGTAAGTAAATTTGAAATTGGAACAAGATCTGCCTATACAGATAGTTGGAATAAAATCTTTATGCTGAATAATTACGATTTTAAATGTCGCGTTCATGTTTCGATTTTAAAAATAGAACGGCCGGCGGCGGGTTTTGTCTAATTTGCAAAAATTTAATTATTATTAATAAAACCTATTTTTCCTTTACTCACAATTGTTTTATTTACCTCGCATGGAGGATGAAAAGCAGAGTGTTTTCCTCGGGTGGAAGTATCAATAACACCCTCGAACTATATGCGCCCTCGCTTCGCTCGTGCGCCTGAATATCTCGGGTGTTATTGCTTCCTTACCACCCTTGTGTAACAATCTACTATTTCATCCTCCATGCTCGGAAAAGACTTCTTACCACCCCAAAAACAGGGATGTAAGTAGACTATAACACACCTATAAATAAAAACAGGGATGTAAGTAAATTTGAAATTGGAACAAGATCAGTTGGAATAAAATCTTTATGCTGAATAATTACGACTTTAAATGTCGCGTTCATGTTTCGATTTTAAAAATAGAACGGCGGATTTTGTCTTATTTGCAAAAATTAAAAAATTTAACTTATTTTGCCTTTACTTAAAATTGTTTTATTTACCTCGCATGGAGGATGAAAAGCAGAGTGTTTCCTCGGGTGGAAGTATCAATAACATTCCTTACCACTCTTGTGTAACAATCTACTATTATTACACATATTTACACCCTTTTATAAAATTACATTGGCCTTTTTGTAATTCGAAAACGGCACGGCAAAATTGTATTACCATTGTCTCTAAAGTATTAGACGCTGCCGTTGCTGGGAACTTAGAGGGCAATGGTAAAACAAATTTTGCCTAATGGTTTCGCAATATATACAGTAAGATTCCAATTTGGTAGGAGGCGGTCAATTCTACTTTGTCAGTTAATATCCATTAAACCCAAATTATTTTTAAGGAAAGAAATATGTTCGGCGCGAATGGGACTTGAACCCACGACCCCAGGATTAGGTTCAAGACCCATTCGCGCCGAACATTTTCATTTCCCTAAAAAATGATTGTAAATATCTGGTAAGCTGGTAAGCGTTTTAAAAATACTAAATTAAATAAAGACCACTTAATATTTCAGTATGAAAATACAAACACGGACTCCATTTAGCAAACCAAAATTCACAGAAGTAAGTACTCACAAGTCGCATCGTATATATTTCTATTTCAATTTTTTATCTAGGGACACATATATCTTTCCGGGTGTGTGGAAATATACTTCTCGGAAAACAGCCGTTAGGAAGTTGTCCATTGGATATTTCTAGAAAAGAATCAGTTACGTGTTGTGTTATTATCATTAGCAACAAAGATATGTGATGTGGCTTGATTTTTGCTGTCGTTATAAATAATTTATATAATTTATTTTGCATTTTACGTATTCGATAGCAGTGATAGCCCAATTGGTAACGAGCCAGACTTGTAACTGGAAGGATGCGGGTTCAAATCCTGGGGCGCGTCTGTCGTCTTTTCGGATTTATGTACGGAATTTTTATCAATTAATCACTTGCTCAGCAGTAAAGGAAAACATCGTGATGGAACACACATGTCTAAGAAAATTCGTTTTCGAACGGCGCGCGGTCCACCAATCTTCATTGGGACAACGTAGTGGACTATGACCTAAACCCCCTTCTCGAAGGGAGGCCCTCGGTGGGGACGTATAAGGACTGATAAAAAAAGTGTATTCGGGAAATCTATAACCAGCTGTCTTGTTATAAACCAAAAATGCTGTTAAAAAACCTTGCTTACATCTTCTTCCCATAGAAAACCATTCGTGTTAACTGTAATAATAAGTTTATGATAAAATCAACTTGTTTTTGCGGTCCGTTTAATGCAAATCAATGTAAACTTGTATGCAGAACTAGTTTCGTGTGCGCAAAATAGCCTTGTATTCATGACACTGGGTTTGAATAAGACCGACACTTTGGAGCATCGGATGTCACTATAATTGTCTTTTTGTCAAGGTGATAGTGACATGTGACCAATGTCAATCGTATATCGGTCGAATGTACGTTTTGTATTGGCTAAATACTCACTGCTACGTACCCCTTGAGACCGTATCAGTTTTTTTGATTATTTATGTCAATTAGAATTTATGTCATACTATCTATGTTCTCACCTATCAACTTGATGCGTAGCTTCGTATTCATAAAAGATGATAACTAATAGATATAATATAAACTGATAGATATAAATATTTTTAATATCACTTCATTCATTCAAGAAAGCCTCAATTAAAAAGTTATGTGTAAATTAAATCAGCAATATTTTTGTATTTTTCTTGTGTAACTGCTTTTATAAAATTAATTAACTGTAACGTACTTCTTTATGAGAGATAAAGGTCTTTAAGTAAAACAGATAAGTGTAAGTATAAGACTGTTTGTTTTACAATAAAAAGAAATAAAATAAAATAAAACATATTTAGTCAAGGGACTCATTTTTTAGTTTTGTATGAGCGTGACATTTAGAATACAATTTGGGCTTCTTATTTAAAACTAGCATCCCGCTCGGGACTTCGTTCCCGTGGGAATTTGGGAAAATTATGTAGCCTAAGTTACTCAGGAATAATGTAGCATCCTAATGGTGAAAGAATTTTTGAAATCGGTCCAGTAGTTTCGGAGCCTATTCGTTACATACAAAAATACAAATCTTTCCTCTTTATAATATTAGTATAGACTAAGGTCTTTTTCAACTGTATTTGTAAATGCATTTTTTCTTTGGTTAAACTTATCTAGCTAAGGATGATAAATCAAAGTTTAAACGGTATCTGGCATTGGTAGTAGAGTTGCCAGGTGAGTCGCGAAAAAATACCGGACAACCCCAAACGGGTACATAAATCAACTTAATTAGTATAAAAGTGTGGTGGCCAAGACTATGCTAACTTAGTGAAAGTCTTTATTAAACAATATGGTATGAATATTATAATGTTTTTGAATGCCATAAGTATTTCGAATACTATTTCGGCAGGTACGTTTAAAAATTAGGAGAATTGAGACACTGATATGAATTTTTTTTAAAATTTGTGACCAGTACCGACTTTCCTCAAAATACCGGACATTGTTCTGTCCGGTATGACCATTTATTTTATACCGGACAGGTCTTGAAAATACCGGACTGTACGCTTAAATACCGGACATCTGGCAACCCTAATTGGTAGAGATAAATACAAGAGCGACATATGGGATTTTAGCGACAACAGCTATAGATTTATCTTGGTCGAAATACTTCCATCTATAGGTCAAGATATTGTAGAAGTTGTTTAGTTAAGTTCAATGCTTTAAAGTTAAAATTACATTACCTCTTCACCCCAACGCCCTTCTTTAGTGCTCTAGTGTAACGTGAGATTTGATATCTTAGGTTTTTAAATCCTGCTTGTTTCGTTTGCGTAAAAAGAAAATCGTTTGTCAAATGTTCAGCAAGAGTTGCTCTAAAGCGTAGTATGTAAATAACTTTACCTGTTTCGGTTGTAGTACTTTGATGGACTGCAAGGTAGCAAGGCCTTCTTTGTTCACTTTCAAAACGATTTTGCCTGTCATCTCCGCCGTGGTTGCTGTCGCCGATTTGATTTCCTTCTTCGCCCCCCGGCCTATCTGTAATGTCATCCATAACTTGTTTATCGTGTGACATTTTATCTTGTTTTACATAGTTGTTGGGGTAATTATTACTAACTACGATTTATGTAAAGTCAAAGTACATGACTATAATTACAACTTGAACTCTGAATTAACATGAAGGTATTACAATTTCCAATGCAAGAGGAACCGTTAATCTGGGGTTGTAGTTGAATCAAATTCAAAAATTAAAACAAAATTAAAAACAATATTGACTTAAATATGTCTAATTCAGTTTTGTTTTTGTCAAAACGTACCTCCTTCTCAACTCTCAAAGTTAAAGGTCCAATCGCAAAATTGCTTTTCAGCGTTGTATGTGTACTCTGAATATTGGCTGATACATCTCCTACTCTTCTCAGCGATGCTAAACCGTAGAGTGTCCCTTTGGCTCTTGGCCTGCTCTTCTCGTTCTTGTTCTTTGCCGGTGGCTTAGGCGTTGGCTTGGCTTTACTCGGTGCTTTTATTGAAGGCTTAGTCTTTGTTTTGCTTGGTTTAGCCTTTGTGGGTTTCTCCTTAGTCGCGCGTGTTAAACGCAACGTTTTAGCCACCCGTTCTACTTCTTCCAGTGCTTCTTTTTCTTCGACATCCTTCGGTTCAACTTCTTCAGGACGATCTTTGATTTTTTCTATAGCCGAACCTCGCGCAGAATGCTTTTTCTTGTGGGATGATTTCCTGAAAGTAAAAAGTACTTTACTTAATTTTTGTATTGTTGAAAACATACTTTTAGTCATCTGTGCTATGGATACTTCTTCAAAACTTCAAGTGGGAATAGTTCTACTGCTTTTCTTGGTAAACTGTAGTCATTCTGTGTTTTTGTTTGAGAATATTTAATCCTAAATATTTTGGCACGGGCGAATAGAGAACCCATGCATTCTTTGGAAAAAGAAAATTAGTTCTGTAAGTAAATACGTAGTGTATGCTTTCGGTTCGTTTTTTTTCTAACACGACATCAGAACGACTAACCTGTTAAGTACCAGCTTTTCTTTGTAGCGAATTTATTAATTTGACAAAATAAATAATACCTAGCCATTATTAATACGGTGCGCAATTAAAAATGTGTTTTGTTCCATTAGCTTCGATTTTGAAACCGTCTTAATTTTCACATTATAACTAGTAGATTGGCAAAATAAGTATATGCTTCTTTGATATTATAAATGTGAAGGAGTGTTTGTTTGTTTGTATTTCCTTTACGTTAATATAAGACGGAGCTACAGAGTGACTTAGATTTTCTACAAGGATAGTTTGTGAGCTGGAAAGTGGCACAGGGCTACCCTTAGGTTTTAATATACAAATCAAATTCTTACCTCTTGTTAGATTTAGTCTTATTTTTCTTAGGTTTTGTACTCTTTTTGTTGGCATCTATAGGCTGAAGCTTCACACTAACGGGATCATATGAGCGTCGCAGGACTTCGTTCATCTTCTCCAAGATATTGTCAACAAAGCTGTTGTACTTGAGGATGTAGATCGCAGGCACTGGAGTCTTCGTAGTCTCCTCTTTCATTGCCCCTATGTATAAATGTTTAAAGTTATGCTCTGTTTTTGTAATCTCTATTTATTCCCAATAAGCGACAACATACTTTGGGTTGGTATATTTTTCTTTCAGAAAGTTTATTTAATGACCAGTACACGATATCACTGCGGCTTTGTTTTTAGCAAAGATTTCTGAAAGCTATTCCAAATGAAACTGATTTTAAATCCCGTAAATGTAGTTTGAGACATCGCAAAATATAAAACTACATTTATTTGACTTAAAACCTATTATAGTCGCAAAAATCTAAAAACGACCCAAAAGCTTTTTTTTTATAGAATCTAAATAAATAATAAGTTTATTATAAATAAAATAAATAAGCATATAAATAAATAAATAAATAATAAGTTTATTTGACACTACAAAGAAAGCCAGTAAATTAAAATATATGTTCTTGCTACGCAAATCAGTGTAAATCTTTTGTGGATAAAATATTTGTGTTGATTTCTCGATGAGCCAGAATGCTAGTTTCTGAAGAGGGTTAACAAAATTTTTATATAAGTATTTCATTATTGTTACCTCTACAAAAACAGGATTCGAATATTCTTAAAACTTTTTTCTCGTTAGACGCTACCTAGTAAAGCATAGTTTTCCTAAGAGTATCGTACGTTGTGATTCCATTTTGTTAAAGTTGCATGATTTGTAAGACTGTAAATGTAGGATAATACGTACTTACGTTCAAACTTTCGTGATTTTTTTTGTCCCAAAAGTAATAAACCTATCGCTTAATTATAAATAATGTTATTTGACACACAGAACTGATTAATAACATGCCCTTACCTTTTCATACTATTTTACGGGTTTAACGTATAACACCAAAAATATACATGTTATAAAACTATGCCCCCACTATTTCCTGAAACAACTTACACGTAAGTTCAGTGTCATATTCGATTTCGTTTTCTACTTCATTTTCTGTTATAATTGATTCAGTACTAATTAGCTCGTTTTTTACAACAAATTCCGAGACATTTTCGTCAGTGGTTTCTTCCTCATCTATTTCTGCGCTAGATTCTTCATCATCTTCTGTACCAGTTTCTTTAATATATTTCGAAAAATGTTCAACAGGTTCTGAAGAATCATCGTCATTAAGATTTTCTTCATTATTTTCCGTTTTAACATCATGATTACTTTGTTTTCTTTGATGATTTTTACGTTGTGTAACTTTCTTTTCAGTGGGCTTTTTATTTTTATTTTGACTTTGTGATTTTTGTTTTTTCCTATCATTAGTTTTATTTTTTTGACTGTTTTGTTTACTTTTGTCTTTATTATTATTGGATTTCTTTTGTTGTTTCTTCTTTTGATTGGTTTTTTCTTTCTTAGCACTTGACTTTTTCTTGGTTTTAGAAACATCCTCAGTATAATCTTCTTTTTTACTACTTTTACTTTTTGTTTTTGGTTCCTTATATGCTTTGGTACTTACAACAATTTTGTCATGAGCTTTCTGAACCATATTCATTATTCTTTTGAAGACACTTGTTGTTCTAGTTTTGGATTTAGTTTCCATAGTGCTTTCAGTTATGGTTTGGCTTTCTGTAGAATTTTTGTTTACCATAGTGTTCTGTGTCGCGGTTTGGTTTTCGGTAGTATTTATTGCTTGGGTTTGTGGAAGCGTAGTATTTTTATACATTCTTAAATTAGTTCGGTTAATAGATTTTCTTTTCATTTTTTTTGCGTATAGATTTTCATGATTATTGTCCAATACATATATACGTTGTTTCTTTTTTAATCGTTTCCCGAAGCGGTAAACGCGTTTATTTTTATTCAATAATTTGTGCTTCCAGGGTTTGTTGACAATTATTAGAGCTGTTTTTTTTCGTTTTCGAGCTGTAAAAGGTGAATTTCTTTGATACTTACGGTGTTACGAATTAAAACCTACTTGTCCATGCTAGAAACGCTTGACAAACGCGGATAGACCTTTATATTTACCAACAGAGAGTTGACTAAACTGTGAGGGAAACCTCATTAGCAAACAATTTCTCTTTCGACGGATCCCATTCTCGCTACTCACTTACAAATGTTTACTTCGCCAATTACTCATTTTCATGACATCACGCACTATGTGGTATGCCACATCATAATTATTCGGTTGGTACATAATTCATGTGAGTACGACCGATTCAAGTCACGTTTAACTGGCACGCGAGTGGCTAACTGTATCGCCTCCTACAGCCCCCGTTGAATTCTAATCACCAGTTACAATTAATACAACCAGTCAACGGTGGATTTTCTATTTTCCACACGTAAAAGAAACCGCGTGCCAGCCTGTGCACATTCGAAGAAATCTAATTGCGGCATACATAGTCGCCAAACGCTAGCCAATCTCAATTACTAAGAAATGCATGTAAATTGTAAACGGATGTCGATATCATAAATAACCTTCACCGGTCCATCCCACGCGTTGTTTTCATATTAAAGTTACGCAACCGCAGTTCAAAGCTCTTCGTTTAACGTTTAAAATATTGCGTCATGAAATATTAGAATCGGTTCATAATTATCGACTGATAAACTTTTCATATCCGTGAAAGGAAGCAACAGCCGCAATGAGGTGGACAGGTGAAGCTGCTCGTGCCGGCAACAAACGAGTTCTATGTGGGTCGAATATGGCTCCTCGCGACTCTCCCAGCATTTCTTGCCGGCAAACATTTAAAATTTCTCTTTTCGCATCTCATTATCTCGTTTTCACTGAGCCGGACACCGGACGTGGCGCGAGTTTCGCATTAAATTTGTCGTCAGTGAGAGTAAACTTTGAGTGCGATTTACTTTCTATCAGATGTCGAAATAGTGAGATGCGTCAAGGTCATCGATCGGTCCTAGGCGAGGAGCGAGCAAGGTCATAGAAAGTGTCAAGGCTGGGGAAGAAATCGGGCGGGTTCGTTCACCGGCTCGTTGGGAAAGTAAGCGGACATCGCGGCGGCCGACCCCTTGACATACATAGCCCAAACTAGTTCCTCCTCGGCGCGGGCGCAGGCGCTCCCGAGCACACGTCAACCGCCGCCCGCTCCACTTTACTCCCAGTATCTCCGATCAAATCACTCGAACCCATTACTCATCGAATGCCAGACGTCAGATGACATGGGATAAGGGAAAGGGATATCTGGTTTGTGCGTCACACTACATAGATAAATCGGTCAAAAGGCTAGTCATAATTACATCTACGTTTTAATCTCTACATAAATACATATAATACTATTGTTATGTAATTCTTCCATGGAAATAAATGTAATAGGGATTATAAATATATGCATAATAGTAAGTATACTAAAACACTCATTTATACACATATGTAATACTGTCGGGAAAAGGGTATAATTGGAGTTATACATACTTAGATTTGACTAGTATTCATTTATTGTTACAATTAAAATTAAATTAATATCACTAGATAATGTCACTTATTAGTTGACAAATACAAAACAACTAGAGTTCTGACCGATCTTATAATTGCAAAGTGAGTTTTAATGACTTATTTGAAACACGCACAAATCACATTGTAGGTGAGATAATAAATTTCACACAACAAATTAGAACAACAGATTTATTTCAAATAAATTGCCACGAGACCGGTGTGACATGATCTAGACATTAATTTAACTTTAACTCTCTCGGTTCCATACTTACACTTTCACACATCAAACACACTCACTTAATAAGTAAAATAAATTAAATAAATAAATAAATAGTCAATAAATAGTTAAGCTAAAGGAGGGGACCGTCGGGTCTCTCAGGTGGACAGGGGCGGCGGCCCACGAGCTCACTATCTGATCCTTCTGTGTTCAGGGACGACCTCCGCGGAGTGCGTCGCTTTGGTTTTCTTTACTTTTCCCATGTACTTTGCTTTTTTGCCGGT
Source organism: Aproaerema taeniolella (assembly GCA_949987775.1). Lineage (NCBI taxonomy): Eukaryota > Metazoa > Arthropoda > Insecta > Lepidoptera > Gelechiidae > Aproaerema > Aproaerema taeniolella. The sequence goes on along the minus strand of OX465255.1, from coordinate 15,114,233 downwards.
CTTTTTCGCGTGCGCTGCTTTGTTGTGTTTCAGCTTTTTGGACTCACGTGAGTGATGGGAGTTGTTCCTGCCGAGCGCGTCGGTGATGTCGTCATCATAATCGTCATCGTCCTCCTCCTCGTCATCATCCTCATCATCGTCGTCATCGTCCTCCGGGTCGAGCGCGTCCGTGATGTCATCTTCGTCATCCTCATCATCATCGGAGGCGGCGGGTGCAGCGGCTTCAGCGCTTGCCGCGGCAGCGTTTTCCACTTCTGCGCTTGCTGGCTCTTTTTGTGCGGTCTCTGGCTCATCGCCTTCAGCCTCAGCTGCAGCTTCAGCTACATCCCCTGCTTCTTCCGAAGCAGCAGCTGCTGCGTCCTCAGCGGCGGCGGCGGGTGCGGCGGCAGCCGGTGCCGCGGCGACTGTGTCGGCGGGAGCGACGACTGGCTGGGCTGCTGATGGCTCATCATCATCGTCATCGTCATCTTCACCTGGTGAGACAAAGTTGGTGTTAGCACATTGTATTTTAGCAAATCTTACTTTGTCTGGTCAAGAACGGGCTTATTTTTTCTTACCTCCTAGAATATCATCCAGGAATCGTTCCAGGTAGTCATCGTCCTCGTCATCCTCTCCCTCCTCATCATCACCCTCTTCATCATCATCATCGTCGTCGTCATCTACAACAATCGAAGTTTACCTTCATATTTCATTTTATACATTAACTAACAAAAGATCGTTTCTATACTGTTATTCTGGTAACAGCTATTTACTTTACGGCAATGTGTCAGTGACCGGCGAATATCGGGAAATAGATCGGTGTGAGTTTTACTGTAGATGGTAGCTGTTAGCACGATTATCGGTGTCTTAAAGCAAATAAACCGTAAGACAAACGGTTAACGAGAGTCGGCGCGGCTAGTGGCGTTGATGCGTGAAGCTGTGCTGGTAGAAAGCAGAGGAGCGTCAATTTCTCTGATTGAGTCTTTCTGTTTGAATTAATTAGCGATTGAGAGCGCCTGTCACGCTGGCCGACTCACATTCCGCCTTGGCTGCCGCGTCCTGATTCTCAGGAATTTTTATCGATGAAACGTAACACTTTCGACGCGCGACATTGTTCACTTGCTAATTATCATTATTTCGTTTTTGTCGAATTCGGTTTGGGTGAGTTCCTTAATTGTAAAAGTTTATTTCACAAGTTAAGTTGAAGAAAGTTTTACTTTCGAAAGCATTTTAAAACAAATGAACTCGTGAACAGCTTTCGTTTTGATTGATCGACCTTACTAAAAGAAATTTGTATTCTACTTTCTTATTAAAAACTAGTATTTTCAGCATATTTTCTCAGTATACTGCATTTATAAAATCAACTCATTTCCTTTTATGACGCCTCAGTTAATGGTACTTCGATAAACTGCGAAGAACTTCTACAATATACATTACTTTAGAAATAATTTATGATTATGACTATAATAAGTATTTATGTATTCACTCTAGGTCATAAATAAATCATCGATGTATTAGCAAAGAATTTTAAAAGGATGTATTTAATATTTATGCGTCCGTTCCTATTTATAAGGGACCATTTAGGTTTATGAGTATTGCTATGCCAAGTTGAAACGACACAATAAGTTCTTTTAATGTCGATGATATCGATCTTTATTTATCTTCTCTATAACATCGATCTATTTTCATCAATTATTTTTATATGAATATTGAAATAGTGATACCAGTTTATAAAAGTACAGGCTGTTGATATATTTAAGACTTTTGAAGTCAGAAATGCCTTTAGAAAGCTTTGTTAGATGCTTTAGTTTGTAATGCCTTTTGTTTATCATTATAAGTTAGCTAATAAAGCTTAAATTAAGTAATTGTATCTAAATGCCTCATACTCAAAAATCCACTATAAGTTTTTCTTGGTTTCTTTAGGACACATTTCTTTTAGGACTTATAACAACCATCATCTGCTTTTTCCCCGATCAGGAATCGCGTCTAGGAACCGTTGATTTAGAGGCAGCTCTAATAACCAGTGAACCATACCACTCCATATTTATATCCGGAAGTATTTCAGAGATATCCCACGAAGTCGTGTTGTGAATCTACCGTTAGAGCCCTGATCGTAACAACGGTACGTTCCATCAAGAGGTCAACATTGATTTGCTAACAACACGTATGTACTACTATTGCACTTGACTCGAATGAACTTTAGTGTAAAATGAAAGCTCAAATGCCAAGAAGCATAAATAGTTTTATTTTGTGTTTTGGGTTATTTTGAAAAGATGAAACTGTAAATTATTGAGATGAAATGAAAAAATGTTTACGCTGCTAAAGCTGTTCGATTCAAGAATCTATGCGGTAAGTTAACTATAAACTATACATCACAAAATTCTCTTTGTTCTCAGTTAGATTCCGACAGTATAAGAAGAAAGTCGACAGAAGCAATTATAATAGGAGTCGGACCCCTGATAACGTTTTCTGCTTGCTGAAGAAATCATCACATCATTTTCTTGTTCAATTCAATCCAAACACCAATAAGGACTGAAAACTTTAAAATTTTACGACTAGTGATGAAAATAAAGTGAAAAAACGAAGTACCTCCTAATGTGTCGTCGAGATCCACGTCGTCATCATCGTCTTCGTCATCATCATCATCATCGGAGGCGGCGGGGGCGGCGGCCGGCGCCTGCCGACCCGATGCCTTCACTACCTCCCTGTCTTCCCTCAGAGGACTCGCCCACGTCGACAACACTAAGCAGCACAGCGCCGCTAACAACAATAACGACCTCATCTCGTATCTGAAACAAACACAACCCTTTAGTCACCTCCAAGCACTCCGCGAGCTAGCAACAGAGGCTCTACCAAATGCGATGATCCTATCCAACAGTCCCTTAATACACAAATTCGAAGTTTGTTTTTGACTTTGAAGTTTCTTTCATCCGAAACATCACTTGAGAATATCCGAGTCGGCATTCGAAATTGAAATCCGTCAGAAGCTCCGAACATCGCATTTGAAGTTGCCCTGAAGCCATCACACGCACTGACACATACACTGCACTTTATCCTTGTCACTTCACCTTTTTTTGAATAGTCACTGAGTCCGTGGCTCCAGCGGAATAGTTCCGCTCGCGTCGTTTGCCGGTGTTCGGGACGCAGTTGCCGAGCCTGGCGAGCGGAAACGATATAGCGGCCGCCACTTGATGCCTCTCTCTTATATAGCGTTACGTCACACTCGCAGGGAAGGAAAGTAGTGATGGTTGTGCTATCACCACAAACCAGCGACCGCCAGAACCGACATTGAACTTGTACCTACGCGATTCATCGACTTTCTTTCTTATCTCTTGTAAACAGGCCCCGTATGAACTATTCGACCGTACGAGAATCGAAAAGACTCAGTGCATTCCTCTCTTGCACTATTACAGATGATAGTGTTTGGTATGGTCTTGTCGAATTCCAAGGCCCATAAAAAGTACTATATATCTATAGTATCTACAGAAAGGTATTCTCGTCAGACCCGGCCGGCTATTCCACAAAGCAATGTCGTCTCAATGACAATGGTGACCATTTTATCCATTTAGGTAGCGAAAGTAGAAAACTATCAAAATCTCATACACTTAATGACAGCCACCCCCGACCAGCAGTGCCACCGCCAACCGAACGGCGGTGGCGCTGCCAGTCAAAGTACGAGTAGTCGTCATTGAATGTAATAGGTTTAAATCTTTCTCAATTTTACCATCTGAACGAATAAAAACCCATTGAACAGCGGAATGGCCGCCCAGGTGGGTGACCAATCCACTTATTATTATAGGGACTATTTACACTGTGTTCCTTATTAAGAATGTTGGTGATTTGCAAGTCTGTAAGAGTTAAAATAGTGATAAAAAAAGATAATTCAAACTAAATACAATAATATCTTTCGATTAGTTTATCTTTTCATTGTACTGCTATTTATTGAATTAAGATGACTGTATGTAAAATACCAACCAGGCTTATGGGCACTTAATTGTCAAATGCATCACATAAGATACGCGAAATGTTTTTTCAGTTTAGAACTATCCTAAACTGGAACTGTGGGGCCGTCTTTTATTAAAACAATTTTTTTAAACTTAACACTTAATTTTTTCTAATTACGAAAACTATAATTTTTTCCATAAAATTCATATCAAATCGATTTTGACTATGTAGGTCTCATCATGACTCATGTCAATAAGTTAAACCATTCTAAGGACAAATTATCTCAAACAAGAAATTGTTGAATTTGACAATATTAATATAGGACCTAGGGACGCTTTTGCCCAGCAGTGGGTCACAAAAGGGACTACATTAAAAATAAACAACCTATGTCAAACAAAAATTGCCATTAAAACCCCTTCACAGATGGCGAAGATCTCGACAGACATAATAAAAAAAAACCTTCTCATTCTTTGCGGACAGTCTCTTTTGCACACATCAAACATACCTACTCTTTGTCGATAAAGAGGGGTTGGTCGAGTTCGATCATTAATGTATTCAGCTTATTTACCGACGCGGTATGTCTCGTTGGAGAAATGTATGGCCACTGGTTGTGGAGTCAGAATCTTAAAACATTTTGAACATTAGTATGTGGACACGAGTCCCATACTTTCACTTAAGGTTATGTATGTAAATTCGGCCAAATGTGACGTAAAGCGAAGACCGATTTTGTTGAGTAAAGAACTATTAATAAAATGGAATCTAATACGTCTTATCAACTTCACGTATTTCTATCGAGGGTTTGTATTAATAGTCGATACAATTTATTGTTTATGCAGAAACCCACAGCTTTATGCAGAGCTCATACAACCAGAATATCTTTAAAGTTCGAGTAGATGGGCATCTTCTGGGTGAGCTCGCTACATCCTCGACCGCATCTTAGCCCTAGAGCTAGATTGTGGTCAAGAGCGAACTCATAATTGATAAAAAAAAACAACAGCTTTTCTTGAAATGTAATAATTTATTGATAAAATTATTACTTATGACTAGTTTTTCCCCCGTGGGAATTCGGGAGTAAAATTATCGATTTCTTGTTTTGTTTAGGAATAGTTTATTTAAAGCTGTATGACATTGACAGCAGGAGATTAAAATTGCAAGGTTTTGATGACTCAAACTTCTTAAAATTGCAAATTCTTGCATTTCACAGAAATGTTAAGGAAAATCTGACAATTTGCTGTTGTATTTGAAGAACTGTTACCTCTACGCCTACTTTTCCTCTGAAATATAATTTATACAAGTCTACAAAATATATACAAAAATGGTGGTCATTTACGTTGTGTAATTTTTAATACTTACCTCAAAACTATCTCCGTGAGGGTTATTTTTTCTAGAAATAAAATATTTGTTCAAAAGATATTTTAACGTGTCATATTCCATAGTAACATTTTATTTATACGCAAGTTCACAAGATAAACAAAGGAAATTAATTAGCTACAAAATATATACATAAACATATTCTGATACACGTATGTAATGTTGCAGGTTTTGCTCAATTTCTTTATAAATATGTATGAATAATTTTAATGCGACACGAACATGTTAATTATGTTTTTTTTACGTTTAAAACAGTTTGTTCTACATTTCGTCTACATTTCGTTCTTTGTTCTTTGTTGCGTTTGAGAGCTATAAAAATAAACACATACCCTTGCACATACCTATTTTACACACCTACACTAACGTTATAAAGAGGAAAGATTTGTATTTCTGTATGTTTGTAATGTATAAACTCAAAAAATCCAAATTCTTCCACCGTTAGAATTCTACATTATCCCTGAGTAATATAGGCTACTTACAAATTTTTATGAGTTCCCATAGGGAAGAAGTTCTGGGCAGAAAGTTAGTTGTTATAATTATATATTTTGTCTGTCTTGTGTTCTGATTTACACTTATATTTTTAGCCTTTTACCAGGACACTAATGAACGCTTTTTGTAGTACCTAGATTCAGAATTGGAAAAGTTTATTAAAGTTAAGGCTTGTAATGTTATCTTTGTTTAAGCAAACGAGGTGAAAAGTAACGATATGTTATTTAAAGGAGCAGTAATTTTAATGAACGTTTCTGCAACTGGGTGTTAGTTTGACATCGCACTACAGCACGATCCACTATTTATATCAATACGTATTGTTGTCGTTTTCTGGTTGTGTTCTTGTCAATGTTTTCGTATTAGCCTGTTTTTTATATTTTATTTTCTGCTGTATTGTAGTGTGATTTTTAAAAAATTAATGCCTTGAATCTATCACTTTTGATTTTGCAACAGAAAAAAAATCGAGTACTTTTTTTACGTATTTATTTTATTTTCTCTGAATAGAAAATCAACTCGACTATCAACTGTATGTTTATGTTACCTTATTTCTATCAAATCACGATTGATTGCCTGAAATACGACACCTTATCTTCAGAACATTCTGTTCGAAAAAATTTCTAAGGCAAAGTCATCTTACTTGTCTTCCGGCAGCTTGGTTGGCTTAGCAACAGATGTGAAATACCGCTAAGCATGTTATTAGATGTTGCATGGTCTGGTCACCATTCTACGCTTGATCGAACCTGAGGTTTCCTCACCTCATTTGTTAAGTATATAAATATATAGGTGTGAAAATGTAAAAACCGTAATATAACGATTTCAATAGCGAAATTATAATCTCCCAAGACATTAACATTTTCCCAGTAAAATTTCAATTCCCCAAAATTTTTGGGACCATCTGCATGAAATTTGGATAAATTAGGTTATGTTAGGTTAAGTTAGCCTTTTTCAGGGTCGGTTAGGTTAGTTTGTATTAATATTACAAAAAGTACTTTAATATGAAAAAAAAAATTAGGCAGGTAGCTAAATACCGAGATACTCTGTTGTTAGAATGTATAAACTACATGAGTTGTATTCAGATATTTTAGATTTAAATGTAGATTCAGAGGCTAAGATTAAAAAGAATGTATTAGATAAAAATGCTGCTTTATAAATTACTTTAACGAATTTGTACTTTCTACTGTCGCTATGTATAACTTTAGTAAAACTTAACTTCATTGTTTTTAGATCTTATGTATTCATGTTTGTTTAAGTCGCTTAATATATAAACTGTGCATGTGGTGCTGTCCTGTAAGTGGTAAGGCACTTTGTTCTAAATTAAGTTAGCATAAGTAATACATGTATCAGTGTTCTTGCTGTTGGTCAGCCAAATAAAAATAAATAAATAAATTACAATCTTACAAATGACAATGTACGCTGACATATATAACCTTCTGTCTTCTGGCTTATTCGCTAGCAATGTGCTTTCTGGCTTAATTTTTCTATTTTCCCCGCACCTTCAAACGTGAAAACACTAAACTATTCATGATCAAGTGCACCCGTACATCAGATATACTAAGGTCTACTCCGAGAAAGGTCTAAACCTGTTTCTGGTGTTGTAGGCGTCCACAAATATTTGTATTCGGCTTGTGAATGGAGCCGAGGACTTTCTCTCCGAGTCTCTAACACTCACACATGCGCAGGAGTTTGACACACACGCGCAACATTGTGTACTTACATGACGTCATGTTACCGGGCGTTTGTGGATGTGTAGACTTTCTTTGTTCCTAAAGGTTTAGGGATAACTTATTAAAAAAAAAACGTATCGTTTTGTCAGAATAAACTTAAAATACAATTGAAAAAAAAAAGAAAACTTGGATTTTCAAAAGAAATTATAACTCTAAAATTAAAAATGTTGTAGCACCCCTGAATTCGATTGCTTATAACTCTTAAACGGCTGAACCAATTTTGATCAAAAATAGCTAAGAACGATCTCGATTAGGTCAGCTTTAAAAAAAAACGCATCTAATCGGTCCATTCGTTAAGGAGCTACGATGCCACAGACAGACGCACAAATATGCACGTCAAATACCCCCTCTTTTTTGTCGAAGGCTAAAAATACACAATACCTAAATTCATCATGAATTAAACGACATATCTATTCACTCCAGGACGTTGAAAAACTATCCATTTTCAAATAATTGGCTATAAATAGTATGAACTATAATTATCACCACATTTACTAAGTATAAGTAAAGACCCCAGATTACATTGGGCTATTTAAAACCATTAACACGTAAAGAAACCCTTTAACGTTTGTTATACGTCGTCTCGTCCGTTTTTTGTTCTGCTACTCGTTAAAAAACGTTTTCCCTTGTGTCGTGGGTCCCTCGGAACATACATAAAAACAAACACAAACTCCCATGACCCAAGAAAAAACATCTACTTGTAACACAAATATTTGCCCTGACTGGGAATCGAACACAGGATCCGGCGATCAAGCAGCATCGTCACTACCACTTGACCAAACCGGCCGTTGATCAACAGAGTGCACCACTAGCAGGTGAAGATGATGATTTTGAAGCACTTAGGCCAGTGCTATTTTGGTGTCTGTATTGTGTGGTAAATAAATTTCTTTTTCTTTCTTTCTTTCTTTCTTTCTTTCTTTCTTTCAGTGTTCACCAAAAATTTAACCAACGATTAGCAGCTAACCAGAGATTTGACATTTTGTCATTTTCATACATTTTTTTTGACATTTTGTCTGATTAGCTTATAACCGCGGTTTAACCGTTGGTTATATTTTTGGTGAACACTGACCTAAGTCGTTATGACCACACACCCACTCTCATGTTTTATACAACTGACAGTACAGGTATAACATTTCAAAATTGATGCTCAAAACATCGTAATTTGTCTAAAAGCCAGACAATTCTCAATAAGTCTTGTATTCTACTATATTACTGCACGCATGGTATGTCAATACAGGCTCAAATCGCACTTGTCGTGAGGTCAATGTATTCGCCACACGACATACATTCTGCTGTATTTGTGTTAGTCATTCCTATAGGTTTGTCGTAGGCTTTCTTAATTTAATACTGACTCTGTCTCTTTATCCTTTTTTTGATTTTTGTGACATTCCGCGGCCCGCGACAAACTCCCGCATCAATCGGACACTCCGATGACGGTGAAACTTCACTGTGATTGCGCAAGGGAACCGTGCAAAGGCTTGCTCACCCTCTGGCTTTGTTATTTGACACTTTTTTTGTCTTATGAACGCATTTTTTTCACGTTGTGCTTAAGCTGCAGTAAGTAATGTGGTGTAGAAATCCTCTTTTCTGCACCCAAGTTTGATTAGGCTGTAGAAAATATTTTGTATTAGGTGATTTTAAATTGGATAGCGAAATTTTAAGCGTGATTTTCCTTATGAAACTGAACAACTTTCCCCAATAAACTTATAAAAAAAACTTCGACAAAAATTTTCAAGAGGTGATGTTTTTCTTATTTTCGACCTATTATATTTTTCTTAGGGAAAGTTGTTCAGTTTTGTGGGCTGGTTCGCATTCTTAATTTTCTCTGACTAATTTAAACTCACCCAATATACGAATTTCAAAACATTTTTCCAAATAGATATCTCAAACAGTAAAACAAAATTACGATAAATAAAAATGTCAATAATTGTATTTTAAAAGGTTTAGTTTAAAAATAGAATAGTTAAAAACAAAAGAAAACGTCACCACAAAGATTGAGCACAACTCAAACGTTTTTTCTTGAGCTGGACAAGTTATTATAGACTTTCTTTGCATAGTAACAAAGTTGATACTTAGCTGAGATACTTTTCATTTCAAGTATGAAAGCGAATACATAAAAGGATTGGTTGCGCAACTTTTAAAATACATGTAAGCTTTTGAAATTCGAAGTAATTCACTTGAACTGGCGCTACATTTTCTTTTCGTCCCTTGTAAGAAAATTGACTTTTTCTGAACTAAGGACAAAATCTAGAAAATTTAAAAAAAATTCCCCTCCATTACAACTTGGGCGGACAGCTGACTGCCTTAGTATATTAAGTTATTCGTTGGACTAGCTGTACCTACTCTAGGAAATATTGACAAGGAAAGTAACTTTCTGCTTTTCCACAAAAAAACACCACTCAGACAGTATCTAAAAAACCGGCTTATGTATTTTTTTTTCACACAAAAACTGACTAAGTTGTCTAAGTTTTAATATTATTTTTTGTGGGCAGGCCCAGGGTACCTACCACGATCGTTTAAAAGCATTTCTGTTTAGGATCCAACTTTGAACTGCTTCGCAATTGGAATGTTTTTTTTAAATGGTACCATGATGGCGCTGCTTTTGAAGTGCTCGGTTGTCTATGGTCCATTTTAAATGTCTACATAAATTGTCGCTGGTCTGCCTTTGAATCGCAACAGCGCCAAAATTGAATCGCTTATAAGCCATCATGGTACGAATAAGCGTTGCAGACTTGTTTAGGTCCTAAATTGGATCGCGCTAAGCGATCATGGTAAACCTTCTCTGAGGAAGACTGCACCTTTGCGAATAGGCGTAGAGTCAGTAGGGTCAAAAGAACGAATACGTATGTATGTATTTAAATCGTTTAATGTATGTTTGTATGTATTTTATTGTGATCTTGACTTAAAGTGGCATCCTGAATGTCCTATAAAATAAATATTTTTTCTATTATATTCTATTCTATTATGTTTATTTCGGTCAAGACGGAGGCATCTATTTAGACAGCTTCTTTTAAGTAAAAAATCAGACCGAACCTTACTTTTCTCGTCATATTTTTTGTTTACATTTCCTTCCGAGCCATTACTAATTTACTCAAGTTAACGAAACGTACAGAGGCCAGCGCATCAGGTTACTTCATTTTCATTGCAAAACCGCTCTTATCACAACAGCACAGAGTGCATGCGTGTGGTAACCTGAGTTGCGGCCGTCCATACATGAAAGTTAAAGCTTCTTTTAAAGTAATCCTTGTTTACATGAACAAGATGAACAGTAAGGGTTATTTTGTAATTTGAAAACGGCACGACAAAATTGTATTACCATTGCTTCTTATGTACTGGTGATACTAGAAGCTAGGAACATAGGGGGCAATGGTGATACAAATGTTGCCGTACCGCTTGAATTATAAAAAGGCAGGATTGTATGATTTTTAAAATAGCACTTACTATAATGGTCATCTCTACAACTGTGTGATAGTTTGTTTTCTAAAATAAATAACTTTAATTAAATTATTTTGTCATTATTTGAATATTATTTATAATTATATTTTTGTTAAATAAATTAAATAAATATTTCCACAGAATCAAATTGATTTAGTTTTTTTTTAAATTGCAGATCCATTCATAATACACTTCCAATCAGATGGCACCGAACGGTAGAGCACCAAATATGTCACCCATTGGCACCTGTCAGTAGGTCGGAGACAGTCGTAGGCACACTTTTGTCAATCGAAACTATTACAGTTACGTCGATGTGTCACACTTTGAGCCTTGAACAAAATAAACACAGTTTATTGAGATTTTAATTGCTTGTTGTATGAATACTGAACACTTTATGACTGTGTATCTGTGTGTCTCTCTTTGGCACCTTAGCTTCTTGACAGAAGAACCAATTTCAGTCCGGTTTTTTTAGTTTGAAAGCTGACGTAATCGAGATGTTGTTAGCTATATTTGATCTTAATTAGTTCAGCCGTTTAAAAATTATAAGCAATCGAATGTCGAATTAATCGAATTAATACTTATATTGACATACCTAATTTCCATTCTTTCTTACCTTTTTACCCATTAAATATTATAATATAATTCTTATACAACATACCTACTTACTCTACATCACCTTACACTCTCTTCTATTTCAAATTTTCACCTTCACTGCCAGTCTTGCTAAAACTACATCTAAGTCCTGACGGAAGATCAGCGCTGTAGTCTTTATCTGCAGCATAATGCTGAGTCAGCGCCTCTTCACTCCTGTGACACTCATTGTCGACTGATTCTTACTATTTTTAATTTTGTTTTTATTTTTTATTTTTTAACTTTTTCTTATTGCTTTATGTGTTTTGATGTGTGTTATTGGAGTGAATAAAGCTGTTATCTATCTATCTAATGTTTGAGGTAATACCAAATTTTTAATTTTAGAGAAAACTCGATAAAAGGTGTGTTTTGAATGAAATTTTAAGTTTTTCAATGTTACAGTTCGAAACGGTGCACGGCACGGGGTGCATTAGGTAGACTACACAGATTTTTTAGATATTTTATATGATATTATTTTTTTAGTAATTGAGTTTCGAAAGAGGTTTGTCAAGTGACAATCTGTCGCCTCTACCTACCCTGTATTAAAGGCGTTGGCTTATTTCAATATCTACGTTTGGCAAGTAGCTATGTCCTCTAGTGTCAATGATTTTTATAAACAAAAAACATCTCAAAATTTAAGCATTGTAGTGCCAAACCTAACCCAACAATTATCTTGACAAAGTTTATGTGTTTGACTAAAATCCTGCGACTTTCTTTTTAAAAATGTCAAGATTTCTGAATAGCTAAACAGCAACCCTATTACACGGCCTTGATAGAAGGATGGGCCTTAGAGCGCTAATGTGAGAGTCGACACTCCCTAAAGTAAACAGCGTATTTTAAAAACTTTTATATATATAGCTTATGCTCCATCGTGCTCTCGCGTATTCGCAAAAGTTAGTTCAATTTCGGTGGTTGCTAGAAACTTTCGGCTTCGGCCAAAGTTTGACTCAACAACGGTTACACTTTCATAGCCAACAACCGTCGTAAATGGTAACTTTGCTAAATTATTCAAATACGCTTAAATTCGTCCATTGCTGGACACATCTAGTTGAATTGATTCTTAGTTTGCCTTAGACGCGAATTTATAATTATTGTCCATGTACGTAACCCCACATCGTTAAGATTGAGAATATCTTCTACATCTAGGATATCTTCTACACATCACACATATACGCTCACTCCTTTAATCCCTAAAGGGGTAGGCAGAGCATCAGTGGTTTTAGAATCACTAGATGCCACGTTTGATACAAACTGTGAGGGTTATCTGATGAAACAAGACAGAAACCATATTCTACTCCGACAGAAATCATCCAGTTTTTTTAACTTTGCAATTTAGGTTGTAACTGATACTTTTCCCTACATGCTTGTTGCATAATCAAACTCCCTATAACATTTTTGTTTTAGAATATTGTTATCATCTGTAACTTCTCGCGTTAAAGCTCTAAGGCCGGCCTTGATAGAAGGCTGGGTCGAGTGGCCCAGTATCGACCGGTTGTACTTTCTTTCGGTTCTCACTTCCGCCAGCGCGCGCGCACGCACGCTGCAAGGACAACCCGGGCCCATTTCCACTCACATACCTACTTACGGTTTATTTATACCTATCATTACTTTGAGATTACTAAGATTTACCTTTCATAAATAGATAAAGTTTATATTCGGCGTTAGAGGTAATTTACGAATTGTAATGGTGTACACTGGACAATGTAATTTCTGTCCAGTATACACCTTTACAAATCGTACCCGAACTTCGAAATACCGCGAGAAGGTCGTTTCATGTTAAATTTCCCTGCTGGGGCCAGCAGAAGAAATTTACACTTTTAAGTATTGACGTAACAAAAACGTAACAAATTAATTTGCTTTTTAAATAAAGGGTTTAAAGGATTTCAGGAAATTCTCATGGGAACGAAGTCCCGGGCATCCTCTAGTCTATATATATATATATATAAACAAAAGTCCTGGCTCACAGACTCATCAACGCCCAGCCTAAATCCTTGGATCTACAAAGTTGACATGGCACAAAGGTTTCTTTTATAACGTACGTAAGGAATAAGAAAGGATTTAACGATATTTCTACGAGAACGTAGTCCTGGGTATGCTTTAGTTTTAAATAAGAGTTAAAGACATGACTACGTACAATAAGCAAATGAAATCAGAAAGCAGACGTTTACCACCTGACAAGAAAAATTGTGATACAATATTATAATTTCTTGTAAGTTTATCTGACGTATATTATATATTTGTAGAAATGGCCTAAGGGGTTCGAGACGAGTTCGAACTCAACATATTACATAAAGTCATTTTGAAAGACGTTTATACCTCAAAACGAAAGTGTCATAACTTTCATTTCCTTATTCTAAGTTTTCCGGTTTGTCACAAAGTTATTTTATGACGTCGTTTGTAGACCTTTTCGCAATCTAGAATATTTAATCGCTGCTTAATACTTGATTAGAGACATTCACATTTCATATCAACTAACATTGACATAGACCATGGTAGTAGGTAGATCAGTCCACTTTTATTTTTATTTTTGTCTTTTAATAGAGATAACACAGCTAAGGTGACGTAATGTTAATATATATATATTTTTTAAATATGTTTTTTTTTCAATGTTAATAATTATTGCAAATCTCATCATATATATAAAAAATACTATTCTAATTTTATTAAAGCTTTAATAAAAGTATGACAACAGCCCGCGCTCGATTTCCGGACACAACCACTTTTTATTAGCAAAAAGAAGATCTGATACCCCATTTGTACAGTCAACAGCTCATCAGGTTACCACAAACTGTCAAATTTCCCCAATGAATAGTAAACTCTATAACATGGAGATAAAATTGATAATCGATCGAAGAAATTTGACAGTTTTGGGTAACATGATGTGCTGTTGACCCTGTACTACGAAAGCTTGACATTATTACGGGCGAGATAAGTGCTACATCAAGGTCAACATATAAAGCCTGTTGTACTGCCGTGTGTACATTTAGTATTTTATGCACTATTATACTTAGACACCTAAGACAACCTTTGCCTAACCTCATTTTCGGTTCCCAATTCCTTAATTTTAAATATAATGATAATTTACATACAAAAGACATCAACGGGCTCGATTCCAAAAAAGTATTTTTTTTTAACTTATATGTTTTAATTGACTTTAATGGGCACTTATTTATATATTTTTTATTGATAACAATGAAATGATTCTATAAAATAAATAAAATATACATTCAAATGATATTTTAAAATGCTGCCACCTGTTGGGAAACTTTAGAACTACTAGTTTGATAGAGCTTGAGTCGCCGATATCTTCCAATACACTTCATATAAAGAGGCTGCAGATAGAACTTCCGTCACTTTTGAAGAGATGGCGCTAGTTACATATTTCGTAGAAAAGTAAAGTAAAAACCAGTAAAATCCAGACAAATTAAATGAAAGTGTGGGTAGATTATGTAATTGGTTTATTTTTGAAATAATCGTCATCTTTTAACAATGTCATTTTGAATAAAATTAAATATAATCTAGGAACGACATATTTATGCAAAAAATGATTTTTTTTGTAATCTAAATCTATGTTAATGTGTATGTGAAACTTATGACCATCTTTAGGAAGAATAATAAATTAAGAAAAAGATAATAATATTTCAATACCCGATTAGGAAAACTCTATATTATTATGTAGCAGACATTTAATAAGGGTGTTCTCTTTGTAAGGCCATTGAATGACTTACTATATCTAAGGAATGCGAGAATCAATGCCTATTAAGGTGTGCATCTTTATTTATGTCTTTATTTATCATCGTTTGTCATAAAACATATTGTGAAATATAAATTGTTCTATGTAGTTTATCATTCCTGCCTTCCAGTTACATTGTCAAACCCGATATATTGTAATTTTACTTAATAAGATATTATAATCGCTCGATACTTTGTGAACTGCCTCAATTTTTTTCACATTGATGACTTTTTTAACCAACTTCAAAAAAAGGACTCAATTCGACTGTTTGTTTATTATTTTCATTTTTTTTTTTTTTTTTAATGAATGTTACGCGATAACTCCGCCAATTGTCGCTTGATTTTCAAAATTATTTTTTAGTTCAACAGAGTATACACCTGAGGTGGTCTCATATTAATTTTATCGAAATTAATTGAGCGCTTTTTAAAAAATCAATAAAAAAAAATACAAATCAAAACGTCATCTAAATAACTTTGCCTTTTTCGTATGTGGTTATCTTCTAATAAGCATTGTAGTTCGCGAAAAATAGGAAAATTGAGGAAATAAATAAAGTCGTTTCAGAAGCTGGGGTTTGTGTTGGGGAGCTTCCTTGAATGTTTTTGAAACTTCATAAATTAATTCCTTTTTTGACATAAGTTAATAGGTTGAAATTGCCGATTTTTTCTCAAGCTTTATTTTATTCATAGTTTATTTGATTGAACAGCTATTACTAAAATTGTTTTTTATTTAAAACCTTGGCCAAATAACGGAGATATTGAGTCAAATTAATTTATTTGCTGAAAAAGCAATTTATTTAGATTTATTTGCTGAAAAAGAAGCTCAAATATAGCTCGTTTTATCCGTTGCCCGTTTCATTGCTTATTTTTGCTGTACCGTTGTTACAGTTACAACTTTCAATAAAGTAAGTATGATGAAAATTATCTTAATGTTGTACAAACCTTCCCACAAAATTTTGCTAAATTTGGATTTCGCATTCCTGAGAAAAATCCAAAAACGTTAGTATGGAAAATTCAGTTTTCCAAAAATATTGTATGAAAAACGGCAATTTCATAGGACCTATTATTTCCTTTAAGCGAACTATTTTTGGGATTGAAGTCGGTGACTCATACGTTTTTAACGTGGAAAATTATTATAATATTGATGCAACCTAATCTGACATAACTTAACTTATCCTAATTTCATGCAGGGGGCCCTTAAAGTTTCGTGGGATTGTAATTTAACTGGGCAAATTGTAATGTCACGGGTGATTATAAATTTATTAATGAAATTGTAACGTTACGGTTTTGTCAATTTTCAGGTGATAGGTGTAATTAAGAAGGTATTTATGGCAATTTTGACTAACTCTGGTGTCAGAATTTTCTAACCGCTAAATGACCTTTGAGTTGTTTTAACGACTGTTGTCAATACAGCCAGGATCAAGGATTGTTGGGAACAGAGGCTTTTTCTTTTCTTTTGTTATTCTCCAACGCAAAAATGATTTATGAAAGGATGTTATTTATCACGATAAATAGATCTGTCAAGAATAACAAAATAGTAGTTGTTTTCATAAATAACACAGAAATCGTCTCAGTATGGGAACATCGACCACCATCCAATGGGACAGAGTGCAGGGTTTTAAATTTTTGTCTATTGTTGTAAAGTATTCGACGACTGGTTTGGTGGAGTGGTAGTGACGCTGCCTCTTGCTCGACGGGTCCTGGGCTCGATTCCCGGTCGGGGCAAATATTTGTGTAAAAAGTAGACGTTTGTTCTCAGGTCATGAATGATCGTGTCTGTCCTTGTGTATGTTCCAAGGGATGTTACAAGAGAAAACCTTAATGTGGGCCTTTGAGTGTGTAGCGTTTATTATTTTGAAGTGAAATGGTCTGTTTGTCACTAAATAGGTACCAGGATGTTACTATCATAATAAATTCGATTCGACTGGTAAACCTGATTGGTTGCATACACAGGATTCCGCTGGAGGGGCGGTGACCGAAGACACGTGAGATGTGTCGTGAACTTATATGTACAGACAATAGCACTCTTATCTTTATTACTTTAAATTTTTCTTAAAATTGTACCACATCGACATTTATTCCAATTTTGATAAAATATATTTAAAAAAAAAAGTCAGATACAGACAGATACACAGATGTATAGATACACACGTCAAACTTACAACACCCTTCTATTTTCGTCGAGAGTTATAAATGAAAACTCGTAGCCCAATGTCACTCACTATTCAGATTGATCAGTGACTAAGTAACGTATACTGGAGCAGGGAACTTGATGGGTGACCATAGTCGCAATTTATTACGAGGGTGCTTCGGAGGGCAGAATAAATCATCGGGACGCGCGGTTTGCAATTGGCAGAAGTTACGACTATCAGGTTTGGAAACTGACATCAGGCTAGGTAGTTTGCAACTTTTCGGTGGCGCTGCTGGTCAGGATGGCTTTATAAAAATTTGGCCAACTGAACGGATAAAATGGTCTCTATTGTCTTTGAACCGCTATTATAACACCATTCGTTAGCGTAATAGCCATCTTGGAAACTCGAAATTATTTTATTCCCAGCATCCTGTATAGCTTACTAGTTGAGTTCACAGCTCAGTTGTTTGCTATTCGTGTATGTAAATCTATAAATAGTTGTGTAAATGGGATTCATGTGACGACGGGTCATGTGATGAGACGGCATACAATACCAGCCTTGACATTTTAGAGGAGTGAGCAGTGCGGACGAACAGACCGGTTGCTACGAGCTACGAGGCTTTATACGGCGATGGAGTACTGTGTCAGTAAATAATGTTTATTTAAAAAAATGTTTTATTGACAAATATTTCAGTAAATGTTCAGAAATCTTATGGAATTAATTAGGTGCTATGGAATTCTCTAATTCTGATGTGGCAACGTTACCCTCGTTCAATTAATTGTAAGATTAAATTAAAAAATACCAAATACATAATTTTCTTTTATATTTTACTTTTAAAAGAGCCACAAAATAATATAAAATGAATTTCCGTTTCTTGCTGTCATTGTAGGAATAGGAAGCTTTTAGTATCGTAGAAATCATTTAATCAGTTTTTGAAAATGCTGTAAAATGGCGTGGTAAAAAAAATAAAATGAATTCAGAAAAAAAAATGCGTGTTAAAAAAAATAAGTACCAGTTAAGGGCATCTTTACTAAAATTCTAAAAGTGAAAGTACATACGTTGTGTAGGTTGAAACGGAACAATAGATTGATTTGTTTCGTTAACATAGGGATAGAGATTAACATAGGCTACTTTTCCACGAGACCAAAGTGGCAGGTGGAACTCTAGTTGTTATATAAACACAAGAGAAAAGTTCTCCTTGTCATCAGCACAATTGAAAACTATTGAAACCTCATACATTTTTTGATGACGACCACCTTGACTAGCAGCGCCACCGCCAACTAAAGAGAATGAATGGAGAAGGAGGATGAAGACGAGGCGCATGCCGCCTCGTTACAACTATAGTTCTCAATTTCACCACCTGAACGGATGAAATGTCTATCATTGTCTTTTAACCGCCACCGAAAGGCCATTTATTAGTATTATGGCCTTTCAGTGTTATCTAGTTCTTCACCGTGCAAAAGTTTTCACACATGAGTAAACAGTACTCCTCAGTCGTGCAAAGTTCTCCTTGTGCTGATGGCTTGATTCCGGCTCGGCTTAAATTGCGCACGCACGGCAACTACGTTTAGAACAATTGGCAATACGACACACCTCCGAAACCTTCGGAACGACTACTGACTAGTCGTGTTCGTGAACAGTTCGGAAAGAAACAAAAAACAAGCGATTTGATAAAAAAAAGCTCTTTGTAACACTAGAGAAGCTCCACATATACACACACAGGGGATGAGTATAACCATACCAGCTAGAAACTTTTCTCTAGCAAACTTTAGAAGCCAGTAAGTGGAACGCGAAGCTTCTGCTGTATTGTGAGCAATATACTGAAAACCTTATCTTGTTATTTGCGAGCAGGAATAAGATGGATTCATTATTATTTTTTATTTTATCTAATAAGTCTCAGAATATATGAGTATGTTAAATCTAAAATTAACTAAGGTGGTAAATCTAAGAATTAATTTATATTTAAAACAAGTCAAAAGTACGAATATATGAAAAAGATCACGATGTTAAATTTTAGATTTTCACATTTGTTTACTATCTCTGGATCAGTACCTAAAGCAGAACATGTTTCCAACTGTACTGTCGTTGGTAGGTACAGCTTAAACATTATTAATCGTCGCGCGGTTGTTTAAGGCGCGTGTGATACAAATCCTGTACACACGGATGTGCAAGAATCGCGCGAGGGTATAAGTGATAACCACCTTGAACGGTAAACCACTCAAAGCAGTTCCATAAAATAAAATATGGAAATAGTGCGATTAGGGTAAAGGGTTTTCCACAAAGCCTAAGCACTTGGAAATATGTATAATACATTCCGACGGCCGGTTTGGTCGAGTGGTAGTGACGCTGCCTATTGATCGGCGGGTCCTGGGCTCGGTCCCCAGTCGGGGCAAACATTTGTGTGAAAAGCAGATGTTTGTTCTCGGGTCATGGGTGTTTGTGTTTGTCTTTATGTGTGTTCCGAGGGACCCACGACACAAGGGAAAACCTTAGTGTGGGCCTTTGAGTGTGTAGCGTTTAATTATTATTTTTTTTATTCAACGAAAAGGTCTACTTTGTCAGGTACGTCATGTACAGGGTAGTTAACTTCTAGAATATGACTCTGTTACCAGACCAGGGCTTCCCGAACTTTGCGTAGCTACGCCCTGGGCCGTTGGGAGGCTATCCACATAGATTGCCTACCCGTGACGGTCGACACAGTCGTATTGATCCACTAGAAGTAGACTGATAATTATAAAGGTTAAAAGTGATCTGACTTGGCATTTCCAGTGGCTTGGTCCTGATTCCGTAGCCCCCCTTGTGCTTGTACATCTTTGTAACCCAATTTCAAACAAACGGGTAACTTTTTAGGACCAAGCCATTGGAAATGACAATTTCCCATAGGCATCAGTATTATTAAAACATGGAAAATTCTAAAACATAAAATTCAAGGAAACGCCATGATTGTTTGCTTATTTCCTAGACCTCAATAATCAAGGGTTAACAACTAATAGATATAACCTCCATTAGTTTGTTTTGTATGTTAGTTCGTTTCGTCATACATGCATTTCGTGATAAAGTGTTTTGTTTTATTTGTTTTAAAACTGTGTTTAATTACTGCGTACAATTTTTGGTGCGATTTGAAACGGCCTTTAGAAACGAATACCGTTTAATATTCATATTTATTTTAAGTCTTGATTATTTTAGAGTTAAACATAAGCAAGCGTATTTTAGAACCTTAAACCAAATTTTGGAGAAAATTTTTAGTCTATACTGAATTTAGGCCCAGGACCTATGTTTTCTAAAGCTGATTTAATAGTTCTACTTTAAAATTTTATATTTTTTACAATGAAAAAATCTTACGTTTTTCGGAGGTGTAAAAAGAGTATTCTATTATAAAATTGCCAAAACGCCTTTAGGCCAAAAGCTCAGGGCGACTATTACACTAATCAATGACATCTCAATGGCGGTTGAATAAAAATATTCACCATTTTATCCGTTGAGGTGGCGAAGTTGAGAATTATCCGGCGCCACCGACAGCTGAATGTTAAGTTACTAGGTAGTCACCAACTTCACGTACAGTTGGCGGTGGTGCCTAGGGAAACAAACACATTAAACTATTTGAAAATTGAAAATTCATCCCACAATAGATAAAATGGTGACCATTGTCATTTAACCGCCATTGAGATGCTATTCCTTCCTTGCTGGACTGGAAGTGAAAGTAAAACTTAGAATGTGCCAGCTGCCTACTCTTTCCAGGCATATTGTAAAAGTCAGTTAGTGGGATGTGAGGGTCTTGCTGTATCATGGGCGAAAGGCTGACCACCACTTACCATTATACAACATGTTCCATCTAATAACCCTCACCATTTGTGTCAAACGTGGCATTAAGTGGTTTTTTAGAACCACTGATGCTCTGCCTACCCCGTAAGGAAAATTCATTGATTTATTTGACTTTTTTTTTATAATAAATAAAGATTTTTATTTCTCTCACCAATCAAATGTTACAATGTATGTTTGTGATAGGCGGTTAGCCTGTAATACAGTCCGCCAGGCTCCCGGCCCTCGAACCAAAACATTTATACTAAATTAGATGCCCGCTACTTCGTTTGCGTGTTAATTTAGATTTTTACATACAAAAGTATTTTCCCGCTAACTCCCGTTCCCGTAAGAATTTTGCAATATCCTGTTGTAACTAAGCTTTAAGTTTACTAAGGTACTTGCATGCCAAATTTCAAGCGTCTAACTTAAGCGGTTCAGATTTTTCATACAAAAGGATTTTCCCGCTAATTCCCGTTCCCGTGAGAATTTCGGGAATTCCTTTCTTAGTGCACCTCTACGGTAGCTAAGCTACGTCCCTTCAAAATTTCAAGTGCCTACGTTTAGCCGTTTAGGCTGTGCGTTGATATGTCAGTCAGTTTCTCCTTTTATATATTTAGAAGATTAAAATCAAACATTGACCCTAGTATTTGGTATTAGAAAAGCGTATTAAGTGTATATCATGTAACGTAAGAGCAATGTAACAGTAGCCTAGTTTACGTGTTTTCGTAACGGTTCGTAAAGTATTGTGAACGCGCCCCTACCTGCATCGACATAGTCACATGACTTAGGGCTGCCACGTCTGTTTCTTTTTCAAATTTTTTTTTGACCAAGAAAATGGGCCTTTTTATAATTCGAAAACGGCACGGCAAAATTATGTTACCATTGCCTCTTATGTAATAGTAAAACTAGAAGCTGAGAACATAGGGGGCGATAGTAATTCAAATTTAGAAGTGCCGTGCCGTGCCGTTCGAATTATAAAAAGGCCCAATGACTAATTTCTTCATATTTTTAAAGAAAGAAAAATTTTACGGCACGAGTGGGACTTGAACCCATGAAAAAATTAGTTGAAACAACTTAAACTTGACAACTTGACTAACAAAAATACAGGAACTCTGTAAGAGCACCAAATTGATAGTTAATGGAAAATTTGTAGTTTAAATCATGAAACCTAATAAAACATGCATGTACGTAGTTTTAAAGACATCAATGATACGTTTTTTACGAACTACTTAATTTTTAACTAGATTTTTGTTTGACATTATTTTTATTTTTTCTTAGCTAGGTAAATTATTTAGCTTTCAAATGAGACTACTTTAAAGAAAATGCACAGTTTACTTAAAAAATAATGAGGAAGACACAAAAAGCTTTCATTAAAAAAAGTATTACGTTTTTGAAACAGATGAAATATTTTTATATCCTAACAATTTTATATCCTTGCAAAATTAATTTTAACATTTCGCCTGATCGCCTGACCTCGTACATTGTATACTTTTTTCCGTAAATATATACACATTATACATAAATACCCTGTCTGCTCACAAACATTTGAAAATACCATTTTGTTAGTCGGGAATCGAACCCGCAACCTTCAGATCAGTATGCAAGGTCAACCGACTGAGCTATCAGGCATACGTCATTACAAAATGAGATAAGGTCCTAAATTCCGTAATTCTATCATAACAAATGATAATGCTTTTTAACAATCCACTTTATTCATTGGACATAGAGTACAAAATCCCGCAGCCCTGTCTCATGAATCGAGTCATATGACTGTGTTGCATCGCGGAAGCTCTCGTACTTTCTCCACATGCCGTTTGCCCTCCCCACCACTGCATCGGGTAAAGGGCAAACGTCATGTTTGTTATGTCCCTTTAGGGGTAGGTAGAGAGAGCCTAGAGATAAGTATCAATCATGCTGTCTTTATGTGTTTACCACGTCATGGATGCAATTCATTCATAAATAAATATATCTTCACAAAAAACTAAAAATTTATAAAATACCTACTATCAAAAAAGGCATAATGGAAAGCCAGAAAATCGAGTTTTGAGTGTGACGAAATTAGTACCAAAATAATAATGGAATTCCACCATATATAAGCAAGAATAATTCATAAATATTTTAAATTTGATTTTCCAAACAAACTGACCACACACGTGGTCGTAAAATAATAATATACATCACAAAAAATTAAAAAACCCGACCTCATTATCACAATCAAAGTGTATATCCGTAATAAGATCTACATTCATTTTCAACAGTTCCTAATTCGGATTCTGCGAGCATTATGTGCCTAAACCACAGCGCTTTCCAAAGTGTAGGCGTAAGTCGTGCGCGCGGGGCGTCATCACTTATTTTCCATTCGCACAGAATTAGGAAAAACAAATATTATGTACTAGCTTCCGCTCGGGACTTCGTTCCCGTGGGACTTCGGGAAAATTATGTAGCCTATGTTACTCAGGGAAAATATAACATTCTAATGGTGAACAATTTTTTTCAAATCGGTTCAGTAGTTTCGAAGCCTATTCGATGCAAACAAACAAATAATCAAATCTTTCCTCTTTATAATGTTAGTGTAGATTTACAAACAATAAGTCTAAGCAACTTGGATAATACATACATACATATGCTCACGCCTGGAATCCCTAACGGGGTAGGCAGAGCATCAGTGGTTCTAGAACCACTAAATACCACATTAATGCCACGTGTCACGAACTTGGATTATAAACAGACATTTCAAAAACCATTTTCAGTGTTACAGTTATGCGTGTCATAATATTGGCGTACGCATCTCGTCGCGCCGACTCTTTCTATCGCATAGCTTTAGTACGGAATAGGCAGAACGATATGGACACGATCAAATTATGTCGCACGTCTATCTTGAATGCATCGCCAGACATGGATCTGTTTGCATGTAAATGGGCAACAATCTTGGGAGAAATTCACAAACATTGTGAAAATATTTCAGTTTCCACAAAGTTTGACGGCCGGTTTGGTCGAGTGGTAGTGACGCTGCCTCTTGATTGGCGGGGCCTGGGTTCGATCCCCAGTCGAGGCAAACATTTGTGTAAAAAGCAGATGTTTGTTCTCGGGTCATGGGTGTTTGTGTTTGTCTTTATGTGTGTTCCAAGGGACCCACGACACAAGGGAAAAAACCTTAGTGTGGGCCTTTGGGTGTCTAGCGTTTATATTTCTTGTTTCCTGTTTAGTTATTAGGTTAGCCTGTATGACTAAGCATTGTACCTACATAAATAAATAAATTTATTCAACATATCTTTTCGGTATGGTGATGCTATGTGGGCTATATATTTTCTGCTACAACTTTTATTGTAAAAACTGAGGAGTTATTTGAATTGAATAAGTATTGCCGTCCTAGAAACGATTTTTGTCTCGATATCTAAATATATAAAATTGAAGGTCCTGACTTAATGACTCATCAACGCCCAGCCCAAACGCATGGACCTAGAAAGCTGAAATCTGGCCTAAAAGGTTTCTTTATAACGTACGAGTATACGTCGTAGGCAAGGATTAAAAAAGGATTTTACGAAACTCCCAGGGGAACAAAATACCGAGAATCCTCTAGTTTTATTTATATGCCCCACGTTCGAGGGATCACGGTGAGTACAATGCACTACAGTTTGAGAGCCACAGCTTTCATCGTAAATCAGTGGAGTTATCCGAGTTACGTAACTGTTACCAGCCTAGATCGTTTTTTTGTCACGATATTTGATGATATGCGCTACGTTACCCCTCTCAAGGTGGGCACAATGCACTACAGTTTGAGAGCCACAGATTTCATCGTAAAACAGTGGAGTTATTCGAATTACGTAAGTGTTGCCAGCCTAGACCGGTTGTTTTGTCACGATGTGCGCCATGTTGACTCTCACGTGGACACACTGACGTGTAGAACTACCCTTGTATGCGCTAAGGCCCGTATTACAAAAGGAGACTCAAGTATTGATCTATACTTAAGTATTGATTTTCTCTTGACAAAGACAACTGCTACTTAAAAGTATTGATCAGAGTCTGAGTCACGTTCTGTAATACGGACCCAAGGCTCGTATTACAGAAGGAAACTCAAGTATTGATCTATACTTAAGTATTGATTTTCTCTTGACAAAGACAACTGCTACTTAAAAGTATTGATCAGAGTCTGAGTCACGTTCTGTAATACGGACCTAAGGCCCGTATTACAGAAGGAGACTCAAGTATTGATCTATACTTAAGTATTGATTTTCTCTTGACAAAGACAACTGCTACTTAAAAGTATTGATCAGAGTCTGAGTCACGTTCTGTAATACGGACCTAAGGCTCGTATTACAGAAGGAGACTCAAGTATTGATCTATACTTAAGTATTGATTTTCTCTTGACAAAGACAACTGCTACTTAAAAGTATTGATCAGAGTCTGAGTCACGTTCTGTAATACGGACCTAAGGCCCGTATTACAGAAGGAGACTCAAGTATTGATCTATACTTAAGTATTGATTTTCTCTTGACAAAGACGACTGCTACTTAAAAGTATTGATCAGAGTCTGAGTCACGTTCTGTAATACGGACCTAAGGCTCGTATTACAGAAGGAGACTCAAGATTGATCTATACTTAAGTATTGATTCTCTTTTTCTCTCACTATTTATTTATTTATTTAATCGTATGGCGTTCATGCATTGTAGGCATATACTTAAACTTGTTGTGAGTTAAAATGATAGACTTAGTTAATTAATAATCATAAATTTAGGTCCAGGGTACCTACCACGATCGTTTAAAAGCATTTCTGTTTAGGATCCAACTTTGAACTGCTTCGCAGTTGGAATGTTTTTTGAAATGGTACCATGATGGCGCTGCTTTTGAACTGCTCGGTTGTCTATGGTTCATTTTAAATGTCTACATAAATTGTCGCTGGTCTGCCTTTGAATCGCAACAGCGCCAAAATTGAATCGCTTATAAGCCATCATGGTACGAATAAGCGTTGCAGACTTGTTTAGGTCCTAAATTGGATCGCGCTAAGCGATCATGGTAAACCTCCTGGTCCCGCAACCATTCAACCACTTTAGGTATTAATTTAAACAGATCCCCGGCTCCCCCTATAGCATCGCAGTGGGCATCGTTGAGCGATGTGCTCTACGGTTTGGTCCTCCAGCACCAAACCTTCTCTCACTATCAAAATGACAAAAACGACTGCTATTTAAGCATAAATCAAAGTCTGAATCGCGTTCTGTAATACATCTCTAAATTAATTTTCCTTGCTAAAAGTAAGGATTCTATTCTAAGCGTTTGTATTGCGTACCAACTGAGTTGCTACTAAGTATACTGAAACGGCATGCCAGAAAAACTAGCGATTAATATAATTTATCTAAACATTAGCACTTAAAATAAACCTAAACCTATTTTAAAACCAGTTTATGTCATTATTTGTATGGAAAAAAATCATAAGTCAGTTTAAGATATTGTCTAAGTGGTGTTTTTAATGTTTTGTGGCAAAACAGTTTCAGTTTTAGAATAGCGAGGTCACCGTTGTCGGAAACGATAAGAAGGACAATAGTGAAAGAATTTTTGAAATCGGTCCAGTAGTTTTTAAGTTTATTCGTACATACAAAAATACATCTTTCCTTTTTAGAGTTTTAGTGTCGATAAGTCTCCGATTGACATTCGACCGATGCACGTCATTACCTGTCACTGTCATTTGTATAGCGCAGGAGAGAGATGTAATGACATCTGATCTTAGACTTACAGAAGTTGGTAGCTGAATTGATGGGACGATCGTTAATTCATCGTCTTAAATTGCTTTTGCATACATAAATACATACGCTCAGTCGCTCATGCCTATAATCCCTAACGGGGTAGGCAGAGCATCACTGGTTCTAGAACCACCAGATGCCACGTTTGACACAAATTGTGAGGATTATCAGATGGTACAAGCTGCATAATGGTGAGAGGTGGTCAGCCTTTCGCCCATTATACAGAAAAACCCTTGCATCCCTCTTACAACCTTTTACTGTATACCTGGGAAGAGTAGGTAGCTGGCAAATTCTAAGTTTTTCTTTCACTCTCAGTCCAGCATGGAAGTGCTTTTGCATAATGATTTTTAACCCTCGACGAAAAAATAGGGGTGTTATACATGTATCTGAATGCCTGTGTACGAGTGTCTAAGGCCCGTATTACAGAATGAGACTCAAGTTTTGATCTATACATAAGCATTGACTGTTTCTTTCCCTCACTATCAAAATGACAAAGACGACTGTGACAAAATTATCAATAAGAATTTGAGTCGCGTTCTGTAATACGCACCTAAGTTGGCATCGCAGCCCCTCAACGAATGGACCGATTTTAATGCGGGTTTTATGTTTGAAAGCTAACTGACATACAACCGATAAAGACAGAAAGACACATAAATATACACGTCAAACTTATAACATCCCTCTTTTTGCGTCGGACAAGTTAAATATTAACTGGGATGACGATCAGTAGAAGAAACCGACATGGAAAACTACTTTTGATATACACTTTACGAAAACAAATAAAATTTAAATCAGCATCTGCGATTCTAGAATCAGATGATGACTCTTTTGAAGAGTCAACGCCCATTTTGGGGTTCAAAACCCTCTTGAACATAGCCTGTCGATGACATAACAAGCTCATAGTGTCAAGATACCATAGTAGCGATAACATTTGGAGCATCAGTTGGGCTTTTTTTATTTTATTATTAAAATAAGTGATAACAAATACAAATTACATAGTTTTAATTAAATACAATAACATAAACATAAACCAAATAGGTTTTTCGGTATACTGCTTTTAATTTACAATATGCATCTATAAAAACATAAATAAAACAAGCTTAATGGTGACATAGCTCAAATCCACGCGTCAAACTTTTAACAGGCACATAAATCTACACGTCAAACTAATAACACCCCTCTTTTTGCGTCGGACAAGTTAAATATTAACTAGGGTGATGATCATTAGAAGCCAACCTGGTAAATTACTTTTGATATACACGTCACGAAAATAAATAAAAGAAAATTTATCATCTGCGATTCTAGAATCAGATGATAACTCTTTTGAAGAGTCAACGCCCATTTTGGGGATCAAAACCCTCTTGACCATAACTTGTAGATGACATAACACGCTCCTAGTGTCTAGATACCTTAGTAGCGATAACATTTGGAGCATCAGTGGGGCTCAATGGTAACAAGCTCAAATCCACACGTCCAACTTATAACAGGCACATAAATACCCACGTCAAACTTATAATACCCCTCTTTTTGCGTCGGACAAGTTAAATATTAACTGGTAAATTACTTTTGATATACACGTTACAAAGATACTGAGAGACAGACACACACGGTAAACTTATAACACCCCACTAATTGCGTCGGAAATTAAACATTAATTGGGATGACGATCGGTAGAAGCATAATATACAAAAATAAAAATAAAAAAACATATACACCTTCTCAAGCTTTGCGTCTTTTAAACTATAATATCCTTTTAACCCTTTACACGAAATAAAATAAAATGAAATTCAGCATCTGCGATTCTAGAATCACATGACGACTCTTTTGAAGAGTCAACGCCCATTTTGGGGTTCAAAACACTCTTGGCCGTAACTCGTCGATGATATAACAAGCTCCTAGTGTCGAGATACCATAGTAGCGATAACATTTGGAGCATCAGTTGGGTTTAATGGTAACATAGCTCAAATCCTGTTCTCCGGGTAAAGAGGCCAATGAACCGGACTTGAACGGGCTTGTCAGTCACGCCAAATTCTGCTTGATGTTAAACGTTCATTTTATTAAAAACTAGCTTTTCGCCCGGGAGTTCGTGCCCGTGGGAATTCGGGTAAATTATGTATATGTCCATCGGGGATAATGTAGTTTTCTAACAGTGAAATAATTTTTCAAATCGGTCCAGTAGTTTCGGAGCCTATTCAATGCAAACAAACAATCAAATCTTTCCTCTTTATAATATGTATAGATAAGATAAAATAAGAAGTAAGATAAGATAAGATAAATAAAAGTTACACACTCAAATAGTGACGCTCGCTGATCTCAACCGATCAGTGAGGCAAAGCAGCGTACACAGAGGCAAGGAACCTGATGGGCGGCCTAAGTGGAAATTTATCACGAGTGTTTCCGTGCTTCGGAGGGCACGTTAAGCTGTCGATCCCGGCTGTTGTCGATTGACTACAGCCGTTAAAACCAAGTCAGAGGCCACTGTGCGGTTTGAAAACTTTAAATAAAAAAAATAAGGGTTAGCCAAGTTCGCCACACACTTGACTATGCCTACACGATAAGAAGAAGACTAATTTTTTCGTTGTGTTGTCGGTTCCTTGGAACGTACATAATTCCATTCAATCCATGGATAAATCCGTCTTTCAACACTTTCTTAAAGCAAATTTAACTTATTATCACAGGTAAGTACTCGTATTTACCAATGTGAATTTATAAAACTGAGATTACAATCTCAATTGGGTACTACTCTAGAACTTATGCAGATAGTTCTTCATGCCTAGATGGTTTTTCATAAAATTTTCGTAAAATTTCGGCTTACCATATAGTATAGGCAAATCAGCGGATCGCACTAGTTGTATACAGGGCTTTAGGTATCTCTCTTGCAACCTCGCGGGTGGTAAATCCGTCCATGAAACTGAACAACTTTCCCCAAGGGACATAGGTCGAAATACAAAGAATAATTTTGAGTTCCCGTACAAACTTCATCAGTTTATAGCGCATTTTGTATGGGAGGTTAAACATTTTTTTTTTGTATTTTGACCTATGTTTCTTGGAGAAAGTTGTTCAGTTTCATGGACTGATTTACCACCCGAGAGGTTGCAAGAGAAATACCTAAAGCCTTGTAGAGAGGCGAATTTTTTTCATATTAATTTTCGAGACGTTCTCCCCTTTTCGATAGCTATATAATGAAGGTTACCCAATATACAAGGTGATAAAAAACCTCCTAGCTATATTCAAAATCCTGAACCAGTTTCACTCAAATAACATATTTATGAAAAAAAAATTTTTTTTTCTTAAATATTTTTTCAATGGGAATAGTTCTTTTTTTACCTAAACGTAGACATTACTCCTACACCAGGCACGCGAGGGGTGCGGGTAGCGCTTGGGGGATGCACCCGAGTGGTGTCCACGTTTAGGAAAAAAAAATTCCCACCGAAAAAAAAAAAAAAGTGATACTGGTTCAGGATTTTGAAGATAGCTAGGAGGTTCTTTTTCACCCTGTATAATACATATATTGTGGATAACCCGTGAAAACCATGATAGGTGCTTTATACTCGTAAATAAAACAATACTTACATTTTTCGAAGAATTACTTGTTCAGGTCAAAAACTCTTTAATAGTTCATTTAAAATGTCATGGGAACCATGGATGCCAAAGATACCCTCAGTTTTATTATGAGACATTGAAATTAGCTTAAAAAAAAGATTCAAACTTTAAGGTATTCTTTCTGCGCTGGTTTTGTTCGTACTTTAACTCCCCGCTGTGTGTGTACGTCTCTAAATTAATTTTCTCTTTTATCAGATACCTGTTACAATTTACGAATAAGATTTTATTAAATAAGTCACGGGTGGAAAAAGGCATAGAGGGGGGTCATGGGGGCTTACACTCGTGACCCCCAACAAAGTCTGGATAAGCCCTTGAAATAAGTTCTAGTTGACAAAACTCGTCCGTAAATATCTATACTAATCTTTAAGATGCACTAGTGTAATATTCCTTAAGAGATGAATTTGCATATTATGGTTGTCAAAGGAATAAAATAAATTATAAATAATTATAATTATTCTTGGATAGCTAGCACAACACTTGACCACATGTATTTTCAAAAATTAGCGAGGAGTTGATAGCCCAGTTGGTAATGAGCCAGGTTCAAATCCTGGTGCGGGCATGTACCACTAAATTCGTCTTTTTGGATTTATGTACGGATTTCTAATTATCACTTGCTCAACAGTGATGGAAAACATTGTGATGAAACCCGCCCGTCCAAGAAAATTCATTTTCGAAAGACGAGCGGTCCACTAGCCCGCATTGGGCCAGCGTGGTGTACTATGGCCTAAATCCCCTTCGTGTTTCGAAGGGAGGCCCGTGCCCCTCGGTGAGGACGTATATGGGCTGGTAAGAAGTGAGGAGTTTGGGTGTATGTATTTACAAAAAATAATTTCAATTCAGTAAAATTTGCGCACTATGTGCGAATAATCATTGACATCTGTCACAGAGATAATTTTACCATAGGGCTGCCATCCGTCCGGGTTTCCACCCATACTTCAAAGTACACAACGCTGCTAAAGAAGTTTTCACTTCAAAAAAGGTGGCAACCCTATCCTACGCATTTTCGATCACGGTCACGTGACATCTGACGATCTGATGCGAGTTCATCGCGAGTTTAAAAAATTTTCCCCATACTAAAAGTGCTCAACGCCGCTAAAGAAGTTTTCATTTCAAAAAAAAGTTGAAGCCTAACACAGACAACTAACAACCTAGTACAAGCGTTGCTTAGTTTGGGGTCAGATTGCGTTACGAGAATTGTCGAAATTATTTATTTATTTAAAAAACGGCAAAAGGAAGGTAAGCTAGAAAGGATAATCAATACTAGTCACAAATAAAGTCATGGACGGGAAGTTAGTTAGAAATAAATGGCAACATTTTACGTAAGAATTACAGAAAATCGGTATTTGCAGGGTAACAATAATCACTGTAATCACGACTACAATGTACAATGTGAGTGAACATAGCCAGACTACTTTGGTACTAACTTTGCAGTAAGTACAGACAGCTGCAGAGATACCTGACCACCCCTACCGGATAAAGATGAAGTTGTCTATGACAAAACATACAATTTTAAAATCGTTTTCTTCTTCTTTTCTTGCAGGTATAGTCAAGTGTGTGGCGAACTTTGCTAACCCTGGTGTCAGAGTTTTCAAACCGCAATGGCCTCTGATTTGTTTTTCACGACTGTAGTCAATTGACAACAAGCTGACAGCTTAAAGTGCCTTTCAAAGCACGGAAAAGGGTTGTGATAAATTTTCACTTTAGTCACCCATCAGGTTCCCTGTACCTGTGTACGTTACTTAATTTGGTCTTGAAGTGAAAGAAATTGATTGAGGGGCTTGCTGAAGAAATTCCCATCACGATTTCGAATCACGCTCATCCTTGGTAGAACGACTGTCCTTTCTAAAGAGTCAATGACACTAAAGATTTCAAGAGAAAAAAGTTCGGTAGCTAGTTTAATTCTATTTTTAAAATTCTAAGAAATACTTTTCAAAACATAGCATTTCTGGGGGTCAATTTCTGAACCATAAATTTAAAACGTAATCGAAAGGTGCAAGATAAAATTAATTATCGAACACCTGTTTAGATATAAACCATAATGTTTTACGTTTCTTCTGGTCATTGGCATTTTGGGAGGTAGTTTGCTAAGTTGTTGTTTTATTTTAACTTAATGTGTTGATAATGTTATTGGTTTTTTAAACTTTATAAAAGTTCATTGCATTTTGGTGGTTTGCACTTCTTGATAATTTTGTCACATTTCTGGACTAAACTCTCATGTATAAAGATAATATCTTTGGAATTACTAGACATTTTATGATTTTGAATATTTCCACGCTGATGTGAGCGTAAAATAAAAATTAAGAATATGTTAAGTAGTTGCAAACTCTTTACAGGCATACTGTAGAAACCTTTAAAGTGGGACGCAACGGATTTTCTGAATTGTAGGCGAAAAACTGACAAAATATCACCGCTACACTCATATTTTATCGAATAACCCTCAAAATATTTACATAAATATTACACTTCTACATATACCTTATTTATTTTATATAAATAGGGTTTGATTTAAGTTCCAATGGCCGGTCAGAAGACTCGAGTCCCTTCACCCAGCACGAAACTCTCGTTACAACAACACGAGTTCGCGAGTCACAACCAACCGAATAATAAAATTAATAAGCCCTTCGAATGATAGAAGATAGAAGTAGGTAAAAGCCGTTAAGGTGCGATCAGGCGTGATACTATCTTTGGTGGCACGGAACTTTAAAAAAATAGCCAAATAAAATAAAAAATCTGACTTTTTGTTAATACTTTGACCAAATAACTAGATAAAAATATAAACAATATCCAAATAAATGATTTCACCTCCCCCCATTGTGCAATACCTCTATATCAAGGTAACTGAAAAAAAGTTTATCTGGGACTAGTAGGTCGATATAAATAGTAAGAATGATTTGTCAACACAAGAGCATCCTCAGTTTTATATTCTAAGTTGTAAATTGATCGTCAGTTGTTATGAAACCCTGTGATTACTCCATTAGATTGTACGGAGGCTCTTCTTTAAAGCTATTATTTTCGTTTACAGAATAGAGCACTCTGTTTGGTTTTACTATCCAATTTTATTTTTGAATTTATGTTTTTTAAATTTATGTTTTTTTTATTATTCTTAATTTAAAACACAAAGCAATTGATAATCCAAGATATTTGAAAACGAATCATAAAATTACACGAGAATTACTTGAGATAATAATATGCAACCTGTAGAGTCTCATTTTTTCCACACATACGAAAGCGTTTTTTCCCAAGCAGAAGCGGCGATGCTTTGCTCGCACTTCAGCGAAGCGTCTGCGCTTCAGCTTGGATCTTTTTGAACTAGCCTCCTAGGTACAATTAAAACGTTCTATAATTTCGTTTTTTTTTTAACCAAATGGCGATGGAATTTCCCCCTGACTTTTGGGATACGCTTTTTGCCTAGAAGTGAAATAGGAAATGTAAAAAAGATCAAAAACTTTTTTAACGTCTAACCTATTTACTTTGATAAGATTTTTTTATTTATTTAAGTCACTAAACATTTTTTAAGGACATTGAATCGATATGAATATTAATGGTGTATTCATTAATATATGAACATATTAATAAGTCGGTTACGGTTACTTTAACTGGTTTTGCGTGCAATAGTATTAACTTAGGAGGTGATGGAAACAAAAAATAAGTTTGTCAATTTTATTATCTCATATGTTCAATTGCTCCGCCAAGGAAGTACTTCTTTACGACTACAAGTCACCACCGGGCGGGAGGGGTCATAACAGAATGTACACATATTTAAAACAAGACTCTAAGGCCAGTATTACAGAAGGGGACTCAAATCTTGATCTTTACTTAAATATTGATTGTCTCTTTCTCTTACTATCAAAATAATAAAGACGACTGCTACTTAAGTATAGATCCGAGTATGAGTCGCGTTCTGTGATAAGGATCTAAGGCCTCTAAGAGTTGCCTTCTCTTTCTTACGTACTGTGGAGGTTCTATCTCTATGATAAGCATCTACTTGGAACGCCTTTAGCGAAAGGTTCTATAAATTAAACTGATTTGCAGCTTTTGTCGCGTTTTTGTATACATCTGACCCCTCTCTCCCATGGCATCAGCCGCGTGAGTTAGGTTCCTCTCAATAAATGCTGCAAGCGATTCTGTGACTTTTTATGGATTCCATCACCTAGATACCCGGTTGCTCCCTCTGTGCTACGCTACAGTACCTACACTCCAGCGCTCGTGGCCCAGTGGCTCTCGCTGATCTCAACCGATCAGTGAGGTTAAGCAATGTACACAGAGGCAGGAAACCTGATGGGTGACCAAAGTGGCAATTTTTCACGAGCGTTTCCGTGCTTCGGAGGGCACGTTAAGCTGTCGGTCCCAGCTGTTGTCGATTGACTACAGTCGTTAAAACTAAGTCAGAGGCCATTGTGCGGTTTGAAAACTCTGACACTAGGGTTAGCCAAGTTCGCCACACACTTGACTATATCTACACGATAAGAAGAAGAAGATTGTCAAATTAAAAATAATATCGGAGTTTCTAAGCGCATTCGTAATCAGCAGGTAGCTGCTATTAAAAGGGTTGTTGTTATTTTCCGTCCGTTGACCCATTTAGAGCCACGAGGTAGCTACTTCAGAGCCCCAATAAAAACCCGTTTATTTTCTTTTTTTTTTTTGCATCCCATGCTGACTCTCGAATTAAATGCCAATTCCACAAATAAATTGTTGCTATGCTGTTGGCCTCAGTTGTCTTATTTTTTATTTTTTTATTTGTATGTTTACATAAAACATTGGAAGTCCCGTCCCATCTTGTTTCTACGAAATTGTGTTGAAGAATTTACATGACGAGAATAATTTTGAGAATCACTTAGTATGTGATATTATTAAGATGATGTTTATGGGAAATCCATCATAGAGGAAAATGTAATACTGAAAATGATAACAGGATATTTTATAAAGAATTTGATTCATAAACTTCTAAGAATAAATACTCTTCTAATTTTCTTCAAAACATCTGAAGGACAAGCAAGGACGATTTCATCAGTTTGTACAACTTAAATTACAATTTGAAAGAAGTCCGGTCTTTTTGTCAGTTTTGTTGAAAGCTTGACTAATTGGTCGGACGTGCCCGATTTACATACATAACATTCATACATCTGCTCTCGCTAAAGTGAAATTTTTGTCAATATTTATCTTAATAAACTTAAGCACTTGCCGAATCTGACGTAATAATACTTCTTCGATGTTCTTTTGTTTGTTTATTAGCTTGGTATTGACTAATATTGGAAACCAGTGATAAGTTTTAAATCGTGTGTAGGTAGATAAGCGGATTATGTAAGTAATAAATAAAAACACTTCTTTGAAATTCCATAAGAAACCTGGTCACGGCACCAGATAATTTTGGTGGTGTGACCAGGATCTTTTAGAGCTTTTTTTTTCTTATTCTTGCTACAATTTGAGGAATAATCGTGGTTTGGTCGTTAATTATGTGGTCAGGAAAACTTGTGAAAGTTATTATTATTCTAATAGGCCTTCCCTTCTTAGCAGCAACTATAAGAAAGGACTTCCCAAAAATTTCCGAATTTCGGTTTATTAGGAAGTCCTTTCTTAGCTGCTGCCTATGTTGGCTAAGGAACGCTCTTACTTTCAGAGTTTTTTTTTAAAGATATTATTAGCATCCACAGACTTGAGGTCCGTGCCCTTGTCTAAGTAAAAAAGAAACTTACTTTCGGAGTAAGTATTTTGACTGTGCGTTGATGTGTCAGTCTGTCAATCAATTAGCTTCTTCTGATTCAGATTTTCAGAACTCTAGTATTTTTGACTGTGCGTTGATGTGTCAGTCTGTCAATCAATTAGCTTCTTCAGATTTACGTATGTATATATATCGATGACAACAACACAGGAAGTTAGGGTCCTTTCAGATGATGTCACCTGACTGGTTTAACTCCTTCTCAACTTTCACTCGGTCATCATGTCACGTGCGCTTGCGCAACTCTCATTACTTTGCTGTCCTCATTATATACTTACTTTATCTTTATCTGGTATTATCTTTATTTATCTCGATTGGACTAGCGAACGGAAGCTTTAGAATGTGGGTAGTTGCTTAGTCTTCCTAGGCATAGTCTAAGAGAAGGGACTAGAGGGTTATGGTGTATTATTGTAGTTATATAAAACCTACCTTTAGAAAAATTTAAGACGATAATTAAACAAAAACTTTGTAAAAAGGGCTATTATAGAATTTCAGATTATCTGTTAGACAAGCAACCATGGGAATAAATTGCTCAGCTCCAGAGTTATTCAGATATTAAGTCAATTCAAATTAAAAGTAAGAAAATTTATATGATTGACTTAAAAAGAGCGACCCTCGGAGTTTCTTGCCTATTCTTCTCCTGAGGAAGACTGCACCTTTGCGAATAGGCGCAAAGTCAAAAGTGCTAATGTAATTCATAATATTGACGTGTTCAAGTATCATTTTATATGTTCAATGAAATAAACACTTTTGACTTTGACTTTTGACTTTTATATGATTTACTATGAAATTTTCATCACCTCAGAGGTGATGTGTTTGAAATAAATTAAAAGATCATTCTTTTTATGGTCAAAAATTTGTAGTGTAACAAAAACTTAGGGTAAACCAGCTGCCAACTCTTGCTAGGCATATTTTAAAAGCCAGTAAGTGAGATGCGATGGTTTTGCTGTATCACGGGCGAAAGGTTGACAAGCTGTAACTACTT
This sequence comes from Aproaerema taeniolella, assembly GCA_949987775.1. Taxonomy (NCBI): domain Eukaryota; kingdom Metazoa; phylum Arthropoda; class Insecta; order Lepidoptera; family Gelechiidae; genus Aproaerema; species Aproaerema taeniolella. The sequence goes on along the minus strand of OX465255.1, from coordinate 15,076,959 downwards.
TACTCTGCTGTCAAGCTGTCACCACTGGCACCTCATGATGCTCTGTTGACCCCGATAGGGTGTAGGTGCATGTAAAAATACATTAATAACGTGACACACTCAAAGTTACAAGGACCTATGGATGAATAGAATAGAATAGAATAGAAAAATCTTTATTTTATAAGACATTCAGGATGTCACTTAAAACAAGTCAAGATTACAATGAAATACATACAAACATACATTAAACGATTTAAATACATACATACGCATTCGTTCCTCTGATCCTACTGACTCTACGCCTATTCGCAAAGGTGCAGTCTTCCTCAGAGAAGAACAGGCAAGAAACTCTGAGGTTGCTCTTTTAAATCGCATTACAAATTTTCTTATTTACTAATTTTAACTAAATCTGAAATAACTCTAGAGCTGAGCAGTTCATTCCCATGGCTGCCTGTCTGATAGATAATCAGAAATTTTGTTATAGCCCTTTTTGCAAAGTTTTTGTTTAATCACTGTTTTAAATTTATCCAAAGGTAAATTTTGAATACACATGGGAATCTTATTATAGAAACGTATACATTGACCCATAAAAGAGTTCGTGACCTTTGTCCCAAGACACATGCTAATGGAGTAGGTATGTCTGTTAAACATTTAACTGTGTATTTTAACCCCCAACAAAAAAGAGCGCTGTTATAAGTTTGACGTGTGTATCTGTATATTTGTGTATCTGTGTTTGGCATCGTAGCTCCTAAACGAATTGACGGATTTTGATGCGTTATTTTTTTGTTTAAAAGCCGATGTAATAGAGATAACTTTTAGCTGTAATTGATGAAAATTGGTTTAGATGTTTATGAGTTATAAGCGATAAATGTTGGGGGCTATGGAAAAAAAAATCTTGAGTTTTTTATACTAATATTGGTATAGAAAACTCTAGATTATTTTTCCATAGCCCCCAACATGAGGAAAAATTCTTTCACCATTAGAATCATACTTTATCCGTGATGAACATAGGGTACTTCCCGAATTCCTACGGAAACGAAGTCCCGAGCGGAAAGCTAGTAATTTATAAAGAGGCCATTCATACAAAAACACAGGTATGTATGTGACTACGGTTATATGAGGTACAGATCTCAAGTTGCATAACACACAGGTTAAATATTTATTCGATTGTAAGTGGTGACCGCGCTACTTTCTCTTTTGCGAATAGTGAAAAAGTCATGTGATAAATTAGCGAGCGATTTAATAGTAGCTCAGCAATTACAGCAAGCGAATAATAAAATTCTATGTGCAGTAAAATTAAACGTAGTTATTTGGTTTGCGCTTGTTGAAGTCCAGTAGCGATTGTTTTTGTTCAACTCAGATTGGTGAACGTCTCTGTAAGTTGAGGATCTTTGGCGGGAACTCGGCGTAGGTGGTTTCTGTGCCAATTGAATTTTTGTTTTCTACTATAAAGAGTTGTTTAATGTATATATAACTAGCTTTCCGTCCGCGGCTCCGCCCACGTGGACTACAGGTTATATCGTGCCCAACTGTGAGATAAAATATAGCCTATGTCCTTTTCTATCTATCTCTGTACCAAATTTCATCAAAATCGGTTCAGTAGTTTAGGCGTAAAAGACGGACAGACAGACAGACAGAGTTACTTTCGCATTTACATATAATATTAGTAAAGATAGTGATAAAGATCATATCTAGTATTTATTGGGTATGTTCATAAGAACTCTAAAGTAAAAAAAATACTATTCAGTCATATCTAGTATTTATTAGGTATGTTTATAAAAACTCTAAAGAAAAAAAACCTATTCAGTAATGATTTGAGTTTATATGTATTTGTATTTACTTTGAAAATGTAGGAAATTTAATAAAGACTGTAACAACATGAACAAGAAAAAGTAATAGTATTGTGCAGTAAACTTGCTTAGAACAGCGTAGTGATAAAGGAATTCAAGTGATACAGTGCAGTGTAGCCGCTCCGTTTGGTTCCGACAAAGACTGGATCTTGCTTGTCGTCGCCATAGTTCTCCGTAAACAAACCACTATCGGCTTACGGAGAATGAGAGGACGGAGCTTACTTCTTGTTTTATGTTTGCTTTTAAGCTGATGGCTTTGTTGCCAATGCTTTAATATTATATATTTAAAAAAAAGTTGACAAATTGTATTTTAAATTTCGAATGTCGTTTGAATTGAGTCGCTTAGCGATTGTTTTGGGTCACCTCTTAAGGTGACCGTCTCTATGAGTGATTCACCAGTGATTAATTTAAATTTCGAACATGTTCTTTGGATTGAGTCGTTTAGTTTAAATAAGTGTATAACATCATATTTACGAATTAGACTGGTAATCGGCACATTAGATTCTACGCGAAACAGGCCTGGGGCCTGATTTTTGAAACAATAGAATTCCACTTCGCATACGAATTGACAAAATTTGTATGAGATTCTCATGCGAATCTTGTCAATTCGTATGCGAATTGGAATGCTATCGTTTCAAAAATATGTCTCCTGGCCTGGTGTGGGAATCAAGGCGAATCATATGGAACAGAAGTTGTGCAAAATGTTACAAGAGAATTTGTTATTATTATATCTGAAACTCCTTGTATTAATTATAACATTTTCTCTAAATAAACAACATTTTTTTAGAATTTTTTTAGACTTAGTCACCTAAGTCTCTACAGCGTATCGTACGATTTTTTGTGATATTTGAAACTAAAAGTCAGCATTTTTCACCGAAAATAAATAAATTTTAACAGGTGATTGTCGAAAAGCTAAGGACAATTCTGGAAAAAAGAAAATATATACAATACAATACAATACAATATACTTTATTTGCACACAAAGACATATAATACAATTAACAGAACATAAAACATAGTGTACAACAATGCAGCCTTATTGCTAGGTAGCAATTTCTTCCAGGCAACCTTAGGGTAGGACAGCAGTAAGGTAAGAAGTAGTTGGTGGTGCATAAAATTAAATACATATTAATAATACAAATAAACAAATATATAAGTATACATACATATAATTATATATAAATAAATATGTAAAATAAGTATAACATACATCTATATATATATACATACATACGAGCAGCAAATGTAAGGGACAAAACAAGCTTAGTAAAGTGGATAGAAGCAAAGACAGTGAATCAAGAGCCTAGCTAGGGAGCGGGAAGGGAAAGGAAATGGGATTTTGTTTGGGTTTTAAAGGAATCTGTGGAGGGGGCATGTCTTATGGAGACAGGGAGGGAGTTCCAAAGCCGGATGGCTTTGACAGTGAAGGAGGAAGTGAAAAAGTTAGTGGAGTGTGAAGGCATATTCAGGGATAGATCGAAGTTGGAGCGAAGGGTTCGAGTAGAAGTAGTGGATGAGAAGGAGAAGCATTGTTTAAGATATAGAGGAGTAGTAGGATTGAAAAGGATAGAATAAAGGGTGGAAAAAAAGTGGAGGTTACGGCGTTGACGAATCGGGAGCCAATTATGGACGTAGATTATACATTAACAATCAATGAAGATCAATAACGTGATGTAAATTTAGTTTTGTAGTTTTTGGAGGAGGAAACCTTTTACTTTTACGGGCGTAAAAGTCCAATTTCGGAAATAAAATTTGGTATTTCGCCAGAAAACTTATACTCTTCTTTTTGCACAAATCTGAGGTGGTGCGCCGGGCCAGCAAGACAGGAAGCCTGCTCCAAACTGAGACGCTAGTTTTAGGTCCATATTACAGAACGCGATTCAGACTCTGATCTATACTTAAGCTTTGTCTTTTTGATAGTGAGAGAAAAAGACAATCAATACTTAAGTATAGATCGAGACTTGAGTGTTTGAGCCAAACGTAAATGTGTGTATCCGAACGTCCTCTTTGGCAACGTGGTCGAGATATGTCACATTAGATTTACGGGGTACCTACCACGATCGTTTAAAAGCATTTCTGTTTAGGATCCAACTTTGAACTGCTTCGCTATTGGAATGTTTTTTTAAATGGTACCATGATGGCGCTGCTTTTGAGTTGATCGGTTGTCTATGGTCCATTTTTATTTTTAAAATAAATTGTCGCTGGTCTGCCTTTGAATCGCAACAGCGCCAAAATTGAATCGCTTATAAGCCATCATGGTACGAATAAGCGTTGCAGACTTGTTTAGGTCCTAAATTGGATCGCGCTAAGCGATCATGGTAAACCTCCAGGTTTACAAAGATCTTTTGGCCCGCGGTTTTCATGGTGACGCCTTTATTTCCAATACAAGTGCTACTAGCTACAACTGTCACCCGTCGGCAACAAGATCTTTGTAGACCTATAGTATTGAATTGTGTTCCTTCGGTGCTCATATACTATAATACACCATGTGAAGTATTAAAGTTTGTGTTTTCCTTTACCAATCCAACCAGCCAATGAAGAAATTTAGTAAAATGTGAGGAGAACACTTGAGTTTCCTTCTGTAATACGAGCCTTAAGGCGACTACAGTACCTAAATTACGATTTTATGATGCGTAGATAAGCATGACGCACTGCATTAAATCGCAGAAAAAAATACTACGGTAATATTCAGGACATAAACTAGATAAGATTCTTTCTGAAAACATGATTCAGCACATTTGGTTCGATAGAAAAAGCTCACAAAGTCACCTCTAAATACCCAATATTGTGTATCTTTTAAGCTGTAAAAACGATAGTAAAATGCACACAGGAACTTGAATTTGCTATTAAAATGTTCGTGATTGAACACTCTCGATAAGATACTAACGCATTTTTCGATTTAAGCTGTTACCTTTCCATAAATCTCATTTTTCTAACTTTCGAACATGTTTTTACGCATGCACGCTTTCATAGTCCGTAAACTTCGTGTATCGACACTGTTCGCACTGCCAGCCCAGGCCTGGTGAGAGACGGAGATGGCACTATTCCTATGTGCGCTGCCTTTATCGGGTGCTGTAGTCGCCTTAAAGTAACGTATAAAATGAACAATCAACTAATTAAGTATCTTATCTTCAAAATCAACATAACAATAATTCACGGATAATTGCCAACATGAAAACTAACATAACTATCCCACATAAATACCACTTGTGCAATGAATTTCCCAAGAAATACGTAATTCTTATTCGTACTAATTCATTGACTGAATTCACATACGCACACTAAATCAATGAACATTATTCATATCGCGTAAGATATTGTATTCGTAATAGAAATTGTAGATTTTTTTTTTGATCAGGCAAAGTACAGTCTCTATTTTGTAGAAAAGTGCTTCTATTTCCTAGTTAATTAATTGTCTCTCGAAAAATATCTCGTTTCTGAAATAATTCTTCTTATCGAGTCGGTCATATGGGTAAATTTCAAATTTTACTAGACCTGCAGGCCGAGTACGATAGTGACAGCGCCGCGACAACATGTTAAAATGTCCCATGTTAAAATGTCAACATTGACAACGCCATAGGGCGAGCAAGCCTTTGCGCGGGACCCTTGCGCAATCAAAGTGAAGTTTCAGCGAGAGCCGAGCGCGAGTTTGTCGTTATCGTGCTAGAGCTGCAGTATTATTCTAAATTTGCGGTATTCGTTATCTGAAATTATAATAAAACAAATACAACGTTAGTACGCAATTCTAACTTTAAATGATTTATACCACCCCATCTCTTTCCGTGGGTGTCGTAAGAGGCGACTAAGGAAACACAAATGAGACCTGCCTCCTATTAATCCATCCCAGGCAACGACACTTCATTTTTTTCTGAATCTGAGGTGTCGTCCTATGGTCTGATGCGGTGTGGTAGGCTCTGTAAAGGGCCGTCTGGTTCGCGACCACCCTCCTACCGAAGTCCGACGCTAAACAGCTTGCTGTGTTCCGTCGGTGCGTGGGATACCAGTGCCTTTATAGGCATTTTCTGGGTTAACTCGCTCCATCGTCGACCTCATCTTTGACCTTATGGTCAAGATTGAGGTCAAGAGTTAACCCATCTTATAATAAAAAAAATATATTTCTAAAATTAATAGACGTTTTGTGTGCATTAAGAAACTCATTGATTGTCGAAAAATTAGAAGCATTGTGCTGATTTTATTAATTACTATTACTGGTTAATTTTTTCACAGAGGTTCCCTTTATTTTAGTAGGTACGTAGTATAATAACTAAGCAAGATATGTCAAAAACCCTACGGTAATAAACTTCCAGGAGTTCTCTAGAACAGTTTAAATATAATTTTAAATACTTGACTCTGACGTTACTGTGCAAATAATAAAAAGTACTCGTAACAATTAGTAAAATCCGAGCGCTTAATTACAACATTTTATTGCAGAATCTCACGTGAATTCAAATCAACTACCGCATTCCGGGAATCTTCATTTTCCTTAAGCCACTTAGTGTTTATATGTATATACTCGGTCTATCTAGGATGACCATGTGTCTAGCAAGGGGCTTAAGTGATCATGATTTGACTTTCCTTGTTTGTCTTCTTAATTAATTTTAACTCATTTATTAATACGGGAAAATTTTACTATCTTACTCTTATTAATTCGGGAAAATTATGGAGCCTATGTTACTCAAGGATAATGTAGCAATATGCTGATGAAAGAATTTTGGAAATCGGTCCAGTAGTTTGTAAGTTTATTCGTGACATAGAAAAAGACAAATCTTTCCTCTTTATAATATTAATTAGTGTAAAAGACAAAAAATTACAAATTAACAACAGAACTCTTACAAATACGTATTTAATAATACTCTTAATATAACTCACAAAATTTATTTGAATTTAAAATGTACCACGTTAGCAAAAAGGTCCTGACTCAGCATATATCACAACTCAGCATTTATGTTACAGCTCAGCATATGTCACAGCTCAGCATATGTCACACCTCAGCATATATATATATTTATATATGTCATAGCTCAGCATATGTTATACAGAGAACAACACTTTAGTGTCTATAATTCATAATTCAGGATTTTACAGTTGTGTTACAGCTACAATAACCCTCACTGTTGCAAACGCGATTATTATAGCTAACATAGACGCGTGACATAATTTTGTCATGTCAATGTTGTTTTGCCTGTTTCGTACTGATCCTATCTTCTTGTCGTGTAGGTATAGTCAAGTGATCCTATACGTAGAACAAGAGAGCGAAACGAGATACGAATTACAAAATTATATCACGCGTCTATGTTAGCTGTAAAGGTTGATACGTATAATCTGCCGCTCGAGCACGATGCGCGACAAACTCGCGCGGCACGCCACTCGGCTGACGCTGAAACTTCACTTTGATTGCGCGAGGTCCCCGCGCAAAGGTTGCTCGCCCTAGAGCGTTGTTGACATTTTGACATAGGACCGCAGCGTATTCCGCGCCCGAGCATAACGTGCTCGAGCTGCTGATATGCCGTATTGTGTAGGTACATAGAGTTGACAAGTCAACTAAAAAACCATAGACTTTGAGAACAGAACATATTCCAACCTTTTTCTAGCTGTAAAGTAGAAAAAGTTTGAAACATGCAATGTGCAACTGTGATCTCAGGACTTCCATACACACATACATACACACTTCTGAGTCAGGAGCGGAGCACTATAGAGTCGCACCGACTCTAGCAAATAGTCATTTTCCTGCTCTGCGATTTCCTTATTTTGGCCACATTAATAAGAACTAAATTAACCCTAGACGCAAGGCTTGAAGTGGCCTTGACTGTTTGTCTCTTACCATCTCTAAGGTAGACTAGGAAAAATCCCTTCAGGGATAAGTCCGCCTTTGCACATAGCTATGTTTTTTTTAAATATATAATGGGTTTGCTCTTGACCACAATCTAGCCCAGAGGCGGAGAAGTAGTCGAGGATGTAGCAAGCTCACCCAGAAGATGCCTATTCACTCGAACTTAGAGATTCGGGTTATATGCGCCCGGAAATACAGACACAGGCAGAGAATTTCATTCCTTAGCGGTGCGCAACGTAAAAGATGAAGAAAAGCGCTCTGCACGGATCTGAGGAATCTCCAAAAGGTAAGGGTGGTACCCAGCAGTGCGTCTAGACGTCTGGTAGAAGAAAGGGGCAGGCGGAATGAGCTCGTGCAGCTCATGAGCACACTCCCCGAAGTATATCTTGTAGAAAACACACAGGCAAGCTACTTTGCGTCTATGAGCCAGGCTTTGGAGTTTACTGTTTACTAGCTTTTTGTCACCAATGAGCCTCCTGGCTCTGCGATCCACCGATTCCAGGGCGGCTATGTTTCTTTTGTATTAGTCTGTAAGAGTTTACAATAAAGAGTTTACATATACATACATACTGTGTTTCCTCGGCAGATAGGTAGTCAATGTTTTATATAGTATTCGATCATAACAATTTTTTTTTGGTTGATATTTTGAAGTCAAACAAATAACAACTTGTAACTTTCGTATTAGCATAGCATTGTGTGTCTCCTAGTCTGTGAAACAGCCTAATAATTAACAATTCTTTTCGTCGTGTTCAGAAAGCGAGAGAGTCTAGTTTATTTTATTATAACACAAAAGCCCCATTACAATAAACCGTGAAATTTTAATAGAAACACAAAAGTAGGACTGACTCCGTTCACCGTGTCAGTGGCGCCAACTGTTCAGTGGGGACGCGAAAATAAAGTTTTGTCACCGAATACGCAACCGAGGAAGACGGCGTCATCATCGAACGTAACCGCGAAGTTTGATAACTGGCAACTTTCTCTCTCGGCCCGGGTGAGCTGAGGAGCCGAGTCTGAGCGATTGAGTCGGCTATAGTCGAGCCTTCTCAGCAGCTAACTCCCAGCCTCATTCAACCACGAGCGCCGAGCCAACACGTCCGTCGCGATTTGGCGCGCGCTCGAACCCGCGTAAAAACAAAAACTAAAAATCAAACTCGGTCAGTGATTCTAAATTCAAAAACTAGTCGTGTTATTTTTTCTGATTTAATGTTCTTCTGAGTGACTTTTTGTTGGTGTTTTTATTTTCAGCCAGCATCATGGGAACTTTTGATACGTAAGTTTTTGTTCTAACTTTAAATTAGAATAGTATTGTTTACCTCATAGCTAAATTTATTACTATTAATTTAATTAAAGAATGCTAGGATTTTCTATCAATCCATAGCTTTTTGTTAAGGTCAAGTTTATAATGATAAGAAACAACAAATTCTAATTTAAGTTTGTCCTTTGTCGACTAAGTTAGAAACGACTGCAAATTCCTCTCGACTGTAAATGTAGGACAATGCCATTCGAAGTCACAAGTTCAACTTAGCTCATTTTGTTTACTGAATAATACCTACAAATTAAACAATTTAACGACACATAAAGCTTAATGAACTATCAATATGAAGTGACGTTACTCTTTGGAAAAACATTTTGTGTTGCCAGCTTCGAACTTCAAGGATACTAAAGTAGGTTTTTAAAATTGATGCGGTTGATAGCGGATGTAGTCTTTAATTCTTAAGATGAACAAAGCTTTAATGTAGAATGTTGTTTACCTTAAAGCCTTTTTGTGAGTTACTCGACTTCCTGATCCATTTGCTAAAGTTAACCATTCAGGTTAAGTGTTGTTATAATTATGTCTAATATGAGATAAATAAGCTACGCGAATAGATTATGAATATTATGATTTTATTTATTGAAGTCCAAAAATAGATCGGAATTAGTCGCCTTATAGTAAATTAAAAGACTTAAGTAGAATATTTTTCAAAACAGTAATATTGATTACTTTAGTGGGTGTTAGCATTAGTGTCTTGCAGACACGTCCATTAAAGTTAATGTTGCTTTATATTTAATGCTGTCACTTCCCATCTTGTTGGTATAAATAAGGACTGCATTACATTTAAAGAAGCTTTAATTCTAATGAAAGTTTTTGCAACAGATTGTGTGTATGGAAAGTAAGATTTCAAATAAGTAGGTTCTTTGGGAAAAAGTTCAGTTTTATCCCTACTAATATTATAAATGCGAAAGTAACTCTGTCTGTCTGTCTGTCTGTCTGTCTGTCTGTCTGTTACCTTTTCACGCCTAAACCGCTGAACCGATTTTGATGAATTTTGGTACAGAGATAGATTAGAGCCTGGGAAAGGACATAGGCTACATTTTATCCCACAGTTGGGCACGATATAACCTGTAGTCCACGCGGGCGGAGCCGCGGGCGGAAAGCTAGTTAAAAAAAAAATAAAAGAAAGAAAAAAAATTATTGCACTACACTGCACAAAACATACATTTAAAAAAATTACAAGTGACAATAGTACAGCGCAGTGACGTAGGGTGCAACTTAGCATGGTGCCTGCGCTAAAATAGCACAGACGCTGGTATTCTGCTGCTCCCTTCGTCGTCCCAGATCTGTTAAGAGATTTATGTCCTAACTAGAGGATTTATATATATATATATATAAGAATATGAGACGTTTCGTTAGCTATAGTCATCCTATTAGGTATCTCGAACGTAACCCTAAATATATAGGTACTGTGATACCTATTCTGGGGGCAAATGAGTAAAATACGTAGCTCTTCTTCAGGTATTATAATATAAATCTATCAGGTACCACACTTTTGTTACACTCACTTTTATTCTCACACTTACACGGTTACAATAATTAAAGAACGCTTAGTAAAGTGCTATTAGCACGCCTACGAACGCATACAAGAACTTATTCCGCGAGCTCACTACAATGAATCCACAATAATGAATGGCCTAAGACCAGATCTTCAATCATTTCGAATGTTGACATCGAATACCATTTCAAACCTTTTAAATTGATATTCGAATTATCTTTTTCGAAATGACCGAATGACAAAGAAGTTGCGTTATGCCCGATCCTCCATGAAGGTCTGCATACCACAGTACCTAACCTGGAAAATTATTTTTGAACAGCAAAAATCTTGACTCTACACTTATATTCTCTCTCTTTCTCTCTCTTGATACATTGTCTCATTATAGAGGTCTTACATGAACCGAATAAATAAAACCCAAGCATAACCACTCAATGACAATATAAAAATACCAACAGCAATGACAAAACTTTTATATTTAGTTCCCATGATTAAAGTTGCTTTTTCTAAACTAGTGTGACAAAAAAGCTAATTAACGCCGGCACATTGTCACTTTCCACTTAACGGCCGATTGAGACTTAAAACCATTTAATTATCATTTCAAATATTTGCAAATTTTTATTTTATTCTGGTATTTAGTTTTTTTTTTTCAAACTCTGAATAATCTTTGTGACTTTTCTATTAGTTTGCGCTTTGACGACCCAATTTAATTTCTTTAAAGTTAAATTTAGATTTAAAAGTTTATGGATCATATAACTCGAAAATTTTTCTGTCGGTCGTATCTGCGTAATAATTGTTGTTATAACAAAATATTATATTGTGTTTCTTAAATGGGGTGAATTTAAATTTTAAATATGAAACTTACATGTGTTCTTCAACACAATTCTCAAGACCCGTTTTCTGCTTTTCTAAAACCGAACCCCCAATGTTAAAAAAATTATAAAATTTTGAAACTTTAAAACAAAATATTTTTTTCTATCTATGATTCTGATAACCTACAAAAAAAAATATGACCACTAATTTAAAAGACACCTTGTATAAACTTGAAAAAGTCAAAAAGTCAAAAGTGTTTATTTCATTGAATATATAAAATGATATTTGAACACGTCAATATTATAAATTACATTAGCACTTTTGACTTTGTGCCTATTCGCAAAGGTTGCAGTCTTCCTCAGGAGAAGAATAGGCAAGAAACTCCGAGGGTCGCTCTTTTTAAGTCAATCATATAAATTTTCTTATTTTTAATTTTAATTGACTTAATATCTGAATAACTCTGGAGCTGAGCAATTTATTCCCATGGTTGCTTGTCTAACAGATAATCCGAAATTCTATAATAGCCCTTTTTACAAAGTTTTTGTTTAATTATCGGTTTAAATTTTTCTAAAGGTAGGTTTGGTCATCCCAGGTACGTAAATACTTTGACCATCTAAAGCTCTATGTCAAAGATCAGGCCAAGAACAATTGGGGCTGATTCTGATCCCAAATGGTGTCAAGGTTTCGCTTCTCAGAATTGTCTAGCTCGAAAATTCGAAGGCATGTCATTTTGAGTGAGTCATTTCGACCGACATTGTATTTATGTATATTTAAATATAGCGTATTCGCGTTTATGGTGTGAAAACCCAATTGTGCATCATTTATACGACGAAACAATGGGATAATGCCTAGACAAGATGAGGAAAATATTGTTTTATTTTATATTCTTTGTAGAGTAGGCAAAAAATGCGAAAATGTATTTTACGCTCGAAACATCATTTTCACTATCGTTAAAGAGAAAATTCAGATTTTGTCACCTACTTATCGCAATTAAAGATAATACCTTCTGTCACCTGTTCATCTTTCGTATTCGGAATTCGATTTTTATTTTTGTGGCACCCAACGGTCTACGACACTCTGAGTGAAGAAAATCGTGCAATACGATATTAACACCTTTGACTCATAGAATGCTCTTATAAATAGGAAATAAAAACATGTATACCTATAATTTTCTTGAAAAAATAATTTTGATTACTATTTTATATTTTATTCTATTTTGTGATAAGACAAAATAATTTTAAATTTAAATTAACCAACTACAAAGTAAAAACACTTGCAGAAATTGGAAACCTTACCAGAGTGGCTATTGCACTAACCATTCGCCTTTTCATGGCGGTAGAATGGAAATAGTGACCATTTTATCCGTTAAGGTCGCAAAATTTAGAATAAACCTATTACACTTGATGACAGATACCTTGACTGATTATTAAGCCCACACCCAAAGGTTGCCGATAAGAATTGCTTCTTAGCAATGGGGCCGCCTTTTGTACCCTGACATATCTGTGCTATATTATAATGTAACTATGTTCTGTATTTGTGTTGGAGTGCAATAAAGTATATTGTATTGTATTGTAAGCTGGTAGGTAGTTTGCAACTAACATTCGGTTGGCAGCTTCAATGTATGAGTTATATATAGTTCTCAATTTTGCCACCAGAATGGTCAAAATTGCCATTCTATCGCCATTGAGACGCCATTAATTAGTCTAATAGAAGCCCAGTTAATCAATCACGACAGAAGTTTTACACCTAGCGACTTACTCACAACTTTAAGCTACTTCACACTGACTTCAATTAAAAATAACAAGAGTTACAAAGAAACGTGTAGATACAAGATATCTAAGTGACATTAATTGCGTACAAATTGTCCTAGACATTGCTATGGTTAACGAGGAGTCTTCCTCGATATATCTTCGAATAATGAGGTGTTTTAGCGTATTAAATGTTAATTAGATTGCTGATATCGCCATATCAGTCACTTGATTTCCAACTAGGAAGCTGTACATCACTAAGTCAGACAGAAATCCATACTTAGAGATAGAAATCCATACTTAGACACAATGTAAGCGCACTGGCGCTTTATTGCACAGAAAAATAGGTCTAAAAATGAAGCTACAAACTGTCTACTGGTAAATAAGATGACTTTAATTAAATTAAAAAGCAAAACTTTAGGGGGTGATTCTCACCACGTAACTGAACAACTTTCCCTAAGAAAAAAAACTGAAAAGAAACTGACTTTCCTTACTAAGGTAATCCGCTGATCGCACAATTTTTATGGAGAGGTGAATTAAAAAAAAAACTGTTCCTTGAAGAAAGCTATTAAGTTGTGTGGGTTGATGCCATCCTTAATTTTCCCCAAATAATTTAAAGTCGCCCTATAGACAAAAGAAAATATATTTATCCCCAAGAGTGCAAGGGAAATCTTAATTTTAAATGTTTATATTTTTTAAAATTATTTATTATATAGCCTAACCATAACAATTAATCATCTGCTAATTTTCCTGTAAATATAAGCGTTATTATCAAGTATGTACAGTCATATTCAAGTCATAATGCAATAAACATCACGCAGTATTACTCAGCATTCTGTTTTAATCAAGCCTTACCCATTTTCCTGGTATATCTTATTATAATTATAAGGAATACAGGAAAGAATGGTGTTCATTCCACCAGCAAGAGTGCAGCTCTTTTAGAGATTAAGGCCCGTATTCTATGGCGTCTCAAGTGTCAATTTGAACTCATAACATTCAAGACTAGATTTGAATTCAAATCAAATGTTAAGCATTGATCTTATTCAAGAAAGCATTTCAAGTTGAATTATGCCAGCTGTCAGCTGAAACTCTGATTCATCTCATGTAAACAAAGATCAGACATTTTATAATGTCACTCAGCAGATGTCATTCAGTGAAACTGAAGCTCGATTCACGACTGAGACGCCTTCAAGAATACGGGCTTAAGTACGTCAGTTATGCATACATTCATTTGTCATCGGAAAAATTGAGATTTTTTTCACATTCTTATTTTACCTATGCCCTATATGATTCAGCCATGAGTCATGAGCAATTTTTATCAGGTTTCTTGCAATTTTTCTGCCCTGTTTGGCAGCAAACTAAAATACTCCGTAAAGTCACATTCTTATTTCAGTCTTAAACAATTTTGAGCAATTTTCTTGCAAAGGCAACAAGCTTTAGTTTAGGGCCTTTTTATAATTGGAACGGCACGGCACGGCATGACAGAATTTGTATTACCATTGCCTTCTATGTTCCCAGCTTCTAGTATCACTAGTGCATAGGAGGCAATGGTAATACAATTTTGCCGTGCCGTTTTCGTATTATAAAAAGGCCCTAAATTCTTAGCGAAGTTGAGTTTCATGGGGAAAATTGTTCAAGAAATTTAAAGGTGGGCTTGATACACATCCCTAATTATAGCTAGGTACCTATTTTAAAGTTGCACCTCATATTTGCATAAGGCGACTTTTACGCTATGGAGAATAAATGATTTCTAATCTATTATACTGAAATTTGAAGCTTATCAGATGGAACCAGTTGTACAATGATGAGAGGTTGTCAGCTGTTGGGTCTATTTTAATATTAATAATAGATTAATAATGATCGATTTTTTATAATTAATACAGATTATCTTTTCTTCTTCCCTTCATTTATAGTTAATTCTCTTTAAAAAAGTAAAAGCAGAAAGTAATAAAATAAACACCAAGCATAAAACAAGGAAACCATTACAGCGGTCAACATTAACACTCATAATATCCGTGGCTGCGTATAGGCAAATACCACTTTACATACTGCAAACTAATATGTCCCGAACATGGTAGTCTTTACGCAAGCGGGCAGAGTCTTCGCCTTCTTACGTAAGTCGTTTTCGATTTCGTCCAGCCAACGTGGTCAGGTGGTCAGACTCACTTTCGTAGGGCCTTACCCTTACCTTACCGGCTTTTATTGTACAGTCAAGTAAATTATGTATCGCCCCAACCATCTCAATTACATGTATGTACTAACGGATTATGTTTTTTGTTATATTTTTTCATCATTTATATGTTTTTGCTAAAGTTATATAAAAATATGTGTAACGTAGTTTTCAATATATACCTAATATTAAGTGTAAAGATAACAAAAGGAAAAACTTTTTTTCCTTTTGTATATGCGTATACGTACATGTTATTGAATTTTCTGACATATGTACTGTTTAAATGTATATGTTTATAAAAACCATTTTCAGTAATATATTTATGAAAAGATTCTTTGGATCAATGTTTATTCACCCGACTGTACAGTCGAATAACGTGGCTCTTACTTAATAAAGATTAAGGGGGTTTCAAGGTCAACGTGTTTAGTCTGATGTGCTGTCCTGTGTATCGACCCTTTCGGAGGTGGTATTGTGAAGTTAAACAAAAAACATTTTAAAACGCAAGTAGCAAAAAGTATTTGTAAAAACTGTTTAATAGGTAGCCTTATCAAAATTTAATTTTAATTAGGAATTTTAATGTGGGACATTCCAATGAGGTCGCCAGGGCGCGTAGATAGTTGTCAGCAGGTAGAACGAATAGGAGTAGCTATTTAACCCGTCGCGTTAACACTCGCATAAAAGTTATTAATTTTACATACAAATTTTAAATTACATTATACGCTAAGGTGCTGAGTATACTGACTATAATAAAAGTCGCGATTTGAAATAACTTCTATGAGAAATGTAATTAATTTATACTAGCAAAATTAAGCGAATCCGTGAACCTCATGTGTTATAATTTAGTATAGTTATAGTTAAAATCAAGGTTATCAAGGTTTTTAACCGTGTGGTGATCGGTTGAGAATAACACCACCCCATCTCTTTCCGTGGGTGTCGTAAGAGGCGACTAAGGAAACACTAATGAGACCTGCCTACTAGTAATCCATCCCAGGCAACGACACTTTATTTTTTTCTGAATCTGAGGTGTCGTCCTATGGTCTCATGCGGTATGGTAGGCTCTGTAAAGGGCCGTCTGGTTCGCGACCACCCTCCTACCGAAGTCCGACGCCAAACAGCTTGCTGTATTCCGTCGGTGCGTGGGAGTACCAGTGCCAAAAAAAGGTTGTACATGAAATCGTAGTTGCCTTAGTTTAGACAAAAATATACCCATTGGGCCTTTTTATAATTCGAAAACGGCACGTCAAAATTGTATGACCATTGCCTCCTTTGTAATAATAATACTAGAAGCTGAGAACATGGAGGGCAGTGGTGATTCAAATTTTTATTGAATCACCATTGCCCTCTATTATAAAAAAGCCCATTTAGTCTAAACACTGCTTACAGTTTTAGTGTCACTCCCTAGGGGTTTTCTAGGGGTGACAGCGGTGATTCTTCCCATGAAACTGAACTCCAAAGATCGAAGTATCTTAAAAAGAGCGACCCTCGGAGTTTCTTGCCTATTCTTCGCCTGAGGAAGACTGCACCTTTGCGAATAGGCGCAAAGTCAAAAATGCTAATGTAATTCACTATTTCGTTGCTCAATTATTTATATTGATTTTGCTAATGTATTTTTATGACGTTTTCAAGAAGCACTTTGTATGTTCTATTAAAATAAATCATTTTTTATTTGATTTCATTTAATAGTTAATTGCTGATGTAGCATGGAGAGGCGAAAATATATATTTTTTTCATATTTATATGTTTCTTCGAGGAAGTTGTTCAGTTCAGATATTCATGTCCTTAATTTTCACTATCTAAAGTCAACAAATATTTTTCTATAAGTGTATCTAAAATTTTGTAACCATAAAATCCTATTAAATGATAATCAAAAGCGTAATACTAAATATATAGTTCACGGCTACCTAGTTTTAGATGACAACAACAGCATGTTGAAAATAGCAATAACACACGCCGATACAAAAATGATTCGTTAACAACAGTACGCATGAAAGTCACGCATAATCCAGTCAACAGTAGCCGAAGATTACGCAATACGCGAATCGTACGCATACGCATGCAGGCCTCATATCAATGGTGACCCGCATTCTGAGTCAGGGTGACCATTGCGTAATACACCCACTTTGACTTTTTATTTACTTTTTATTTGGCAACTGCAAATGAAGTTAGCAGGATATGACATGGTTTAGGAAGTATGCCTACATAAGTTATTTTCAGAATCTCCGCTCAGTGACTTGAGAATTATACAAAACGTCACGGTTTTACAATAACTCTAATTATTAAAAAAACAAAATACCCGACTGCACACTAAAATAAAATGTATCCTATGACACTCCCGTAATCAAGACAAATCTAACGATACCTCATACATCAAAATCCATCAAGCCGTTTAGGCTACAGGAGGTCACAAAGGAACAGACATACATACATACTTACATACACTCGAAAAACATTACCCTCCTTCTTTGGCAGTCGGGTAAAAAGGCTAATAATGCACACACACTTTTTTTAAAATTTAATAGTAAATTGGTTCGCTCTATACCACATATTTTAATTAACCCATATGGAGTGACTTTAAATTAGTAAGCGACATTCAAACAATAGAAAATCTGCTAATCGCACAAGTAGAAGGAAGGAATTTCGGCGGGTCTAGGTCTAGTTCAGGATAGGAGATAGCGAGTCAAATGGATAGAATCATTGATTTTTGCTTACTAATATCGGGTACATACAAGCGTTGGTAGTCTAATGACTAGCGGGTCGAACTCGTAAGCAAGTGGTACCGAATTTGATCCCCAGTGTCGCCTTCTACCAATGAATCTTTTTCTGAGTTATGTACATTAGTTTGAACATTAACCATGCTCTTGCGGTTACAGAAATATCATGAGGAGCCCTGAAAATTCAGGCCTCTGATTGTGTAACCATGGTCCGATCTTGTCAGGTTCCCCTGTTAGTTAAACAGGGTCACGAAGGTCAGATGGCACACGCTCCAATCATGGTCAAGCGTACCCTGAATAGGAAACGGGCTTAGTCCCTAAGGAGGAGGAGACATTTGTGACGCTAAAAGCGAATTTGCAATAGTGATTTTAACTGGCGTTTGTCTACACCAGTGTTTTTCAAACTGTGGGTTGCGACCCCCAGGGGGGTCGTGAAGCCTTACTCGGGGGGTCGCAGGTAAAAGAAAAAAAGAAAAATTTGTTCATTGAAAAGGCTGTGCCTCCCGCCGCCTTCTGCGTCTACCCCGCGGCAAACTCTTTTATTATGTGTTTTAAAATCTCCAAAGTAGTACATAGATTTAGCCTAAAAGGGTCTTAGGGATCTTAGGGGGGTCGCCAGAACTTTATATGAACCAAAGGGGTCGCGAATTCAAAAAGATTGAAAAACACTGGTCTACACTAATATTATAAAGAGGAAAGATTTGATTGTTTGTTTGTTTGCATTGAATAGGCTCCGAAACTAGTGGAACGATTTGAAAAATTCTTTCACCATTAGAATCCTACATTATTCCTGATAAACATAGGCTATATAATTTTCCCAAATTCCCACGGGAACGAAGTCCCTTGTGGAAAGCTAGTATATTGTATGAAGATAAGCAGCTGTCATATTCTCTGTTTTTTTCTTTCGCGTTTCGGAAGGTAATTAAGTTAATATGCATGTAAAAGTACTTTTACTTGTACTTTCGTGAATACTCTTGAGCGGCGAGTGACTGTTGTGAACGGAACAATTGAGACAAAATGAAGAATAACTGCAATCCGTACAACAAAGTGAATTCTAATAATTTAGAACTAATAAATTTGTATACAAGAATTTTGTAGAGACTTCACGTTTTTCATATACATTTGTGAGGTTTCGTTACATATTTTAGCAATTTTTGCACTTTTTAAAAATATTTTTGAGTGTTTAACTTGAATTGAATAGTGCGGTGAATAACTTTTTCCGGTACAACTACTGACAGACAAAACAGTAGCAAAGTTGAGTGGCTAACTTCATGCGAAATTCATAAACGGAAGGGGAGTTTGGCTGACGGGGACATTCGTTGCCTGGCAGTTGAGGAGAGTAGTCGTGTCCTTAGAAAGTGTAGTTTACGGAAGTGTCCGTTAAAATAGTGAGATTTAAAATATAATTAAATTGTACATTACCATGAAGAGGAAATATACGTTTAAAGAGGACTGGTGTTTCCTTTGGATTAATGCTCGTTTCTACACATTTTAAAGAAGTATTTAAAGATCTATTCTGATTTATTCTTAGTTTTTTTTATATTCCATTCTATTCTATGTATTGAGCGAGTTTAAATTAATTAGCGAAAATTAAGGATGTGAATCACCTCACTAAACAAAACAATTTTCTCCAAGAAACAGGTCAGAAGATGGAAAAAAAAATATTGACTCTGTTAACAGAGGAACCTAACCGAGTTGGATATGTACTACATAATGCTCCCGATTCAGTGCAGTTCTGATGTATGGGCTGGGAACTCACCCACCAAAAAACCCATTTAAAATTCACAAAAAAATATTTATTAACTTCACAATAAAAGAAAAAACAGCTGATCGCACAAGTTGTATGGGAAGGCGTAATTTTGACATTGGAAATGTCTTTTCGTTCAGTATAGGCTCCGATTTCACGAAAAAGTGTGATTCCCTTATATGTCGGAGAGTTGTGAAGATATGATATTCAAAAAAGACCTCGTATGTTCCATGGAGAGCTTCTGTTTTGTAGGCAGGTATCATCAATTTTCGTAAAATAATTTGAAGTCCCTATACCTCAGGGGTGGCCAACTTGATTATACCCAAAATCTCCTGTTTACTAACGAAACCCTGTGCGATCTACCAATTACATACTTCTTGAAATCTTAAATGAAACAGCATAGTTCAGTACACAATCATGTAGTAGTTTTTTATTATATTAAGAGAAAAAACATAAATCTGAAATGTTTTTTATTTTTTTGCCTTGCCACGATCGACTGGACTAACAGTCGCGATCGACCGGTCGATCGCGATCGAGCGGTTGGCCACCCCTGCCCTATACCTACTTTAGATTCTCAATAAATCCTAACATCATAAGCTCACAATCACGTAAACACCGAAACTGAGTCTGGAACATTGATTGCATTAGCTATTACCGTTACGGTCACTCAATGCTTAGGTAAGCTGGCGCGAACTCTTGCGCATCATTACAGCACACGGCGAGGAATTTCTTCCTTCCGCTAAATATTACACAATGTTACCACACGGCATTACAGTAGTTATACACCGAGTAGTGGAAGAATACTAACTATATGAAATTGGTGGTTTTATTAGATTTAAATTGATATTTAGGCTCGTATTACAGAAGGAGAGATTCAAGTATTGATCTAAACTTAAGTATTGTTTGTCTCTTTCTCACTATCAAAATGACAAAGATGATTGCTACTTAAGTATAGATCAGAGTCTGAGTCACGTTCTGTAATACGGACCTTAGTCTTTTAAACGCTAGGTATTATATCTTAGTCTGCTAGGTATTATACCTTGTGGACACGCATTTTACGACATTTTTGGCATTTGAAACACATTTTCTATTTGGTTTTAAGATTATGACTAAATAAAGTACTTTATATGAAAACTAGCTTTTTCCTGCGGCTTCGCTTGCGCTATGAACTTTTTTGTCACCCATTTCATTATCTAAATCTTTGATTTTCGAAAAATCGCGAAACACTTGTCCGTTTATTTGCTTCAAGATATATTCTCATGAAGTTTTGAGTCAAAATGTCCAAAAAAATTGTTTTCTCCATACAAGCTTCCAACTCCCGTTTCATCCCCTTAGAGGGTGAGTTTCGAAAAATTCTTTCTTAGTGTTCCCCTAGACCTCGTAAAAAACCTATGTGCCAAATTTGAAATTTGAAATCTCTGTAATAAAACTGCAATTTCGGTTAGCGAACGACTGACTATATTTTTAATATGTAACAAGGAGGCAAAGAGTGTATATAGCCATACAGCCAACTGCTACAACCATTATTTTATTAACTTATAACAGCCTCTCTTAATAAAATAATGTAAAACGCTTAAATATAACTAAATTTTACTACACATCTGAAATGCCCATTAAATCCAAAAATTTATAATGCTTATTTGAACACAGACTCTTAGTAAGAATATCGGCTGGCATGTCAGAAGTAGGAATATATTCAAGTTTAACATTTTTATCAAGAACACAATTTCTTACAAAATGATGACGAACATCAATATGTTTTGTTCTCTTGTGAAACAGAGGATTGGTTGCCAATTTAATTGAACTCTGGTTGTCACTAAATATAGTTACACAATCATTAATAATACCTATTTCACTTAACAAATGTTTTAAGTAAATGGCCTCTTTACATGCTTCTGATAGCGCCATATACTCGGCCTCAGTACTTGACAATGCTACTGTGCGTTGTTTTCTAGACTCATAACTTATTACACATCCTGACATCACAAAGCAATAACCAGTATATGACCTTCTATCTACTGTGCAAGCTGCCCAGTCAGCATCTACAAAACGTTGCAGTTGAAAACCATTTTTACTGTAAGATAAACCATAACTTTTAGTATTCTGTAAATATCTTAACAATCTTTTCAAATGTTTCCAATGAGTCTCATTAAAACATGAATTATACTGACTCAGAAAGCTGACACTAAAAGCAATATCTGGTCTGGTGAGCACAGAGAGATACATTAAGCTCCCAACTAACTGCTGATAGGGATACACATCACTAGATTTGTTATTTACATCCTTTTCCAATTTTAAATTTGATTCCATTGGGGTAGCACATGGTTTACATTTTAACATATTAAAATTTTTCAGAATTTTGTTTACAAACTCTTCCTGATCAACTGTAATGCAATCTTTCTTTACTTTTATACGCATTCCTAAACATTGTTTGATCTGTCCTAAGTCTTTTATTTTAAACTGAACAACCAATTCATTTCTTAATTCTTCATAGGACCTCTTGCAATTATAAAAAACAAAAAAATCATCAACAAATAATGCAACCAAAATTTTTACATTATCATTAAATTTATAAAAAAGACATGGTTCATATTTAGATTTTTTATAACCTAAATTCAATAAACATTCTTCTACCCTTGAATACCAAGCTCTGGCAGATTGTTTTAACCCATAAATTGCCCTTTTTAATTTTAAAACTTTACTTTCACAATTGACAAGACCTGAATTTTCTGGTATTTCCATAAAAACATTTTCATCTAGAAAACCATTTAGGAAAGCCGTGGGCACATCTAAGTGATTCATATTAAGATCTAATTGTACACTCAAAGCAAACAAAAGTCTTATAGTAGAGTAACGTAAAACCGGTGAAAATGTCTCATTGAAGTCCATTCCTTTCACTTGGGAAAAACCTTTTGCCACAAGTCTGGCCCGGTAACGCACTTCACCATCACTATTATACTTTTTCTTGAACACCCACTTGTTTTTTACAACTGTACCATTTTCTGGTCTGTCCACGAGTTCCCATGTCTCGTTGTCATTAAACGATTTTATTTCTTGTTTCATAGCTGCTTGCCACTGAATTCTTTCATGTCCATTTAAAGCTTCACTAAGAGTAATCTGATCTGACGTATCACCAACACACATATTTGAGATACCATAGAAGTCAGGCTTCTTCCTAATACGCTTAGGTGGAAGGTCGAAATTGCTCTCCTTAGACACAAATTCTTTGTCATCTTTGGACAATGATTCAAAGAAGCAGTCATCTGATTCGTCTGAATCGTACGATGATTCACTGGCAACATATGTAGAGTCTTTCCTTGCAACCACAGTGTCATTAAGACTTTCAGCCCGTTCTACTTCAGTAGATTTTTCTGGTTCTGAACCTTCTGGCTGCTGCTTTTCTGGCTGCTGATTTTCTACGATGACATTTATAGCACCATCATCATTTTCAATTTTCTCCATCACCACTACATCTCTAGCTACTGTAACATCACGAGATTTTGGATCATATAGACGATACCCCTTTATATTTTCTGAATATCCAACTAGAAACATCTTCTGAGCCTTTTTGTCCCACTTTCTACGCTTTTCTTTGGGAATATGGACCATCACTGGGCTACCAAAAATGCGTAGATGACTCAAGTCTGGTTTACTGCCCGTCCATTTCTCATAAGGCGTCATGTTCTGGTCTAGATGAGCAACTGGTGACCTATTTTTTAGATATACTGCCGTATTCACAGCTTCTGCCCAAAACTGTTTTTCAAACTGAGCATCGAATAGGAGACAGCGTGCTTTTTCAACTATGGACCTATTGTATCTCTCGCTTAACCCATTTTGTTCAGGCGTATAAGCATTTGTTTTTTGATGAACTATGCCATTCTTTTTTAAGTAACTCTCCATTTCTGTAGAACAAAATTCACCTCCATTGTCAGATCGTAATATCTTAATTTTCTTGGACTGCTGATTTTCTACTTTTTCTTTAAATTCTTTGAAATATCTGAAAGTTTCATGTTTTGCTTGTAAGAAATATACAAAACACATACGGCTATAGTCATCTACAAATAAAAGATAGTATCTTGACTTACCGAGTGATTTATTCTCCATAGGGCCACAAATATCTGTGTGAATTAATTCTAGCACATCCGTGCTTCTGCTGGCACTGAGAGGAAATGGCAATCTCACCTGTTTGCCCTCACAACAGACTTCACAACTGGCTTTGCTGGTATCACTCTTGTCCTGGTAATTCACACCTAATACTGCTCCATTCTTCATTTTATTTAAGTCGTTTGCGTTAATATGACCAATTCGTCGATGCCAAACTGTACTTGAAGTAATTGCTGAAGCTGCCAAAAATGGCCCGGATTTTACAACATTTAATCTGTACACATCATTCTCTAAACTCGCCACACCAATGCATACATTCGATGCATTATAGATATAACATCCACTCTTGTTGAATGCAACTCTGTTTCCATTTGCAACAATCTTACTCACTGACAGCAAATTTGTGGTTAGGTTAGGTATGCACAAAACATTGTTTACTTCAATATCATGCTCTGTATCATTCACACGCGTAGTAATCTGTAGATTTCCAGAACACAAAACCTGTACACTCGTTTGGTTGGCTACTATAATCTCTGTAGTTTTCGGTTGATAAGAAATATTGGATAACATGTCTTTGTTTGAAACTAAATGAGCACTTGCGCCGGAGTCAATATACCAGTCGTTCTGACTGAACTTTTTACTGAGAAAAACTGCACTAAATGCGTTTGATTCTGTTTTGGGTTTAGATTTACTGGAACTAGGACACTGGTTTTTATAATGCCCAATTTGCTTGCATTCATAACATCGTATCGACTTTTTGACATTTCGTCCACTGACAGATGACGTAATTTGCGTTCCGTTTTTCCCGCCTTTTTGGTTTTTATCACCACCGCCACGTTTTTGTTGAACGGCAAAGGCACCTTCCGACTTACCCTCAAATTCCGAGCTCATGTCCAATAATTTACTCTTTATAGCATCAGCACTAATACTCATTCCTGAATGCTCGATAGCCATGATCATGGGGCTAAACTTTTCAGGAAGTCCCGCCAGCAACAGCGATCCGATCCAAACATCGTTGATTTCGAAGCCTGTACCCTTAAGTTTCTGCGCCGTTTCCACGACCTGAGTTACGTAGCTGGTCATAGAATCACTGCTTTCCAGTCGTATAGAAATTAAGTTCCTCAGCAAGCTGATTTTGCGAGTGTAACCCGAGTCATCGAATAATGACTTCAACTTTTTCCATACGCTATGCACGGTGCTTTCATTCTTGATGTGAACATAAAGGGATGGATCAATTGTCATGATCATCTTCGCTCTGGCTTTCTTGTCGTCTGCTTCTTTTAACTCTGTCGCCTTCGACAAATCCACGCCCTCCAAGATGAGGAAATTTTCGACGGCGAACGCCCAGTCGTCATAATTATCGCGACCTTTTAGCTTGGGCACGTTAACTGAATAATTACTCGACATTTTCTACTGAAATATATATTTTATCACCGAATTTACTACAAAATCTGGGACTGGGCCCATAACCTAATAAAACTGCAATTTCGGTTAGCGAACGACTGACTATATTTTTAATATGTAACAAGGAGGCAAAGAGTGTATATAGCCATACAGCCAACTGCTACAACCATTATTTTATTAACTTATAACACTCTGGACCCAGCGGTTGGGCTGTGCTTTTATATATTTAGATACTGTTTTAGACCGTTTCTCAATACTGTCTTAAAAACCGTGTCTCAATAAATATTTTTTTATCTCAAAATCACGATAATGTGGACGCCTTTTTCCAAGAATTTAATTGAAAACTTGATTAAATATGAAAATATGGACAGTTTATTGTAACAGAATATTTAATTATTGTGCTAAATCATAAATAAAATTATTAAACTCTAGAAATTCGAATAAACCGGATCTATAGTCCAGGCTTAATAAATAACATCTCTAAATAATAATTAAAATGTTGAAATCGTTGTTTTAAAGCACGCCCAACGATTGTGAACTATCGTTATTACTAACCATTATGCAATGTTAAATAATGACCATTGGTGTTGGAGCAACAGTTAAAGTTTTTATTTAGATTTTAGATTCGGAAGTTATCATTTAAAAAAAAATATGGTTTGGCGACGTAAGTAGCAATTAATGCTAGCTTTGACTACTACACTAGCTTACCCCTCCTAATTGCATACCTTGACTGAGGAACGGGACTAAGCACTAGGAAGAAGAAGAAGAAGAATTGCAGTGCCTTATGACAGGGTCCATATAGATACTTTTCGTTTGTACCGACAACTTTTCAAAAATTAGATATAAAACCTATGGAGGCAATAAAGTATTGAGTATTAGGCTGCAAACTCGATGCCAGCGATTAGCGGCGTCGGCAGGCTGTTTGGCGTCGGACTTCGGTAGGAGGGTGGTCGCGAACCAGACGGCCCTTTACAGAGCCTACCACACCGCATGAGACCATAGGACGACACCTCAGATTCAGAAAAAAAATTAAGTGTCGTTGCCTAGGATGGATTACTAGGAGGCAGGTCTCATTTGTGTTTCCTTAGTCGCCTCTTACGACACCCACTCGGTTTTTAACGTTTTCATTGCTCGCCAGGCACTGTACAGGAACTTTTATACGCTTGTAACGAGCGATGTAAACATCAACCAATGCCGCAAAAACGCAAAGTTTTTAAGGCATAATTTTCAACTGTTTCTTCCCATAATAAAATTCGTATAATCAATCTAGACACTCACGGCTTTAACCCCTTTCGGGATAGGCAGAACGTCATGTGGTTCTAGAACCACTTGACGCCATATTGGATGTTCATTCTGAGGGTTATTATAGATTCGGGAAATTTATGTAGCCTATGAATAGCGGTGATAGCCCAGTTGGTAATGAGCCAGATTTGTAATCCGAAGGTCGTGGGTTCAAATCTTGGGGCGGACCTGTACCACTACATTCGTGTTTGCGGATTTATGTACGGATTTGTAATAGTATAAGTAATACATTATCAGCCTTTTGCCCACAATACAGCAAGACCCTCGCGTTTCATTTGCTGTTTTCTACTAGAGTTGGCAACTAGCTTATTCTAAGTGAGGAGCGTCGGAACAAAAACCGATAAATTACATCTTTTTTTTTATGATGCCAATTTATTGTTCTCTTACATATCTTGCTCTATGGTTAGTGTAATCTGGACAAAAACGGAAAAAATCCGCTCTAAATTCGTCCGCAAAATACCCGGATCTGTATAAAAACCGATAATTAAACCTACTAAACAATGATGCGACTGGAACAGATACCGATAAATCTCTAACATTTTTAAAAAAATTCCACAAAAAACACAAATGTGATTTATCGGTTTTGTTCCGACGCTTATATACTTAGTATAATAAATGTAAGACACTTAACATCAAAAATGTGCAACATTACCACTGAGATCTCAACAAATTTCGTGATTATCTTACGTCTTACCTCGGTTTTAAATAACCATTTTAATGTTTTCCCTAATGGCTGCACCTTGGCTGCACTATTAGAGTTAACTTAACAGATTTGATCGTCATGAGTAGTCATGACCTGAAGTTAAGCTGAAGGTTTTCAAGATTGTTTAGATTCAGATTAGGCATAAATGCTTATTATCTTTGAGTTTGAAACCATTAAACATGAAAATAGATAATTGAAGTTTGGTAGAAATTACTTTTGCCTATCCTAAAAAAAAGAGGGGGTTTTTGGGAGAACGTTGCCCTTAAAAATGAGAAATTAAATAAAACAGCACGGCTACCCGAAATTATTCAGTTGTCATTCATAACTGAGTGACCATTTTCAAATCAGGAACTTGGCATTGGAGGCCATGTTACCCGTTCAGCAGCTCGAGCATGATGTTCTCGTGCGCGGAATGCGCTGCGGTCCTATGTCATCAAATGTATGTCAAAAAATTTCGCCACCTGAAAGAATTAAGTGGTCATAATTATCATTCCCTAACCCTCTTGCTCCATTTCCCTTCCAAGTCTAGCAAAACTCTGATCAGCAAAACTCTGGATGGGTAAATGAAGTACTTACATTTCTTAACACAGCGATCGTGAAATCTGGATTATCACTTATCTCCACTTAACTCTAGCGATAAGCGCTCTTCTACCATTAGTCCAATACCTGAACTAATAATAACTAATTATTTTCTCCGAATGCAACCGAGATGCGTTATACAAGCTGTCAATCAGCGAACAAAGCGAATTCTATACAATTTTCTACTTCTATTATATGTATTAAAGGTGATGGCGAGTTCCCACGATTAGGTACGTCGACCGCGCATGCTTGCCAATATTTCTACGGATAAAATCTGCTTTGTGTATGTAATATGTAATGTAAGTAGTATATACGTTTATAAATGACTAGAGGATGCCCTGGACTTCGTACCCGTGGGAATTTCGTGTAAAATTCTTCCTTATTCCTTGTCTACGTTATAAAATGAAATTTCGTACAAAAGTTCAGTTTTCCAGGCCCAAGAGTTTGGGGTGGGCGTTTATGAGTCAGTGGATCAAGACCTTAAATTGTATATACATATACATAGATGATAGCTTGGCGACATTAAATGTACATTATTCACACAGTCTCAAACTAAGCAAGGCTTGTACCATGGGTGCTAATAACTTATATACTACTCATATTTATATATATTTTTTGTAAATACATACATACTCGTACTACACATAAATTCCCACTGGAAAATAGGATTTCCAAAAATCTTTGGGAAACAAACTCGCAACCTTGAAATCAGTAGGCAAGGTCATTACTGACTGAGCTGTCAGGTCAGTCAAAGGAGGCATTCAAAACAGCATTTATAATCTTTAAACAAATTAAAATTATTTTCGCAGAATCTACACCTGACACCTTTATTCCCATACACCAAATAATCGAGATAACATCGTTCACAAAACCTCAACTTCCTTGTCTATTTCCGTTCTTTGTTTAATGAGGTTTAATAGATCTTTTTTATAATAGACTCTTGCGTCGATAATAGTCAGAATAGGTTGATTGGCCTGTGATTACTTCCTAACGACGTGGTCGTGACCTTTTCTCATTTTATGCCACGATTTTGAAAATAACTGAAGATTTGTAGGCATATATTATATTGAATGGTTTTAAAAATTACGGATGTAAATCAGCATACAAAACTGAACAACTTTTCCCAAGGAATGTTTTCACCTCGCTGATTAGCCTTTGATATTGGGAAATTGACTTTTTTTTTAGAATTGTTCTGTATTCCGGGTAGAATCTACCCATAACGTTTCGCTAACTAATTCAAAGACACCAATTCTACAGTGTAAAGACTTCGTAAGTATTAAATTACATTATGCTTTTATCAACACAATTTGTGTTATGACTTCTCTATGTACAGGGTCAACAGTACATCATGCTATCCAAAACTGTCAAATTTCTTCAATCGATTTTCAATTTTATCTATAAGCATTAGAGTTTACTATCCATTGGGGAAATTTGACAGTTTGTAGTAACCTGTTGTGCTGTTGACTGTACTTGTACATACAATTTAAGTAACATCCTGAATGTTCCATGAAATAAAGATATTTTGACTTTGACTAAATTTTAAATGAAGTCGAGGCTCATCAAAACAATGAAGCTCAACATTTTTTGGACTTTATTTTGCTTTTATATATTTTTTATACAACCACCCTTATACTTATTATCAAGTCTGTACAGTACAATATATCAATCATCAGGACAATACTAAAATAATTGTCGTTCTCGTCTTTGAAAAACAAGTTTTACAGGTTTGTACACACGTTGGTAATAGGTATTTGTGGCACAGATATACTCTCAACCTTTTCACAGATCATATTTTAGTTGTTAAACGCAGACAATAGAGTTCTTTATGAGCTTGTAACACTTTATAACAGCTTGCTTTAAGTACGCATTGTGATTAAAATGGGTGAATATTTGCGTGTTTTAAACCATTTAAACCATGAATCTAATGAATCTCCCGAAGCAAATCTCACACGGCGCAACCAGGCTAGCAGCATTGTCAAGCGTTAGGTAACCGTGTTTCCCCGCTAGTACCAGATTTTCGCAAGACATTGCCTCACCAAGTCACAAGACCACTTCTTCCAATATTTACGCCTTTCTGCAGATACCGACTCTAATTTGACCGGGTTATGCTACAGTTCAAATTCGCAAAGCTGTTATCTATTGGGTTTAGTTTTTATTAAGTGCTAAACTAAATATTTTCTGGTTATGAGGTGCAAAATTGTTATTATTTATGTTTACTTCTTATAACGTAAAGAAAATTTTACAAAACATTTAATTTTTTTTTAAGTGCCGCACAATAAACGACAACCAACTTTAGAGGACTGAACAACTTTTCTCAAGGAACTTAAACGAAATTCACATTTTTTAAATATTTTTCTCAAGGCAATCAGCTGTTCGGTCAAGTTGTACGGAGAGGCGATTTTTTTATCATTTTTAAACCTACGTTCCTCCAAAAAATTTTTCAATTTAAAGGGAAAAATCACAATCTAAATTTTCGCTAGCCAACTTAATAAAAATCTGATGATCGTAAAATGAAAATCGTGAAAAGAACACGCAAAGAAAATAACCACGAAAAACATTAAGAATAAATAAAAATCTCTACCTATAGAAATACGAACTGTAGAAATACTATAAGTCTATGTACCATTGTATTATTTAATTGCTATTACAAAAGGAACAGTACATTATACAATTATATCTATAGGCTTAGGTGTACTAATATTTATTGGCAATAATTCTTACTCAATTTCGTTAATTAAGCGCGAAATCTTAGGGTTGCGTTTGCGTCGGAGATCACGTGTTTTGATTGGCCAGTTTCAACTGTGAATAATTCGAAATTCTAAAATCATCTGCAATTTTTAATGTCCGTTCGCAAAGAAACTGCCACGGTAATTTTAACAAAAATATTTTGCAACGGAAGATTTTGTTGTTTTATGTACAGATTCCATTTTTTCATTAAATAATAGGCTGAATATTTTTATTGTGTATACCGTTACTCTTTTCAAGGTGGATATTAGCCATTTTGACAAATTACCTTTCCATACAAATTTCGCGGTCGGATAATGGCCGTAGCGTGAAAAGACGTTTTTTTTTTTAAATAATTACTTTCCGCCTCATTCATAAACGTAATTTGAAGTCAAATGACAGTTGAGAGCTCCCACATGTAAAAGCGTTTATTTTTTTTAAACTAAAACATGTTTTAACACGCTCCTACGCTATCGTAATTTAAAATAAAATATTTTTAATAAGACGGTTAGTAATAAAGGATTTTCTAGAGAAAAAATACAAATAAACAAAAAACATCACACTATATGGGACATCAAGTCCGTGGATGCACAATTAACTGTTAAAAAAAGGTAAAGTAAAGAATTTGTAAAACGCCATAGGGCCCATATATTCAAACAAATATTGCAAAACATAGCCCCATATCTGCAAAGACCAATTACATGTGTACATCACAATTTCCTGTATAAAACAAAGTTGATCTTGACATAAAAACAAAGGTATTGCAGACACAAAGCTATGCCGGTGATATCGAGTCAGTTTCGACACGGCGCGGCGCGTGATCACTGCGATGAGAAAACTGCGCCTGCGCCGCGGCGGTGGTAAACAAGCACACATGTTGCTCAAGACCTGTATAGGGTTGCTAGCCTTTGTTTGGAACTACCTAATTATTTGTTTTTATTTTAAGAAGTTTATTTGAT
Organism: Aproaerema taeniolella; assembly: GCA_949987775.1. Lineage (NCBI taxonomy): Eukaryota > Metazoa > Arthropoda > Insecta > Lepidoptera > Gelechiidae > Aproaerema > Aproaerema taeniolella. Next base: position 15,045,529 of record OX465255.1, on the reverse strand, counting down.
TGATTGATTAATTGTGATACTGGAATCAGGTTATCACTTCCACGCTGGATTGGGAGTGAAAGAATGACGTAGGATATACTAGCTGCTCTTCTCTGGCATACTGTAAAAGTCAGTAATACAGACGCGAGGGCTTTGCTGTATTGTGGGTGAAAGGCTGAAAACCTCTCACCCTTACATCATATTTCATCTTACAGCCCTGTAAATTTATGTCTAACGTGGCATCAAGTGGTTTAAACTACTGATGCTCTGCCTACCCCAATAGGGATTATAGGCATGAGCATATGTAATTTAATGTAACGTTTCTTTTATTTTTTTTTGTTTTAACTGCATCGCAAACCGCGTCACGTGTATCTCCTCTCTCAACTACTCCAAGGTAGGCTGGAAGGGATCCCTCTAGGTAGAGATATATGATATATAATTAGGTTGTAACTATATCGCATGCAGTGCATTGGAACAGAAAAATATAGATAAATGGTTAAATTTATATTATTTTTTGTTGACACGAAAAAACTATCACCACATATGTCAGGTATAAACAAACAACATGACAATACATAGATTAAAAGATACAAGTAGAAAAAGTTTCCTTATGACAGAGGTCAAAAACTCTTTTCTAACAATATATTACATCTATTCGATCGCCTTTGCTAGTAAATTACCGTTTAAATTATTATATGTACTGTGGTCTCGAGTAATAAAAAATGAATATGTCAGTTCTTTAGTTCTAATTTCGATTACATGGACCACTTGGAAATTAAAAATATATATAAAATATTTTTTTATTACGATTTTGACGAGGCTTGAGGCGTCTAATTATGCTCATGCAAGCCTCATAGGAAACTTTAAAAATATAAAAATAACTATTCTGGCCTCTGGGTGACCCAAGTTGCAATATAAACCTTGGTGGTTTGCATAAATAATGATATTATGGGGTTGCTTCTTTTTTGCACGGCAAGAAAACTACAATTTAGATAATAGGTAGATACTATTGAAGAGGATACTAAATGCAAAGTTGCAGACGTTTAAGGGATATGAAATTAAATATGTTTAGCAGAGAACAGTTAGTATATTTCTTTGTTTATTCGTAAATTTTAATCGCAGCCGTCGGACCCGCATACAACGTCATCAGACTAAAACGCTTATACGGAAGCACTGCGTGCGAGCCCTTATATAAATTTTACAAAAAACTTGTCTAATTGCACAAATAACATTTTTTAATTGCATTTGTTTCTTGTTTTAACGTTTATTTAATAAGTAATCCATTGTTATGCTGTTTGTCAACATGAGCAAGACTTTGCGCGGGGCCCTCGCACAATCAAAGTGAAGTTTCAGCGTCAGCCGAGTAGTATGCCGCGCGAGTTTATCACGCGTCATGCTCGAGCTGCTGACATACATATATATACATACGCTTACAGTCTCTAACGGGGTAAGCAGAGCATCAGTGGTTTCAAAACTGCTTGATGCCACGTTTGATATAAATTCAGAGGGTTATTAGATGTATAGTGTGAATTCAATGTCTTTAATATGAATTGTAAGTTAACCCTATGTACTACGTACTAACCACTCTTAAATCTATATTGTCTTGCCTGTTTACAGCAACAAAAATAATGTACAAAAATATTTACTAATATTTTTTTTATTTTTTTTTTAATACATGTTCTAAATTTTTCTTTAATGATGTTGAACTGAGGGAATAAGCCTGGTAACCCACGACACAGGGAATCCTAGTGTGGGTACCATGAAGCAGTGTTTAATTTACTGTCTCTTTTTTTCTGGATAAATACATTTTTATTTTTTTTATTTTTTTTTACTTTTATAAACTAACCCTTTTCTCATGTAAGTGACATTGTCTTAATGAGAAATAAAGATTCTTTGAACTGATAGTGATGAGAGGTTGTCAGCCTTTTGCCCACGATGCATCAAATCTTCATCTGAGTGTTGTGATGCGCAGTTTTAATGTAGGCTATGCTAGCTATGTAGGAAACGATAGCTAATAAAAAATGATAAACTGAACGATAACAATTACAAAAGGTTTGTTTGGTTTAATAGAATTCTGCTGGACTGGGAGTGAAAGAAAAAACTTAGTTTTTTTTATTTATTATTATTATAAAAAAATAAAAAAAACAAAAACAAAAAAAAAAAATAATAATTTATTTATGTCTCACATCTTCTTCGTATAAATAGGCAGGGGTCTCATTTTAGGCATGAAAATGCCTGTGCCAGGGGGCCCCGCTCTTCTCTTAAATACAATTCTTATGCTAGAACAATTTAGGTATGCAAAGTGGGTGACTCTTGACCATAAAGGTCAAAGATGAGGTCGACGATGGAACGAGTTAACCCAGAAAATGCCTATAAAGGCAATGGTACTTCCACGCACCGGCGGAACACAGCAAGCTGTTTGGCGTCGGACTTCGGTAGAAGGGTTGTCGCGAACCAGACGGCCCTTTACAGAGCCTACCACACCGCATGAGACCATAGAACGACACCTCAGATTCAGAAATTAAGCGTCGTTGCCTGGGATGGATTACTAGGAGGCAGGTCTCATTTGTGTTTCCTTAGTCGCCTCTTACGACACCCACGGAAAGAGATGGGGTGGTGTTATTCTCAACCAATCACCACAGAGATTAGCCACCTACTCTTTCCAGGTATACAGTAAAAGTCTGTAAGTGGGATGCTAGGGTTGTACTGTATATAGGGCGAAAGGTCGACCACCTCTCACCATTATACAACTTGTTCCATCTGATATCCCTCACAATTTGTGTCAAACGTGGCATTAAGTAGTTCGCTAGAACCACTGATGCTCTGCCTACCCCGTTAGGGATTACAGGCGTGAGCGTATGCATGTTCAAAATACTCATAGCTCAGATATTTATAGACCTTGATCAGATAAGAACAAATAGTTTGCAAGCAGAAGGTCACACTTTCCTACGTGGACGGTTAATCCGAAAGATTGCCAAAACATGAATATTTAATATGCAAATTAATTATAGCTATTTACGCAGACCCCGTGGTTTATTTCAAAATTAATTTAACATTCATCTTTCAAAAGATAATCTTGTTTAATTGTGGTTGTAAGCGTTTCTTTGTCTTTTTGTTGTGAAGTATGGTTACCTAAATGGTTTTGATTTTATTTTTTGTAAACCGGTATGTTGACAGGGTGCTGCGCTGACCGTGAAATGTTTTGGCAAGCACGTGAACTGTGATGTCTGTTTGAGCACGTAATGCACGTTAATTTAAATCCCCTTAAGCTAGATAAATAGTTTACTCGTACAATTTACATATACACTTATCCACATCCATACGTTAATCCACACAAGTAAACACAATTACTACCGCAAGTACAGATCAAGTTATCACACACACAGACATCCACTCTCAGTTATTATATTTATTTTTGTTAACTTGTATAATTTTGACAGATATTAATTTTGTTTAGGTAATTTTTAAAACTTTTAATTTTTTTTCTTTATTTGCCGTAAATGTTTAACGAGTAAAATCAAATTAGACGCCTACAAAACAGGAATTTTCTAGTGCGGGGTCCGCTGATAAGATTGATATATTTTTTATTTATTTATTTATTTATTTCGACAAATATATCAAAAGTAACAATAACTTCAAGAAGAGACTATTAAACCACATGTAATAGTATACTGCCAAATAAATATTATTTTTAATTATATAATAAAGTGTAAAAGCAGTCAAGAAAAGTATGCTTAGAAAATTTCCTACGAAAGATTTCAACGCGTTCAACCAAAATATTTTTATCTTAACAATTAATATTTGTGGATTGACTTGTTATTCGACTCATAGAGGCTTGTCTTATTAAAAACAACTTATTAACTTAAAATCCTATTCCATGAACAACGCATGTATTCTGCAAGTCTACGACCGATATTTCAAGTCATTGGATGACAGTATTTACATCTCTCTTTTTCACTCTTTACACTTAACAGATGTCAGTGACAGATATAGTAAAAATAATATCGGTCGTGTGTTACTCGTGTAGTTACAGAATAGATGCTCAGCTGCTCTAGCATACGCAATGAGACTCATTCTCATGAGACTTGATTACCAAGGAAAACATAACCTTAAATATAACAATAGAAGTTTGCACTCGATTGACGTTAACAAATGATCTCGAATTTCTAAAAGAACGCATGTCCAAATTCAAACGCAAGAGAAATAAACACTTAATCAAGTTAAGTTGAAGTTTTTTATTTATAGCAAAATACATTGTGTCGAATAATACATGCATAAAAAGTTAATTTAATTGAACATTAGCAATACTTATGGGACAACAGTAAACGAAATGATTATGAAAACAAATGTCACTTACATTACAGATAGGGTCAATTTTCCTTGTGTTGATTTGGCATTCTATAATCTCATGATAGAGTCTCATTGCGTATGCTAGGCTCGCAGAACACCAATATAAAGTTTTATAACAAAAAATGCGAATGACCTTTACGATCTGACCTTTCCATGCTCACATCCTGACAGCATCTTCATATTATCTGAGTTTTTTATTAATAAAATTTATATTAAATTTTTAATATCTATGTTAATAGACAGCCAAGCCATTCCGTCGCGATAAGAACTCATCCTTGTTAAATTTTTTAATCTAAATTTTGCCGAGGCTTGAGGTGTCTAATTATGCCCATGACAGCTTCATAGAAGACTTTAACCGTTTTAGCGCCAAGAGTTTTCGTCAAAAAAGCCCACCACACGCCATGACATCAAAAAAATAATAATAATGTCGTGGCGTATGGCGAACGCTTGGTGAACGATATTAAAGTTAAAAAAAAAATCTGATATATCAGACTGGCGGCGAGGGCACGAAACTTAAACGTCTGATATATCAGACTTTGGCGGTGAAAAGGTTAAAAATAAAAAGTCCTGGAAATCAAGGAGCGTTCGTCATTTCCAAGACTTTTCTAACATAAAGATAGATCCATTTGGTCATGTTTGAAAGAGCTGAAGGCATTTTAAGGTGAACTTGACCTTCACCCCAAATGCATAAATTTATATTTAGCTATTTTTTTGTTAGATTTTAGATTAAAACAATATTTAATAGTACTGACAAGACGAGGCAAAAAATAAAATTTAAAATAACAAAAACAAAAAACGTGGTCATGGTATTTCACGTGATATCATTTTCACGTTGATTGATTGATTGAATGTGATATTTTACTAATAATGTCCATTACAAAAAATAACATTCTTTTTTTCATTATATAATGCATATAGATGGAGTGTGCCGACGGCCGGTTTGTTCGAGTGGTAGTGACGCTACCTCTTGATCGGCGGGTCCTGGGTTCGATCCCCAGTCGGGGCAAATATTTGTGTAAAAAGCAGATGTTTGTTCTCGGGTCATGGGTGTTTGTGTTTGTCTTTATGTGTGTTCCAAGGGACCCACGACACAAGGGAAAACCTTAGTGTGGGCCTTTGAGTGTGTAGCGTTTATTTATTTATTATTTATTTATTTAAGCAAATGTTATGCCTGTGTTGGGAGACTCCGCTCTTCTTTATGAATACAATAATATTCCAAATACAATACACTATATCAAATTTAACAAAAAAATTGTAAAATAATAATTATAACAAACAAAAGACTATATAAAGTTTAATTTTAGACATTTTGTTATTTTTCAAAAAATCAGAATAACATATTAGCTGTAATAATATCTTATATACCTACTTGTAAAGACTGCTGAAGAAATTTTGAGATAAAAATTAAAGGACTTTGTCAAGTTGTGAAACAAAATGAGGAATGCAATATCGTGACCTTTAATTTAATAAATTAAATAAATTAAATTTGATTACCCATTTCATTCCTCATTTAATATCTACATAAATTACGTCTTTAATAAAATAGACATTAAAAGTTGCTAATTAGCAATTGCTGAAGCCAGTATTCTGATGTTTTTAGCTACTCTGTGCAATCTGTGCATTCGGCTGGAAAAACTTTTAATTAACATGAATTAAAGGATTATTTTAGCACCTCACTTTTTATAATTAGGTTGAGCACGATAAACTGTGCATGATTTAAAAGTTTTATAACTATCGCCATTATTATGGGGACATTTTTAACCGACTTCAAAAAAGGAAGATGTTTTCAATTCGACTGTTTGTTTTATTTTGTATGTTTGTTACGCGGTACGGTTTTTGAGAATTTTGTGGAGGTTCTCTGAAGGAAAGTTGTTCGGTTTTATGAGGAGGATATGCCTTTTTATAATATGAAAACGGCACGGCAAAATTGTTTTACCATTGCCTCCTGTGCACTAGTGATACTAGAAGTTGGGAACATAGAAGGCAATGGTAATACAAATTCTGTCATGCCGTGCCGTGCCGTTTGAATTATAAAAACCGGCCAAGAGCGTGTCGGGACACGCGCATTGTAGGGTTCCGTAGCAGCATGGTTCAAATATGCAGCTGGCTTCTTAATTCTACGAGCATATGGACGGTTGAATTGCTAATAATGTCTAATAAAAACGAGGTCACAAAGAAAGAAGGTAACTAAAAGAGAAATATAGATTCCAGCGCCACAAGGAAAATGAAAAAAAAAAAAAAACATCTGTTTAATAACCACCTCGCGTGGATGCAAATGGTTGTATACAAATTGTTTACATTACGTATTCATTTAAAACGGATGTACTATCGTTAGTCATAGTTAGAGATGAAAGAGACTGTCTTTTAAGGCTTATTAAAAAGACTCACCTCCATCTTACAGGACTTGACTCTAAAATTAAGACTGAAAGTTCAAGTTTTTATTAATAAGACTTAGTAGTTTATTAAAAGATTAAAAACTGAAACGATTCGAGTTGTTTTCAAAATACTAAAAGACTTAACCAACTCCTGCTAATTTTAAAAGACTTAAACGACTCAAGTTCTTTTATGTAAAAGGGATCGCACGGCAGTTTGTGTGTGATATTCAATATTTCTTTTGTAACCTATCATCCACGCCTAAACCCCTAAATACATTTTGATAACATTTGATAAAGAGATAAAATGAGATATTTACATTCTATCAACACTTACCTTACGACTGTCAACTTCCCAGATAATGAGTCGCCAGTCTTTTAAGTCCTTTAAGCTGTTTAAGTAACAGCTCAGTTTTTTACGTTAAAAGACTTTAACTAAAAAAGCTAGTCTTATGACTAAAGATTGGGAACTAAAAGACTGAATCATTCGTGAGGCGTTAAAAATAAGGCGAGTCTTTATTTAAAGCCTTAAAAGACTGAGTATCGTTCATCACTAGTCATAGTCGATGTTAAAATCTCCAAATACTATAGTATAAAAAACAAATGTATTAAAGAGTTTGTAGTTTCAGAAATAACTTTAGTTTTGGTCTGAAGACAACCTAATGAAATTATAAAATTCGCGAGCGAAGCGAGCGAAAATTTTTTTTTTTTTTTTTGCGACAATATTATTTGAAATAATATAGACCTGCTGATAAAATAATTTTGATGTCATTTTCGTAATTAACACCACCAAAACCCTATTAAACGACACCTAAAATGTCAATATGTTACAGCTTGGCTTTCGACCTCGCCTCACTTTTAGTATTGAACCTTGTAAACATATCCTTATTAATTCCAAAAACTTTGGCACTTAGTCGACTATCACTCGCAAACTTGAAAGGCCAACTTATGTGTGATAGTTTTTCTTTTAATTTTATTATATATTCTACCAACGAGAATTTTTTCACATTTTTAGAAACAACGTTTAGCTGGTAGAGGGGGGGAACACTAACTTTGGTTTTGGGCTCAATGCAACAGAATGGAAGTATTTAAAAAAAAAAAATTTCATTTAAAAAAAAAAAATTTAGCAACAAAAGTATTGTTAGGAATAATTTCGAGCTGGTGCTAAAGAGCAGGTCGCGTGGCGATTGTTTATAATTTTGATGTCATTTTCGTAATTAACACCCCCAAAAACCTATAACGACACATGAAATGTCAATATGTTAGGTACAGCTTGGCTTTCGACCTTGGCAGTTGTTTTGGATTAGGTTGAACTTCGTCGTAAATGCTAAATGCTCGTGAAATATTTAACATTTTTTTTCATTTTAAAAATTAATTTTTAGCAAACGGACTGCTGAATCGAAAAACGTTCGTATCTATCTTTTAAAAAACTATCCTATGACATCCCACTCGATGATATCGGCGAGAAAAAAAATCCATCGCCCTTTCACATGTATGGGAAACACCCGAAAAGTTTTTTTTCCAAAATTTTATTTTTTATATTTGTCGGCGCAATTAATATGTATGAACATGCCAAATTGCAGCTCTGTAGTACCAAGGATCTAATATTAGTAAATATATTCTTATTAATCCCAACAATGTTTGGCACTTGGTCTACCATTACTCGCAAAATTGAAAGGCCAACTTATGTTTTATAGTTTTCCTTTTAAATTTGATGTATATTCTACCCCTGTGAATTTTCCCACATTTTTAGAAACAACCGTTTAGCTGGTAGAGGGGGGGACACTTGTGTTTGACGAAAATTTTCACTTTAAAAATTTATGATTCGCAAACGGAGTGCTAAATCGAAAAACGTTCTTAGTAAACCCCTTTTATCTTTTAAAAAGCTATTCTATGACACCCCATTCGATGATATTGGCGAGAAAAAAAAATTCATCGCCCTTTCACGTCTATGGGAGACACCCGAAAACAATTTTTTTTCTAAGGTTTTACTCTACAGTTCTGTCGGCGTGATTAATATGTATAACCATGCCAAATTTCAGCTCTGTAGTACCAAGGGTTTCTTAGAAAACCCGCGGACAGACGGACAGACGGACAGACGGACATGGCGAAACTATAAGGGTTCGTAGATTACTACGGAACCCTAAAAAGGCTCATTCACCTCATATCAAATAATAAATATGGTCGAGTCGGGAATAGTGGCTCAGTCGGGTACACTGACTCGCGCCTGCATTTTCTATGTAGAGCAACAATATCTATTTTCCTCTTTCATTCATCGGTAGCGCTCGATATTCAAGCATCGATGAATGAAAGAGACAGTGTACCCGACTGAGCCACTGTTCACGACTCGAACCTACATTTAAAACATCCAGTTGATATATTATTAATAAAAAAACAAATACAATTTCTATAAACAACAATATGTTATATAGTTATTCCTTTTACATCGCTCGTGATCATGACAAAAGTGTGAATATTTTATTACCGGTTCTTTAATTAGATAAGTTTTTAGGTAACACGTGCAATTCAGCGTGCCAACTCAAAACAAATGAAACAATAACAAGGGCAGCTATTTCCACTAACCAATGTCGTCTCAATGACTTTAAAATGATAAATGTCTTATCTATCTATAAATCTATACATATAATAAATCTGTGACCGACTCGAGTCTGTACATTGACTATTTTTTGGAAATTCTTTTTCCAGGGGGCTTTACTATCGAAACAGACACCAAATCAACATTTATCTGTCTGTCTTTCCAAACGCACATCACGCAAAAACTGCAGGACATATTTGAATGAATCCTCCTGAATTATGTAGTCTGAAGTCCGGAATAACATCAAACATAAAATATTTTTATGTCTAGAAGGACAGTCGATGTCAAGAATGTGTCCCAAAAAATTGGGTCTAACTGTTAGACCCAATCCAAATTTTGCACCGTCATTGTCTATGGTGCCGTCATAGGGCGTGGACGTAAACGTTGAATTTCAAAATGAGTTTTTGTGTAATTAAAGTGTGCAGAAATTACAGTAGTCGAAAAAACAACAACGAGAAATTTCACTTATTATCGATATGTAACATAATTTTGTATAATTCCTAAAGAACATCATGTGAAATAGGTCATCAAAATAAATGAAAAACAATTCACAAATTACGCCATTTTTCAAGTTCTGCTTTTGTGTTGCCATTTTACGTAACATTAATTTCCCTTAAGAAGTTTATGTCATTATATTTTGTGGGTGAATTAATGAGCTAAAATCAATGTTCAAAGAAATCAACTGCACGAAACAACTTTTAATAAGAAATAAAAGTTATTACTTAGTTAAAATAAAGATAATTTACTTATACAAACAAATGTCTCTACTGTGTGTGTATGTGTAAATGTGTGTGTTGTTTCTACTAATTTTATTGTGCATTTATTATCAAATCGCTGACAGATTCCAAAAGTCGTTCAAAGTAAAATTTTTCCATGTCAACATTCATATATTTTTAATCAGAATATAAAAGAGACATTAAAACTTTGATGTAAGCACATAGTTCAAAAACGGGTAGCATTAGTTACGCACACAGTAACAGAAATTTTAATAGATGGTCTGTGTATGACGTATCTGTCTCGCACACATTCCTAAGAATCTGGGACCGTTTTACAATGGCAGTTTGTAAGTTGATGCTCATTCTAGACATAGAATTATTCTAAGAGATAAGCATAAAGATCCAGATGTATTTAATAAACAGTTTCACATGAAATGCCATGATATTCTGTACAAGAAGGTAAAAAAACAGTGTGTTATTAATTTGATGTTATATAAATACAAAAAATATTCATATTTAAATATTTATCAAAATGTCTTTTGAGATCTTGCAAACGGATAAATAAATTTGCTACATAAATAAATTAATTTAAATCTGGGTATCTACCTATCGTGTATTTAGCAGTAATAATAAGTTCATACAGATTTGGTTAACAATTAAGTGTTGGTTGTTAGTTTTTCACCCACGGTGTTTGTAATTATATTAAATCAGCTTTGCGCACGTGTTCGAAGCCGCGGGTACAGCTAGTGTCAAATAAATGTTTAGCCCAGTTGGTATGAGCCAGACTTGTTCGGAAGGTTGCGGTTTCAAATCTTGGTGCGGGCCAGTACCACTAAATTCGCATTTTCAGATTTATGTACGTATTTCTAATTATCACTTTCTCAACGGTGAAGGAAAACAAACCCGCCCGTCCAAGAAAATTCATTTTCCAAAGACGAGCGGTCCACCAACCCGCATTGGGCCAGCGTGGTGGACTATGGCCTAAATCCCCTTCGTGTTTCGAAGGGAAGCCCGTGCCCCTCGGTGGGGACGTAAATGGATATGGGCTGGTTAAAAACAAAAATGTATACTTCGTTCAGGCGGCCGGCCGGTTTGGTCGAGTGGTAGTGACGCTGCCTCTTGATCGGCGCGTCCTGGGTTCGATCCTCAGTCGGGGCAAACATTTGTGCAAAAAGCAGATGTTTGTTCTCGGGTCATGGGTGTTTGTGTTTGTCTTTATGTGTGTTCCAAGGGACCCATGACACAAGGGAAAACCTTAGTGTGGGCCTTTGAGTGTGTAGCGTTTATTATAGCGTTTATTATATTCACTGACACAACGGTGTTGATAACGCTATGCTTTATGTACTAACTTTGTGCTTTATTGTAGTGTTTCTTCTTTCTTCTTGTAGTGTTCAGGTGGCGAAATTCAGAACTATCTAAACCCCATTTGTTGACAGCTAGCTGGTTGACTGGGGGCGCCATTGCCAACTGCTAGGTAGTTGATAACTTAACGCTATCGTGCCTTCCAGTCAAGTGGTAAACTTATTCCCTTACTAAGAAGATTACGTCGTGTGTGTACTTTAGCGGCATCTTTGTCTCGTACGGAGAACTATAGACATAGAGGTTACGATATTTCTGAATTTTGCCACCGAAACGGCTAAAAAGGTTACTATTGCCATTCCACCGCCATTGAGATGCCATTGTTTAGTAGAATAGACGCCTAGACAAAGTCACAGACAGATTCCTGTTTTTACACTAAGAGTACATATATATTCAATATGGTTGTAGTGTAACTTCAATGGTTTCCCACGCTGCGCCGCCTATGGCGAATTAAGCCCATGTAAATAATACTTTGGAGTCACGCGATCGTGTTTTTAAAATGTTTAAATACATAGAGCTGTCAATATAAGGATTTTATATCCTGTGATTATGTTTTTCGTTGGTTCTTGTTCAATTAAATACACAGTTGCCATTGAGTTACGATAAAATTACAGTTGCAGAAAAAATATTATGGCGACCTCTAATGGTCTCATCTATTAAAACAAAAGACAGTCGTGGAACGCCAATTTAATCTATACTTCGTGAAGTTTCTTCCAAAAAGATTTAATATTTCGTGGAATGGGCTTAGTCCACAGACCTTTGTCTTAAAACAATCTCAAGGTATCCTAACTTTAGGAGAAACAGATACATTGCTATATAAGAAAAAGGTACAGCTTTACAAAAATGTTTAAGTATAAGTAAGATTATTTCATTGTAAAGAAGGTGTAGTTTTGATAGTGGATACGAATCATATTCCGAATTCACTGAAGAATTATAAAAATGTCGTGACTCAAAAACTACCAAAAGTAGTAGAACATACATGGGGGTGGGTTTTTCGAGTACCCCTCAGGGTGCTCTTTAGCGTTTCGCTTATGAATTCTTTTTGGGATACTCTGTATACAGGACTTTAGGTAAATCTCTTTCAACCTCTCTGAACAACTTCCCCAAGGAACATAGGTCAAAATACGAAAAAAAAATTTAATCTCCCATACAAAATGCGCTATATGGTGATGAAGTTTGTATGGGAACTCAAAATATTTTTTTCGTATTTGACCTATGTTTCTGGGGAAAGTTGTTCAGCTTCATGGACTGATTAACCACCCGAGAGGTTGAAAGAGATTTACCTAAAGCCCTGTATACAGATTTTAAGTTGACATGTGGTCATTTTATGATCCTTCAATCTTACTAAATCAAATTACACCATTTAGATTAAACCAATGGAAACAACCCATATAAATGCATGTTTTGAAGGCAATAAAATAATAATGACCGTTCATCTTGAAAGGATGGAAATTGGTTTCATATTGGAGCTATTAGGTCCAAATTATCCTTTCAATGGCCAATCACCTTTGTGTATTTAATATGTAGCTTTAAAATTATTAACGATGTCTATTCGGGTCAGGGTAACCGGCAATCCAAAACTATTGATTTTCAGTTTACGATTGGATGAGCTGCAATGTCTCATAAATACACCCTGTAAGGGACAGGTGATTAAAAAATTTTGCCCTGAAGTCAGCCATCATTTTCAATGCTTTCCCAGTGGAATTCTTCTCCCGAATTTCTCCAAATTTTTTATAATTTTTTCTGCTTCAAAATTTCATAATTTATTAGAATAATTGTTCAATAATAACAGCGTAGCACCCGAAAACCTGGAATTACATAGCATTTTGACAGCAGCGCAGCGTGGGGGACATTGCGTATAGATTCCCTGGGGAAAGTTTTTCAGTTTCATCAGGAGAATCAACCCCTAAAGTTTCGCTAACTAATTTAAATATATATAAAAAAAACCGGCCAAGAGCGTGTCGGGCCACGCGCATTGTAGGGTTCCGTAGCAGCATGGTTCAAATATGCAGCTGGCTTCTTAATTCTACAAGCATATTGTCATAGTTGATGTTAAAATCCCCAAATACTATACTTAGTATCAAAAACAAATGTATTAAAAAGTTTGGCCTAAATATAACAGAATGGAAGTGTTTCATGCGCGAGCGAAGCGAGCGCGAATTTTTTTTTTTGCGACAATTTTATTGTAAGGAATAATATAATAATATCAAGCTAAGCAGGTGTATATTTTTAAAGTCGTTTTCGCAATTAGCACCCACAAAAACCTATTAAACGACACCTGAAATGTCAATATGTTACAGCTTGGCTTTCGGCTCGCCTCACTTTTAGCGTGAAACCTTGTATGTCAACCATTTTGGATTAGGGTACACTTCGTCGTAAATGCTACCCTCGTGAATTATTCCACATTTTTTTTCGTTATAAAAATTAATTGCTGAATGGAAAAACGTTTGTAGTAAACCCCTTCTATCTTTTAAAAAGCTATCCTATGATAACGCACTCGATGACATCGGCTAGAGAAAAAACCATCGCCCATTCACGTTAATGGGAAACACACGAAAAAAATTTTTTTCCACCATTTTATTTTTTAGATTTGACACCGCAATCAATAGGTATGTATGACCATGCCAAATTTTAGCTCTGTACTACCAAGGATCTAATATTAGTAAATATATTCTTATTAATCCCAACTAAGTTTGGCACTTGGTCGACTATTACTCGCAAACTTAAAGGGCCATCTTATGTGTGATAGTTTTTCTTTTAATTTCGTTGTATATACTACCACCGTGAATTGTTTTACATTTTTAGAAACAACCGTTTAGCTGGTAGAGAGGGGGACACTTGTGTTTGACAAAAAATTTTACTTTAAAAATTTATGTTTCGCAAACGGAGTGCTGAATCGAAAAACGTTGTTAGAAAACTCCTTCTGTCTTTTAAAAAGCTGTCCTATGACACCCCATTTTATGATATTGGCGAGAAAAAAAAATTCATCACCCTTTCACATCTATGGGAGACACCCGAAAAAAAAACTACAGTTCTGTCGGCGTAATTTATGTGTATGACCTTGCCAAATTTCAGCTATGTGCTACCAAGGGTTTCTTAGGAAACCTGCGGACAGACGGACATGGCGAAACTATAAGGGTTTGTAGATTACTACGGAATCCTAAAAACAAATGTATTATTAAAGATTTTTTAATTTCGGAAATCATTTTTGTTTTGGTGTAAATACAACCTAATGTAAGTATAAAATTCGCGAGCGAAGCGAGCGCGAATTTTTTTTGCTTTTTTTTTACGGCAATATTACTGTTAGAAATAATATCAACCTGCTGTTAAAATAATTTTGATGTAGTTTTCGTAATTAACACCCCCAAAAAACTATTTAACGACACCTAAAATGTCAATATGTTACAGTTTGGCTTTCGACCTCCCCTCACTTTTAGCGTGGAACCTTGTAAACATATTCTTATGAATCCCAAAAACGTTTGGTCGACTATTACTCGCAAACTTGAAGGGCCAACTTATGTGTGATAGTTTTTCTTTTAATTTCGTTGTATATTCTATAACCGTGAATTTTTTCACATTTTTAGAAACAACCGTTTAGCTGGTCGAGGGGAGGGACACTTGTTTTTAACAAAAAATTTCACTTTAAAATTTTTTTTTTTTCAAACGGAGTGCTGAATCGAAAAACGTTCTTAGTAAACCCCTTCTATATTTTAAAAATCTATCCTATGACATTCAAATCTATGTTATCGGCGAGAAAAAAAAAACCATCGCCCTTTCACGTGTATGGGAAACACCCGAAAAAATATTTTTTCTAAAATTTTATATTTTAAATCTGTCGGCGCAATCAATATCTATGACCATGCCAAATTTCAGCTCTGTAGTACTAAGGATCTTATATTAGTAAATATATTCTTATTAATCCCAACAGTGTTTGGCACTTGGTCGACTATTACTCGCAAACTTGAAGGACCAAGTTATGTGTGATAGTTTTCCTTTTAATTTCGTTATATATTCTACCAACGTGAATTTTTTCACATTTTTAGAAACAACCGTTTAGCAGGTAGAGGGGGGGGACACTTGTATTTGACAAAAATTTTCACTTTAAAAATTTATATTTCGCAAACGGAGTGCTGAATCGAAAAACGTTCTTAGTAAACCCCTTCTATCTTTTAATATGCTGTTCTATGACACTCCATTCAAAAATATTGGCGAGAAAAAAAAAATTCATCGCCCTTTTACGTCTATGGGAGACACCCGAAAAAATTTTTTTTTCTAAGATTTTATTCTACAGTTCTATCGGCGTGATTCATATGTATAATCATGCCAAGTTTCAGCTCTGTAGTACCAAGGGTTTCTTAGGAAACCCGCGGACAGACGGACAGACGGACAGACGGACATGGCGAAACTATAAGGGTTCGTAGATTACTACGGAACCCTAAAAACGGCTAAGTGCGAGTCGGAGGGTTCCGTACAAACCTGTAGGTATATAAGTAAAAGTTAATTTTTATACCTTTTTGCGTTCATGAGGAAAGGGGTAGTAAGTTTAAAATTATTAAACATATTTTTATTATATGATGTAACTAAAAATTTACGGTTTTCGCAATTTTCCCTTTATCTATGCTATAAGACGTTGCTTTGTACCAAATTTCAAGATTCTGTGTTCACGGTAAGTATCCTGTAGGTTTTGATTCCCTTGCGAGTGTCGAAAATTTGCGGAAATTTGCGACATAAACGGCTGTATCTTTTGATTGCGTACGATTAGAAGTTTGGTTTTTTCACAGCTCTAAGGGACAGTAGACTTGAGTATTTGATAGTAGACTTGAGTATTGTTCCTGAGAAAAAGGGTCTTGACAGATGGACGCACGAATGGACACAGTGACCCTATAAGGGTTCCGTTTTTTCCTTTCGAAGTACGGAACCCTAAAAAAGAGTTTAAAATGTTGAAAAGCTTGAAAATTTTAATCTCATTTTTCTGTTGGTTAGAATCTGTACTGTCATTTACACTTGAAAATATTGCGGAAAATCGTATACTGGTAAAACCGGTACACCATAATGATTTAAACTGGATTGTATAATGTACTGAGATAAGTAGAGAGGATTAAAAAAAACTAGCCTCTTGGTACTTTCCCATTGTCTAGAAAAAAACTGAGCGTCTATCTATTATGCCACGGTCTCATGCGGTGTGGTAGGCTCTGTAAAGGGCCGTCTGGTTCGCGACCACCCGCCTACCGAAGTCCGACGCCAAACAGCTTGCTGTGTTCCGTCGGTGCGTGGGAGTACCAGTGCCTTCATAGGCATTTTCTGGGTTAACTCACTCTATCGTCGACCTCATCTTTGACCTTTATGGTCAAGATTGTGGTCAAGAGTTAAACCATCTTATAATAAAAAAAAAATAAAAAAACGGTCTTACTAACAATTAATTAATTACTGCATAAAGCATACGCAAACACAGTTTTTCATAGGATTTTAGTTGATATAAGCTTGTACTACGCAATTTGTAATTATTATTAGTAAAGCCGTAAGTCTACCACCGATATTTACCGTGGATGTCAGCTTGGGTTGGATTCACTTAAAGAGTTTCCATTAATAATCACTTGCTCAGCGTTAAAGGAAAAACTTGCGAATTCGTTGTCGAAAGGCGCGCGGTACATCATCCCTTATTGGGCCAGCGTGGTAGACAGTGGCGTAACTTCCCTTTGTGTTTATAAGGGAGGTCCGGGTCAATCGATGGAGACGTAGGCTAGTTATATAAATAAACATTTTAACCTCGGTCCTCAGTCAATTAAAATTGATTCTTATGATTGACAATTTGACACGTTGGAAACCCTACAATTTTGTTATTAAGGAACATGTATTTGTAGGCAAAGGCAACCACTTACCACTGTACAACTTCCTTTTTACACTAGTGTCGTATCATATCACACCTTGACCTGAGTTATTTAGTTAATAAGTTAGCCATTACACTGTGGATTAAAAGGTAGTGTTTTTCAATACCTAGTACAGTTTTTTTAATACGTAATAAGCGTACGTAGAGATATTACTTATTATTAGTTCCCTAGTTAAACCGCTAGATGGCGTTGACGGAATATTTTTTGTAAGCACTTGTCTATTGTGAAAATGAAGAGTATTTTATTTATTATTACTGTTTTAACATTACTGTGAGTTTTAATATATTTTTTGTTTTCGGGTCATAGTGTTCGTGTCAGTCTATGTGTATGTTACAAGAGATCTACGACATAAGAGAAAACCTTAGGATAGGTCTTTTAATGTGTACTGTGTAGCGTTTATCAGACTTGCAGCTTGTCAAAGCCAAGTTCAAGAAACTGGCGAGCAGCATCGTGTGTAATTTTACACGAACCACTTTTGACCCCCTCATAACTCAAAAACTATTGCACATAAACATGTAAAAGGCTCATATATTGGGACCCGCGAGATACATATGTGCTCCAAATTTATTTTGACGTTGAAGTCAACAACCAAGGCATACCTATATCATCATATTGAACTTGGCTCTGAACTGATCATACCCAGAAGATGTCATATTAAGAAGTGGTCACTGAACACCTAAACGCTCTTTCCACATTTATGTTTTTGATAAGATTTATTTATTATTAGCGAACGAATCGCCACGTTACCACTTGACGTTACCACCTCACAATAGGTAGGGATCACCTACATAATGAAGTCATTTGTACCCACGTGTCCTGCCGTGTTCGTAATGAGCCTAGTTTCGCCACCCGACCTTGCTTGAGTGACCAGTATCCATTTCAAGTGGATATTGGTCACGTATTATTGACGAACGCACTTTCGCCGCACATTGTCGAGGCTGGCATTTTTTGTTGTGCCATTTTGACATTGATACCCACTTGAACTTGCTAAATTAAACTGACCTAATCACCCCAGCTCTTGTATGCGTAGGTGTTTGTACAAGAGTATATTTATTTTAGTTACGAAGTCCTTGTATCAAATATGCCACTGGAAGTTTGTAAAAAATACATCAGATGAGCATCATGCGCAAAAAAATTATTATTTCTGGTGTGTCTTCATATTTGCTAGCGAAACTCCCCATAAACTTACATGAAATTATTAAAAATAAATTCTACTTTTTATACCGAGGCAATTGCACAAAATCTACGGAAAAACATTTTATTGAAACATATTTCAACCTACGTTCCTTGAGCTAAGTTGTTTAATTTTGATCAGTTGATTCACAGTCTTAATTTTGAGAATGCATTTCAAACACTTGCAATTGTAGAAACAGTGCTCTATATTTCTTTTTTTTTTACATTTATATTTAAATATTCTAATAGAGAACAATATGGAATATCTGTATAGCTATGCCCATCAGAATTTTTATAATAATGGCAAATGCCGAATAAAAATGGCAAATTAAGATATATAAAACAGAATAGAAAAAAATTGAAAATATTTATGTCGACACATAAAATATGAAAGAAATTTTTACAATGTCCTCTTCCTTGCCTTATCCTTTCATTCGGGGTCGGCTCTCCTCGTCTTAAGGAGCCGGGATAGTCTATCCTGGGTTGTCTTTGCGTCTAGCTGAGCTCGTTCCAGGTCTTTGGATACGGTTGTCCACCAACTTTTCACAATGTTTTTATTATATTTTTATTATAAGATGGGTTAACTCTTGACCTCAATATTGACCATAAAGGTCAAAGATGAGGTCGACGTTGGAGCGAGTAAACCCAGAAAATGCCTATAAAGGCACTGGTACTCCCACGCACCGACGGAACACAGCACTGTTTGGCGTCGGACTTCGGTAGGAGGGTGGTGGCGAACCAGACGGCCCTTTACAGAGCCTACCACACCGCATGAAACCATAGGACGACACCTCTGATAAAAAAAAATGAAGTGTCGTTGCCTGGGATGGGTTACTAAGGGGCAGGTCTCATTTGTGTTTCCTTAGTCGCCTCTTACGACAACCACGGAAAGAGATAGGGAGGTGTTATTCTCAACCAATCACCACACGGTGTGTGCCTTAAAAAGACATTTAGTGGGATTATTGTCGTGAGCGTATGTATGTATGTGTGACTTAAAAACATAATCAAATAAGGGTCCATCCACATATTACGTCACGCAAAATTTCGACTTTTTGAACCACTCGCCCCCTTTGTCACGCTTTTTAGGTATCCCTTTAACATGTACTGTCACGTTTGGTATGACCCCCCCCCCCCCCCTCCTCCATATGACCCCTAAGGGCTTGTGACATAACACCTCCGATTGTAAAGCTCTGAGTACACACACAAGATGATTTAACTTTTTACACGTACAATGTCAATGACATAAGGCAGTAGAAAGTATTGTGGGACTGGAACATGTCTCATGTTATGAGATATGAGATAAAAACGAAAGCAGCTTGCGGTTGCTCTTGCTATTCAAGCTTACTTCCTTTATACGAACCTACTGTCGTGTCCATAATTCACATTTACGACTATTATATTGTTATACTATACTAGATTTCCACCTGGGATTTCGTTCCCGTGGGAATTTGGGAAAATTATTTAGCCTATGTGTTAATCCAGGGTCCACACCAAATTTTATCAAAATTGGTCCAGCCGTTTGAGCGTGAAAGAGTAACAAACATCCATACATACATACATCCTCACAAACTTTCACATTATAGGTTTTCACAGATGGACGGAGTGATTCAAGAGGAAGGTCCTAGGAATCCTACGGGAAGGAAATCCCGGGTGGGAAGCTAGTCTTGATAAATGTGAATGAAAATGTAAATTCCATTCTAAGGTAAAAACGATTTATCGATAAGATGAAAAAGATGATTCCTTCACCGATGAGCAAAAAAAAACGAAATTAGTTACAGGCTCGAACCAAGATTTGAACCAGCAACCTCTCAGTTACAAGACTGGTTCTTTAACAACTGAGCCATTACCGTTTATTTCTGCAGTCTCAAGCGTTAAATAAAATAGCTTAAAACTAGGCACCGTTTGTCAGAGTAATCAGAGCTCACTAAAGACTTTCAAGTGCCTTTAGGTAAACCAAAGATTATCTCTTAAATTCGCAATACACAATCAAGATTGAGGCTAGTAGTCAATCTTAGTTATTAAATTTGGCGACTTGGTCACCTCTCTGCATAAAAGTTGCATAATCTTTGAAACCTGTTTCTGTCCGATATTAAAATTTTGGAGCTACTTAAAACTTGTTTAAATTAATATTCAACACTGTTGACCCGAATGAGAACTAACAATCGACGGTAAAGGGCGTTACTAAGGCAATTTTCTACTTATTCCCATCCGACATTTCAGGATATCTCTCAGTTTAGATAATCTCATAAAGTACTTTTTTTTTATTATTATTTAATTGACTAGCTTTCCGCCCGCGGCTCCGCCCGCGGCTCCGCCCGCGTGAACTACAGGTTATATCGTGCCCAACTGTGGGATAAAATGTAGCCTATGTCCTTTCCTGGGCTGTAATCTATCTCTGTAACAAATTTCATCAAAATCGGTTCTGTAGTTTAGGTGTGATAGACGGACAGACAGACAGACAGACAGTTACTTTCGCATTTATAATATTAGTATGGAAGTATGGATAGTATGGATAAGCTATTGCATACACAACTTTTCTATTTTTATCTCACATTTTTGAAGACATTTTGTTTTGTTTTTCAAAAGCGCGAACTGTTGGATAGCGAATCGATATTCATCCAGTTGCAGAAACGTCCATTATGAATTTAATATCATACTGTCACTTTCCATCGTGTTGACATAAACAAGGACGCCATTACATTTAAACAAGCTTTAAAATTAATGAACGCTTTTGCTACAGAGCGCAACTCATAAAAAGTTATTTATTTTTCATAATTTATTCATTTTTTCTGCGACATACTTCTTCATTTTGGCATAGTATTTTTATTTATTATTTTAAATAAATGATCATCATTAATTATTATCATTGGTTGTTTATTCTCTCAGTAAATAAAACAAGTTGAAAGTAGGTTTTTTCAAAATTAATGATGATAATTTATAATAAATATAATAAATATAAATATCATGCCAAAATTAAGAATAATGTCGCCGAAAAAATGAATAAATTATGAAAAACAAATAACTTTCAAGGCAGGATTACTCTAATTCAGTCTTTCCCAACGTGGGCGATAACGCCCCCTTGTGGGCGCTGCAGGCCTAAAGGGGGGCGGTAAGAGACCCAGAAAAAAAAGGGGGCGTTGTGTAGGGCTTTGGGGTCGATTTATAATTTCATCTACCTAGCTAGGAAGACTCTTAGACACCGACTGAGCTCTCGACTCTCGACTACATCTTGTGAACATCAACTTATATTAATTAAGATATAGCTCAAACTCGGTTCGATATAATAGACCGCGGGCAATCATGTTTTAACAAGTTTTTGTTAAATAATCCGATTTGTACATTCCTGTATCAATCGGCTGGTTCTATAATACTTGTTCTTGCTTGTCGAGTACGATTGGGCGTCGAATGAGATAAACGAGTTTATGCACGTTTGTCTTATTCCTGTTGGTGCGTGCTGCTTATGCAATCCTATATAAACGACGTAAATTTATTTTATTTTCATTTGCGGTTTCGCGCATAATAGAGAAGCAGTACTTGATTATAACACTTACGTATTTCTCAAAACAAAACAATGTCGGAAGTAAAAAAGAAGAGACGGCAATACTCTGCGGAATATATTAAATTCGGATTTATTGAAAATCCCACAAACCCGTCGTCGCCTTTGTGTCTTCTATGTCTAAAAACATTTTCGAACGAAGCAATGAAGCCTTCAAGACTGCAAGATCATTTGAATAAAATGCATCCAGATAAGAAAGACAAGAATGTAGCATATTTTCAAGACCTAGAGAAGAAGCATAATACTCAGCCAAGTGTATCAAAACTATTTTCGGCGGCTGCTAAGCAAGATGACGACGGACTTCGAGCTTCGTACAATATCTCTTTGTTAATTGCTCAAAAAGGCAAACCACACAACATCGGAGAAGAGTTAATTTTGCCAGCAATAAAGGAAGTAATAACTACTGTGCTTCATAAACCGGCCGCAGATATTATCCGAAAAATTCCTTTGAGTAATAATTCTGTGCAAAGACGAATTGATGAAATGGCTGAAAACATTGAAGAATCATTGTGCAATCATCTGAGGACTAGTCAATTCTCAATTCAGCTCGATGAGTCCACTTTACCAACTAATGAAGCGTTGTTGCTATCTTACGTGAGGTTTATTAAAGATGAGAAAATACGTGAAGAACTATTGTTTGCCAGAAATTTGGAGACAGATACAAAAGGCGAAACCATATTCAATACATTGGAAAAATTTTGTGAAGAGAAAGAGATTCCTTTGAAAAATATTATATCAGTTGCTACGGATGGCGCTCCGGCTATGACAGGGCGCCATAAAGGCTTCATAGCGTACTTAAAAAATAAAATTCTAGATGTCCTTGCTATACATTTATTCATAGACAACATTTGGTTGCTAGAAACTTAAGTGAACGACTATTTCAATCACTGCAATATGTCATCAAAGCAGTCAATAAAATCCGTAGCAGCTCTTTGAATGATAGATTATTTCATCAGCTTTGTGTTACTAATGACGAAGATTTCAACCGTTTGTTGCTTCATACTGAAGTTCGTTGGCTGTCAAGAGGCAATTGTCTGATTCGATTTTACAACCTGTTTGACTCTGTGATACAGTTCTTGGAAACTAAAGATACAGAACTGCGCAACAAGCTCATAACATCAAAGAATGATATAGCTTACATGACAGACCTGTATAAATTGTTCAACGACATGAACCTCCAACTGCAAGGCGATGAACTAAATTTAATTAAAACAAAAAATGTCGTTGCTGCTTTCGCAGCCAAACTGCTTCTGCACAAAAAGAATATGGGCAGACGTGAGTTTCACAATTTTCCGAATTTATCAGTATCCTGCAGTAACGACGACTTGTTTGCCTACTGCCAACATTTGGAAAACCTCCACATTGACTTCACCGAACGATACCAGGACATTTCAAACTTGGAAATACCAGACTGGGTGTTGGATCCGTTTTCAAATGTCAACACAGCAATGTCACCTCAGCTGGAAGAAGAACTTATAGAATTGACAACAAACGAAGAAATAAAAATCAAGTTCAAAAATGGATATCAAGAATTTTGGCTACAAAAACCGATCCCGCAATTGTACCCTGGATTGTGGTCAATTGTTCAACGATTCTTGATAGCATTCCCATCGTCATATTTGTGTGAACGTGGATTTAGTGCTGTGGCAACGCTGCTTACTAAAAAGAGAAGTCGTTTGCGTGTTACCGAACGTGGCGACTTGCGGCTGTTTTTGAGTAAATTGGAACCTGATATCAACAAACTTATTGAACAGCATCAGATTCAACCTTCACATTAGTTTTTATATAAGAATTGATTATGTTTGTTTTATTTTCAATAAAAGATACTCTGTCCGAATACTATAAAGTTGCGTTTCAATAATCAGTTATAAGTACTTAGCGGTTTTTAAGTATGTTTAAAAAGGGGGGCGTTAAAAAATAATTTATTCTTAAAGTGGGCAGTAGACAAAAAAAGGTTGGGAACCCCTGCTCTAATTGGACAATGAGTCAGGACTAGAGCTTCGGTTATTCTTAATCTACAGAAAATTACCTTTTTAACGATGTAGGTGCCGGTACCAGGTTCCATATTAATACTGATACCAAAATGCTCATCATTCCTTTGAAAATTTTAATGTCACAATTTAAAATTAGCTAGATTAGCCATTGTCAAAAACTTAAATTTACTTTGTTTAGCAACTAATTCATTATCAAAGTAAGATTGTGCAACTCGTACTAATTTACAGAATATCTTGAAAATTAATTATCTGACACAATGGTTCTTCCGTCGTAAAATGTATCGAGATTCCATTATTTTCTGTTGTCTCTCTTTCGATTTTAAAATCAACATTCCCATTACCATAATCGTTTAAGTGACATTTAGTTACAATAACATTTATTTATCATCGGCGGCAGTTCAATCTTTGACAGATTAAATAATTGTGATATTTTAAATGACAGAGCACATAAATTGCCGCCTACCTTTCTACTCACTCAATAGTATTTTTTATTTAATTTTTCTCATGACAGACTATCATTTCCTCACATTTGAGCTGTCAAGTGCCCAGCCGAGTCACGTTCTTTATTTAAAGTTTTGATCAATTTGAATAAATGCTTAAAGATTATAAAGTTCATTGCCCTTCGCTTCAACTACAATGTTATTAATCTGTCCCTGACATTTTGATTTATTTACTATGTCTCGAAAGTCATTTGTTTTTAGTACCTTTGTCGTCGTTAAGAATTTTGTTTATCTATTTGATATTATCATGAGGAATTTGAATTGCTTTCGATTGTATTTGAGCTCATAGGAGGCCTAGACAAAGGCATATTCTGTTTGCGATTACTAAGATCGATGGTTTCTTCCATGCTGGACTTAGAATGTGCCAGCTTCCAACTGTTCCCAGGCATACTGTAGAAGCCAGTAAGTGAAATTTGAAGGTTTTGCTGTATTGTGTGCGAAAGGTTTACAACCTATCCCCAATATAATCAATTGAAAGAAAAATTTAGAATGTGCCAGCTGCCAACTGTTCCCAGGCATACTGTAGAAGCCAGTAAGTTAAATTTGAAGGTTTTGCTGTATTGTGGGCGAAAGGTTTACAACTTATTACCACCATACTCAATTACTCATGTTCCATCTAATAACCCTCAGAATGATTGTCAAATGTGGCGTCAAGTTTTTCTAGAACTAGGTACATGATGTTCTGCCTACCTTGCAAGGGATGATAGGCGTGAGCGTATGATTGATAAATGATTCTGAAATGTATAAGATTGACATGGACTAACAAAGTGACTTAGGAAACAAAAAAAAAAGTTTTTTTCAATTTTCTTTAATTTTTTAATGATAATGTTTTTTTTAAATATTCAAACCATGTTTCTACCAAATATTTCAGAAGGCAATGGCGTTCTGAACTATTTGGTAGAATCTTTTTCTGAAGGGAGAGCAGATATTCCTTTAGCTACTCTCACTAATTAATGTTTTCTTTTGTTCCAGAATACAAAGGAGCTTACTACTTTTAGTCATATTATACACAACCCAAACACACCAACAGAGAAGCAAGTCAGAAGAAAGTATACAGGGAGTGCCCAGCGACCTTAGGAGGGTAGTCAGTGAGGCGCTCGCGTTGGAAAGGAGGTTCCTCTTAGGTAGCAATGATGCGTAAGTGTATTTTATTTTGTGACTAAGTTTTCGTAACTGTTTCAAAATCCTTCATTATTAATATTATAAGGAGTGAATTTGTGTTTGTTTCTCCCTACTTCACCCCACAATGGAACAATAAATGGATATGTCACAGAATTTCACTAGTGAAATTATAATCTCCTAAGATATTACAATATGCCTAGTAAAATATAAATTTGCGAAACTTTAAGCGCCGGCAGCATGAAATTAGGATATGTTAGGTTAGGTTATGTTTTTTTAAAAAAAGTATTTTAAAAAAGTCCGTCGATGTGAAAAAAATGTAGCCGTTCACAAAGTACACAGAGTTTATAATCTTACTAAGTCAAATTACAATGTTACGGGTTTGACAATGTTACGGTGACATTACATACATATACATATATTTGTGGTATTTCGGTGATAGCCCAGTTGGTAATGGAGCCAGACTTGTAATCCAAAGTTCGTGGATTCAAATCCTGGCGCGGGCCTGCACCACTAAATTCGTCTTTTCGGATTTATGTACGGATTTCTAATTATCACTTGCTCAACGGTGAAGGAAAACATCGTGATGAAACCCACCCGTCCAAGAAAATTTTCGAAAGACGAGCGGTCCACCAACCCGCATTGGGCCAGCGTGGTGGACTTTGGCCTAAATCCCCTTTGTGTTTCGAAGGGAGGCCCGTGCCCCTCGGTGGGGACGTATACGGGCTGGTAAAGAAAATAACCCGAGCGATATTCTTATGTATAAAATTTAACATCCACTTCGTACTTTCTCTACGACACACTTTAGTTGTCGAGAATTCTAGTTTGATATTTAAAATATTTATTTTAGTCAAAACTGCACATTAGAGGAGGATGACGTCAGCAGTACTCCCTGCCCTCCCAGCAAGTACCGCAGCGCGAGTGGGGAGTGCAACAATGTGCGGCACAGGCCGTGGGGGCGGAGGGGAGATGTGTTCCTACGGCTAATGCCGCCACAGTATGCAGATGGTGAGTTTTTAGTTTTGATCAGTTTACTAAACTAAACTTATTTTTTCCGTATGAATTTGGGAAAATTCTAAATTAATATATTTAGCTTGAAAAAGATATTTACCTATTTCTTTAAATTTTTTATTATTTTATTTAAGTTTGAAAATTTTTTTATTGTAAAAATTTTTTTAGTATAAATTAATAGAATTATAATTCTTTCTTAAGTTTTCAAAACAAATGCTTTTACAAGCTCATTAATTTAGCCTATACAGGGCTTTAGGTTAATCTCTTTCAACCTCTCGGGTGGTCAGTCCATAAAACTGAACAATTTTCCCCCAATAATAGGTCAAAATAAGAAATATTTTTTTCAGTTCCCATACAAACTTCATCCGCATATATTTTGTATGAGAGATCATAATTTATTTTTGTATTTTGACCTATGTTCCCTGGGGAAAGTTGTTCAGTTTCATGGACTGATTTAGCACCCGAGAGGTTGAAAGAGATTTACCTAAAGCCCTGTATGTTAATTCAGAGTGTCAGCTGCGTCCATACCAAATTGTATTAAAATTGGTCCAGCCGTTTGAGCGTGAAAGAGCAACAAACATCCATTAATCCTCACTAACTTTTGCATTTATAACATTAGTAAGATTATTAGAGAAATTTTTGTATGTGTTTTTAATGAATAGGCTCTGAACCTACGGGACTTACTAAAAAATCTTTTACCAGAGGTAGGCTTATTTTTAACCAACTTCAAATACAGGAGGAGGTTCTCTTTGTTACGCGATAAATAAATAAATAAAATAAAAATTAATAAACGTTATACACACTTAAAGGCCCGACCTAAGGTTTTCCCTCAGACGAACACCCATGACCCGAGAACAAACATTTGCTTTTTTCACAAATATTTTCCCCGACTGGGAATCAAACCCAGGATCCCGCGCGTCGATCAAAATGCAGCTAATTGTCACCCGTTTTTTTAATTTTTTGTTGGATAGTATTCCTGAGGTGGTCTTATATTCAGCCCTTTTAAAAAAATCAACAAAAACAAAAAAACACATGCACGTTATTTTAGGTTTGCGGTTATCTGCTGATAGGCATTGTTAGGTTTCAAATCTGTAGATTTTTACGTTTTTGACGTAGACAATTACCTGCTATAATTTTACCAATTTTTTTTCGAAACAGGACTGACGCTCTGAAATCGCAGGGAGTATCTAGATGTAGTTATTCTATAGCCTTTTGTCTTTATTAGTGTACATTTCAAGATTTCAAGTAGGTATTTACACTTTAAACTACAAATTCCACTGTAACGTTCCTATTAATCAATCTTTCAATCGTTCAATCTTTCACTGTGCAGACGGTGTTACAATGGAATTCTCTTCCGGAGGAAATTAGAAAGGCTCCTAGTCGCAACTCCTTTAAATTTAGAGTCCGCTGTCACTTTTTGAACTCGTTGTATGACTTGAACTGACTTCTTCATTCTTAACTCGTATGTATTGTATATATTGTATTATATATATATATATATGTATATTATATGTATTGTATATATTGTATATTATACATTTATTTATAATATTTTTATTAGGGCATATATAAATTATGTTTATTGTTATTTATATTTAGTTTCGTAAATAATGTTTATAATTTATTATTTTATCTTTCACCTCGGATGAGGTGTGCACCTACCACTCATTCTCACCAATCACCCTAAGGTTGACTGGTAGATAATGCCATTGGGCATTAAGTCCGCCCTTGTACTT
This sequence comes from Aproaerema taeniolella, assembly GCA_949987775.1. Classification (NCBI taxonomy): domain Eukaryota; kingdom Metazoa; phylum Arthropoda; class Insecta; order Lepidoptera; family Gelechiidae; genus Aproaerema; species Aproaerema taeniolella. The sequence goes on along the minus strand of OX465255.1, from coordinate 15,017,180 downwards.
TTAGTGCATTAAGTTAAATAAATAAATAAAATAAATTACGTCCACAAGAGGGAAAAAACAATTCGACTGTACGTCTTAGAACACATTTAACAGTACCACGATCATCTACCGTTTAGTTATAATTGGTGGCTACAATCATTCGGTTGACGCACCGATCGATGGGATAATAGTTATGACTGGAGGCACGCCATCAGTAAATTACTGCAACATGTTGAAATAATCAACACTTGTATGGCCAGGCGGGTACAATTATGTACATAAGGAATCATGATTTGAATGGAGATGATTTGTGATCCTGTCGAATTAGAATGTAATAAGTTCTTTTAAAAATTTACATAGGCAAACAACCTCAGCGCCCTAAAACTACTTAGTGGAGAAACCTAGAAAAGCTAGCCGCAAATATACCAGTATGTTGCGATGACAGAGCCGATTGGCCGACACATGTTCAGAACCCACCCCAAGTGATATGGGAAGAGACACGGAGAAAAAAGATACCTAAAAGGGTAGAAGGTAACCAGTTGTAGCTTTGAAAATGACCTAATAGAAAGAAGCAAAGGTCTTCCCAGTAGGGAAAAGTATTTCTTTTTATATTTGTATCCTATGCCATTAGGATAAAGGAGGCCTAGACAAAGTTACATTCTATTAGCTTTTACTAAGATCGATAGTTGATGGATAGACATGGAATGATCATGTGAATTCTATTGTGTCTTCTTATTATACATTTTATAAATTCGATTTTATTTGTTGCTGAAATAACGTGACACTGTTTAGAAGTCCAGGATATTAGAATATAGGAGGCAGTATACTTTCATCTGTGTTTAATAATGCCATAATAAAAAAAAAGTAAAACAAAGTTATGAACTAAGCGGTGCTATGAAAACTGTGACACCAGGGTTAGTCAAGCTGGCTACCTACTTGATAGCTTCTACTTGGTTAGTAGTTACTTATGTAGTAACGTCTCTTTTACGGTGTATTTATTAGCTAGTCATAATTTGCGAAATTATCGCTAAATAAAAGGTGTAAATATGCACGATGACATTTGCTTAAACAAATTATGAATACAAGGATCTTGATTACAAATAGAGGACGAAAGGACACAGAGGTGTTAAAACGGAAAATTGGCGTTATGTACTTAGGTATGTAATTGTTTGCAAAGTAATTTGTACGGATCTTTTCTGCTATAGTCTTTTTTATTTCTTATTACATAAGGTATATAATACTAGCATTTGTGTAGTTTTTTTTTCTCTATTTAACTTGAGTAAATGGTAGTTACTTGGAATGTATAATGCTTATAAGTATCCGATTAAAATCTAAGAAATATTCGATCACCAACTTATTGTTTAGTTTTTTTGTGGCATTCAAAAACCTATTGAGGAAAATTAAAGGATGTGATGATTATGGTACAAAATTGCTGTTGAGGTGTAAACAAAACATTTTAGGATAAACATTTCCTAAAACATCTGATTAAATTAATCCTCCTAAGTGATTACATGAACAAGTCTTAATCTCTCTACTCTTATAATAAGTCTAATGTTTTTAATTTTCACTTGTATAAGTTTATTTTCTAAAATAAGTACTTGAACTTCGTGGCGCTCGCTGATATAAACTGATCAATGACGTTAAGCAACGTACACAGAGGCAGGGAATAGGATGCCAAAGTGGAGATTTATCACGAGCGTTTCCGTTCTTCCGAGGGCACTTTAAGCCTCTGAAATACGGAAAAGTCTCGTTTGTTTACAATTGACGGTCGTTAAACCAAGTCAGAGGTCATTTGGCGGTTTGAAAGCTCTGACACCAGGTTTAGTCGAGTTTACCATGCCGGCCCAATGCGTGTTGATGAACCGCTCATCGTTCGAAAAAGAATTTTCTTCGACGTGCGGGTTTCATCACAATGTCTTCCTTCATAAATATTTTTAAATATTAAATTCAGTAAAATATAAGTACCTACAAATGTGCGCAAAGGCTGTAGCTGCCATGCCTTCCCGAGAACAGATGCTTATTTTAAACGTTATTACGTAAGCTCTCTTAATAAGCAAATGCCTATACGATAATATGATGATACATCGCTTAGCCGGATAAGCCTCGCTCGTCATTGATCATTGATTACGAAGGCGCGTATGATAATGATGGTGCATGTTGATTGTTGATGATTGCTGACAGAAGGTACTCTGCGTAGAATTAAATACTCCTTGCTAGGGTTCTTTGTAGATGCGGGGCCGGATGTTGTATGATTTTAGGTTTTTAAAGTTATATTTAAGAAGTTTGATTGATTACAATCATTTTTAGAGGCGTAGCAAAGACAGTAGTGTGATATATGATATGATAACAGGTTGTACACTACACTACATTACACAAACACACACACACCACACATTATGAACATTTGTTTTTATTTAATGTTATGTTTTTTTTTTTTTTTTTGTTTGCAATAAAGAGTATTGTACTGTATTGGATTTTATTATTTCATTTAGGTAGGTAGATATTGAATTACAAGAGTTCGTTGCTATATATTTGGATTTATACAGGGAAAAATCGTAGGAAAGAAGACCGAATTTAATTTAGTTTTTTCTAAAGTTGTCTGTTAATATAACGTTCGTACAGTTTTTCAATTTTTAACCCCAGACGCAAAAATAGGGGTGTTATAAGTTTGACCACTTATGTGTCTGTCTTTGGCATCGTAGCTCTTAAACGGGTAAACCGATTTGGATGCTGTTTATATTTATTGAAAGCAGGTTTTCTAACGGTAGATCTTAGATATGTTCAATTAAAATTGGTTCAGCCTTTAAAAGTTATAGGCGATTAATGTCAGGGGTGGTAATTTTTTAAAATTTTAGAGTTATTAAACGTAAAAGCCACTTATCCTTACTAATATTATAAATGCGAAGGTAACTCTGTTGAAATTCGATTTTGATGAAGCCTCGGAAAGGACATAGGCTACATGTTATCCCACAGTAGGGCACAATATAACCTGAAGTCTACGCGGGCGGAGCCGCGGGCGGAAAGCTAGTACTCTAAAAGTGATTTCGATGTAAAATAAAAATAAGTTATTTCTGAAACCTTTAAAACTTTTTTGAGATTTAATAAACAAATGATCAAGAAAATCGGAACTCTATCATCATAATTACAATAGATTGTACACGTGATACCATCACTTATAATCTCTAAGATGAGTCTAACCTATAATTAGTAGCAATATATAATGAATCCCTTTGCTGCATAAGAATAAACGATCGGAAATATAGCCTAAGGACGTATACAATGTATTGGGTACATGTGGAAATTTATGCAGAGAACTATTTCTGCAACTATAATGATATTCTCTAATGCACATGAGACATCATTAATATTCAATTATACAAGTACGCAGATGAAAAGAAAGAAAGAAAAACACTGATTCATAAAGTAATAGCTTCCCGTCGGGATTTTATTCCCGCGAGAATTTCGGGAAACAAAAAATAATATTAATATCCGAAAACAGCATTAAAATTGGTTTATAAATGAACAAGTTATTAGCATTTATATCAACGTAAGGATTAGCTATCTCGTTTTTACCTACGCAAACAAATGGCGGTGACGTCACGTGGCAGTAAGTGCATCTCTTTTTCGTTGTTTGACAGTTTCCCCCTCTATTGAAATTTAATAGCTTGTAACTTTTTTATTTCTCAATAGTTTTCATTTCGGTTTTTGGTTTTGGATTCAGTTCCTTTTTCAGATAAACAATAAAAAAAAAGTCAACATCCCTATTATACGAGTACGCAGATGAAAAGAAAGAAAGAAAAACACTGATTCATAAATTAATAGCTTCCCGCACGGAACTTTATTTCGGGAATGAATTATACATATAAACCTTCCTTTTGAATCAATCTGTCTATTGGTCTTTAGTTTTTTTTTTAAACGCTACCCACGTGATATTCACAAATAATTTTTAGATAAAGAAAAATATTCGGCGCGAATGTCACTTGAACCCACGACCTCAGGATTAGATCTCGTGGTGCTCTAACCAACTGAGCTATAGGGCCTTCAAGTCAAGCGGAGAAATTTCTCATTCCCTTACTAAGCACATACGTTGTGCTTGTAGGTTAGCGCCATCTGTGTCTCGTACGGAGAACTACAGACTTATATTACTTGTTGCAAAGTAGATTATGACAAGGGCGATTATTGGTCTTTGTTTTATAATAGTTTGTTTTATGTTTTATAATAGTGTCATCATACACTCATACTACACACAATTTAAAAAGTACATTTACAGGTAAAATCCAGTTGAGTTATTAATTCGCTGTAGAATTATGAGTAACACTTATAATTTTTAACCTACTTCAAAATAAAGGAGGAGTTTCTCAAATCGGGTGATTTTTTTATTTTTTTTTTTGTTTGTTACCTCAAAACTCCGCCATTTGTAGACCGATTTCAAAATATATTTTTTTAGTTTTGAAGCATCTACTTCCAGATTGGTCCCATAAATTTTTTATCGGAATTGCTTCAGTAGCTTAGGTTAAAAATAAAAAAAAACTGAAATTCCTCTCTATTTACTATGGTAGATTCCGCTTTGAAATCACCTATTTACTGTTTTACCCGTAACCACTACGTTTACGTGTTTTATGTTTTTTTTTGTGTGTGCAATAAAGAGTATTGTATTGTATTGTATTGTATTGTATTGTATTGTATTGTATTGTATTGCACTACTTATTCGTGAAAAAAATTATTTCACCCATTTTGAAGGTGGTTCAATTTAATGTAAAAAATATTTTATCATTGGTATAAAACGATGACTTAAGTATTACTCTTACTTCGGGATAAACTTTGAATATTTAAATTTGTCTAGATGTATCGTATTAAATGACAATAGTATCAAATATTTGAGTCCATTGTCCAAAGTCTCTTCCGTGTTTCGAGCGAGACAAATCACTTAAGTACGTTTAATGAATAGGCACCGTGCTTGATCGCTTAAGGCCTTTTTTATTTTTAAAAGAAAAATAAAGGTCGTGGGTTGGTTATTAAGTGGACAAGTGTCTGTAGCTTGAACACGATGTGCTTACGCGCGGAAAGCGTCGCGGTCCTATGTCAAAATGTCAACATTGACAACGCCAGAGGGCGAGCAAGCCTTTGCGCTGGGGCCTTCGCGCAATCAAAGTGAAGTTTCACCGTCAGCCGAATTTGTCGCGCATCATGCTCGAGCTGCATGCTGTTCTCGCTTGAGCTAGCTTTAGTTCAGTGCAATTGTTATGGTTTTTCTCGATATTGAGTTAATTTCGGAGTAACATTTTTAGAAATTAAAATTATTCAGATTTACACCATTCAAACGTACCCGTCGCGCGATTGTTTACGATAGTAATCTCGTACACCAGCTGTACATTTGGCGCGTGAAGGCTTTAAATAAATACGTGCAACTATAAACTAAAGATTAGATACAAATCAATGCTTTTTAAATGACGTTTAAAGGGAAATAAAATTCGTAATCTTAAAACAAAAAAGTTCGTTCTTCAATTCAAAATTTGTATGACAACTAAAAAGGAATATTGTTAGGTAATTGGATCTTCTTAGTGGTTATTTATTAACTTGGGGTTTTTTTGTTGATTTAAGGATAATGTTTCTAATGTGTGACTCTCTTGTTGCAAAGCAAGGTGCGTTTGCCTCCGTTTTCATCATTTGTTCTAATATAAGAATGTTTTTACAAAACTCCACCAGAAATAGGTAGGGATGGAAAGACTTGATCGACACAAAATTAATTAGTCGTAACCCCCAAATTCAATTACAAAAAAAACACCATAAATAAATAAATATTTTTGGACAGTAAACGCAGCGCCATCTAAGGTGTACATAATGGGCGCTAGGTAACTGATATACTACGAGCGTATTTTTTTGTGGTAAATATATACATATCATTATACATGTACACTAATTGTAGCAGAGATGAGATTGATTTACTTTTAGATGAGACTAAACGTGTGTCCTATTTACATAAATCTAATCATAAGTAAAATTATGAGTCTCTTACCAACTTGCAATATACTTGCAACATCGATGGCCTATCTATCTAAATCGCCTTTAGATATTGCAATGGAGTTTATGCGTTTAGTGTGGCCTAGATTGTATGCATTTCATTAATATGCAATTCTTGAAGTAAAATGTGTTAGCTCCGTGTTATGAAGTTGACCGTACTAGGCTGTATTGAAGTTTTTTGTCGATATTTAATTTGTATATATTGTTATTATTTACGGTCCAATATAGATTATGGTCCAGATAAAAAACAAATCACCAATTTATTTGCTCGATGTCACCAATATATTTAATTATTTATTACTCTTTTGTTCCTTGCAATTAATGGACGTGGATGAAAAGCTTTAATCCCGCAAGAAAAGTTTTGAATGTTTTGTGATTGACACAAGATTCACAAGTTTTTTTATTGTTTAATAATATGAGCAATTCAAGCACAACGATCAAATGTCAAAAAGTGTCGAAATTACAACGTCAGAGGGCGAGCGAGCCTTTGCGCAGTGAAGTTTTACTGTCAACGAAGTGGCGTGACGCACGAGTTTTCACGAGAATCCATTGCGAAATGCGACCTATATACAGCCGGACAGATATTGAAAACATATTTCCCTTAGTTAAAAATGATTTTAAAATATCGTGGCTGTGTTTAGTAAAATGTACAACTTTTGGAGTTGTCATTAAGAGCGATTTGCAATGGCTCATTAGTTCATTACACGAACCTAAACGACTATAAGTACCCAAAGTTGTACCTTTTCATGTTCAAATTCACATATAAACTACTTAAAGATCGCCTGATTTTGTAGTAGTGACGACAGACCGCGAAAAATGTATGAAGCAAGAAAAAAACTCAAGTGGCTTTGCCGCCAAGATGCAAATTATCCGTTAAACAGTTTAATAAATAATGAGTTGCTTATAATGTTTATTTACCACAACAGTCAGTGATGAAGATAAACACAATGTTGATGTTCTTAATTGAATAATGCTATTATGTCTTTTGTAATACAACTCCCAAGGTATGATTGCGGAGATTGCACCCAGACTACTTATCTAAAGCGTTTTTTTAAATATTAATTGAACTTTTATATCTGGTCCATACTTAAGAAGCTCTACCTTTATTTAAGACTAGCATTCTGCTGGGGACTTCGGGAAAATTATATAGCCTATGTCCATCGGGGATAATGTAGCTTCCTAATGGTAAAATAATTTTTCAAATCGGTCCAGTAGTTTCGGAGCCTATTCAATGCAAACAAACAAACAAACAATCAAATCTTTCCTCTTTATAATATACTAGCATTCCGTCCGGGACTTCGTTCCCGTGGGAATTCAGGAAAATTATGTAGCCTATGTCCATCGGGGATAATGTAGCTTTCTAATGGTGAAAGAATTTTTCCAATCGGTCCAGTAGTTTCGGAGCCTATTCAAAGCAAACAAACAAACAAACAAACAAACAATCAAATCTTTCCTCTTTATAATATGTATAGATATAGAAGTATAGACTAGCTTTTCACCCGGGAGTTCACTCCCGTGAGAATTTTGGTAAATTATATAGCCTATATGTTAATTCAGAGTATCAGCTACGTCCACACCAAATTTTATCAAAATTGGTCCAGCCGTTTGAGCGTGAAAGAGTAACAATCATCCATACATCCACACAAATCGGGTTTATAATATTAGTAAGAATAGACACTATTTTAGAGCGAGTCTGTTTAATACTCTCCATATGAAAACTTATTTATTACTTTAAACTAGTGATCGAAATTTCACGGGATGATTTTACCTATGAAACTGAACAACTTTTCTAAAAAATGTCATATGTAATTTAAAAAAAATACTTTTTATTCCACAGCAATCGGATGATCGCACAATTTGTTCGGACAGGTGATATTTTTAAAGTTGTTCAGTTCATTGGGCTAATTTACAACCTTAATTTTCGCTAACTTATTCAAAGTCTCCCAATTTTTTGAGTGGACAGAAAGTTGATTAGTATTTTCGTCCCTATATTTAAAAAAAATCACTAAGCGACTATGTGTTTTGTATGTATGTATTGTATTTATTCTTTATTGTACAATGATAATACAGAAGATAACAAGTTTACAGTAATATGAAGTTTACCCAGTGCGAGTACTAAAGAGAACAAAGAACTACTCAGCGAAACGATAAATTAATTTCCCTGTACACAACAAATTTTGATTTCTTCTCCAGGTGTATCCCAACCACTGTCCCCTCCAAGACTGCCGCCGCCAATGCTAGCTGTCCACGCAGCAGCTCAGCTGACGGCTCCGGCTGAACATGATTATGTCACCAGCCTGTTAGCAGCCTGGGGGCAACTGCTCATAGACGACCTGGTCGCCACTGCTAATGGGAACAAGGTACGTTGTAAGATAGAACCGACAACACTATTTCACCAGTCTGTTAGCAGCCTGGGGGCAATTGTTCATAAACGACCTGGTCGCCACTGCTAATTGAGACAAGGTAAGTTGTGAGATACAACTGACAACACTACTTCACCAGTCTGTTAGCAGCTTGGGGGCAATTGTTCATAAACAAGCTGGTCGCCACTGCTAATGGGAACAAAGTAAGTTGTGAGGTACAACTGATGACACTACTTCACCAGCCTGTTAGCAGCCTGGGGGCAACTGCTCATAGACGACCTGGTCGCCCCTGCTAATGGGAACAAGGTACGTTGTAAGATATAACTGACGAGACAACTTCACCAGCCTGTTAGCAGCCTGGGGGGGGGGGGGCAACTGCTCATAGACAACCTGGTCGCCACTGCTAATGAGAACAAGGCACAACTACACTCTACTTACTGGGTAAGATACAACTGACGACACTACTTCACCAGCCTTTTAGCAGCCTGATCTATGAGTTTAAAGACTTGGAGATATAGCTATTAAATTTAAAAAAATAACGTACTGTTGTTACTTCAAATTTATATTCACATGGGAGTAACGAAGCCACAGTCAGACAGACACACAATTGACAAACAAACACGCACAGGCGTCAATCCTATGTTTCGGAAAAAACATATAGCAGGAAAACAAAGAATTGCACTTAAAATATAACCTCAAATAAACCTAAGAATGATATTTAATATAGGTAACTTGGAGTTAGTTAACGAAACTTTAGAGGGTGATCCCACCCATAAATTAATTTTCCCATAGGAACCCGTTAGAAATTATTAAAAAATATCTCATGTTAAGGCAATCCGCTAATCGCTTTAACTAATATGAAGTCTCACAGTTCGGTTCCGATTAGCAACGTCATAATTTAAGAGTCAAGTTCATGCAAAATCGTGGTTAAAATGTCAGTTGAGTAGGCAACGAAGGCCACCGGACATGCTTTTTGCTAACTAGGATGCTGTGTCAAATCAACCGGGTAATGAGTACCCACCACTTAACCATAGTAAAACGTTTTTACACGTGAACTTGGCATTTTTCACACATTATGTTTTATGTTATTTAATTTTGACGAGAAAAACTGCCGGATATGGTGTTTTTTGTATAATTGATGATTAAGAATTTATTGAACTGAACGAGAATCCTTAAAAAAATAATTGAAACAAAATAGTCAAAGTCAAAATGACTTTATTTTTATTGAGATGGGTTAACTCTTGACCTCAATCTTAACCAAGGTTTATATTAAAGAACATGTAGGATGTTACATAAAATAATTCAAAGTATATAATATAGTGAAGTACATTAAATTATTTATATACTCCACAGAAGTTGTGCTGTAGGTACCTAATTTTTGAAAAAAAAGGTTTTTTTCTTATTTTATAGGGGTCATATAAATACACAGTCCCTGAGCCCTCCGTGTGGTAGCCTAGGCCCTAGGTGACATGACGTCATTGTTGAACGCATGGCACGCAAAAAAAGTTGAAAAATGAAAAAAAGGAAAAATTCTTTCCACTTGAATTTTTAACGGAAGTATCAGATTTTCTCCCAATTCTAGGCATTCGATTGATTCTAGCTCTTTATAACTGTTTCTATTCAGTGCCATGCAATTCAAAATGGTTAGGCTACTAAACGGTGGGCTTAGGGGCTAAAAGTTTTTGAGAGCTTATCAGGGAAATCTGGTTTTAAACTTTTTCTAATTTTCCAAATCTAGTTTTCGACCGTCTTCCCTGTATCTAAAGTATCGACAAAATAAAGCTAAGCAGTGTCTCTAATTTATACGTATTATGTATCTACAAAGACGTAATCAAAACGCCACAATAATAAGTTTAATAGTATAATGATGCCATTACTTTTTATGAGGGGATCGCTTTGCAGGTAAATGAGGTTGCTAAGGAAAAAACTTTGAAAATATGTCTACTAAATATACGCATGCGAGAGTTCGACAGATTTTCAATTAATAACTATAGTTCCTACAGTTTGTTTTCTGGCTCTTTTCATATTAATCTATTCACTAACTTTTCGCTCGAAAATTCGTCTGCGAATAAAAGTTGCCTATGTCACTATTAAGCATTAATCTATGTCTGTAAGCATTCCAGTGTTCCCACGGGAATCAAATTGAGTCCTCTTATTTCTCAACATTTCGTAGTCTCTTCTAAAATTGACCTTCCATGACACTCTGAGAAATTATAGTAAAAACAAATGATAGTTGACGAAAAAAATGGTATTGTTCAAAAACAAAAGGAAGCCGAATTTGGAAGACATAATAAAAGCCAATTCATAGAAATCTAACAAAGAAAATCAATAAATGCTGTTATGGCCTTGTATAGACGATAGAGAAGTGCCGCATAGCCTACGATTACAAACAACCTTTCTACCGGAGGACTACCTCAGTAAACGGGAAAAAAAAATTAAGGTCAACGTACCTTGCGTCTTCGAGAAAAAATACTTTTATGAGCAGATGTGGGTCAAAAAACTGCCATACTTTTAAAACAGAAGTATCTCAGTATATAATCGACTCTATTTCCTTATTAAAGACAACATCAATGTTTTTCTTTGTAAAGGAACACTTAAGCTAATAGAAATCAAAATCAATACAATAGTATCAAAACATTGTTTGAAATAGATACTATTTTTACATATTTAACGATTAGATTGTTTACATGACATAAAAATAAATAAATATAAATGCTTCGACAATTTAAACAGCGCCATCTAACCACAAACTAATGAAGGCTTGTACCAGGGTGCTAGATAAATGATAGTGCAAAATTATTGTACTTATTTTACTTTAGTTACGAGTAGGTATCTAAAATGCATGGCACTGCACTGAAATAAATGTTTAAAAAAAAATTTAACTTTACAGTTACAGTCAACAGCCAAAAATAGCTTTCTTTCATAGAACATTCAGAATGTTACTAAAAATAAATCAAAATTGAGAATTAAATTAGCATTTTTAACTTTGCGCCTATTCGTAAAGGTGCAATCTTCCTCAGAGAGGCAATAAACTCCGAGGGTTGCTTTCCTTATTTTACTTAATTGATTTAATACCTGAATAACTCTGGAGCTGAGCAAGTTATTCCCATGGCTGCTTGTCTAACAGGTAATAAAAAATTCAATAATAGCCCTTTTTACAAGTTCTTGTTTAATTATTGTCCTAAAAGCTAAGTTGCTCTCTTTGTAAGTTGCTCTCGTGATTCCTGTAACACAGTATCTTGGTATATATCTCGGTATATATCGTCTGATTGCATAACGCTTCGTGATAGTTCGAGAGGTCACGCGAAGAAAGGTTACGTTATAGTGAAAGCCCAGCCAGTTCCTTATGGGTGCGCCTTTGGTGTTGTATGGTTATACTCATATTGACTTGGTAGGTTAATAATCGTTTAGCGGTTATGGCAAGTGGATTGAGTGTTAAGTAATAAACTTAACGTAGGTAATTTTTTTAAAATTAAGAAGTACTTGTGATTTTATGACAAGCTTTTTTGTTTCTTTTACCAGCCCATGTACATTCCCACCGAGGGGTGCGGGCCTCTTACCAAACACGAAGGGAATTTAGCTAGCCAATGCGGGTTGGTGGACCGCGCGGTTATTGTAAAGAATTTTGTTAGACAAGTTTAGTGGGTTCCATCATGATGCATTTCCAAATTCAAACGCAAGATAAATGAAAGCTTGAAAGATTCCATTTTCCTGTAGTCGATTCAGCATCTCTAGCACGATAACGACAAACTCGCGCTCGGCTCACGCTGAAACTTCACTTTGATTGCGCGAGGGTCCCGTGCAAAGGCTTGCTCGCCCTATGGCGTTGTCAATGTTGACATTTTGACATAGGACTGTGGTGTTGTCGTGGCGCTGTCACTATCGTACACGGCCTGCTGAAGTCTATACCTACTCTCATAAATGAAAAGTATCTGCATATGCAGGGGTAGCTGGTTTACTATTTAAAGCTTTTGTTGTATGTCAGTTTATTAAAGGTTTGTTTACATCAATAAAAACAAATTATGAATATATTTTATAAAACTAAGATATCTTACATATAGATAATTAAATAAGATAAGCTTCATAGCTTGCCTAAAAGGGCATAGCATGCCGGTAACTTAGAATTTGGACTAGAAATAGACTAATAACCTTCCTTGACACAGTTAGCTTGGTCAGCGACTTCGTTTAAATATTTATGTAAACTCTGTCAGTGAGTTAGTCGGTCATAGTGTTAACTTTTATCCTACTACATTTTATAGGCTAACGCGAATGTTTGCACGTTCGTTACCTTTTCGTAAAACAACTAGGTACAGCGCTATTGTTTTCTTATTGTGGCAAAAAAGCGATTCTTTTCATAAAATCGAACAACTTTACCTAAGGAATCCATAAAACATTTACAAAAAAAAGACTTTTCATACTAAGAAAATCAGCTGGTCGCTCGAGTTGTATCTAGAGTCGAAATATTTCTTTAATTTTTTTTTCATGTATTCCTTGTAAAAATTTGTTTAGTTTTAGTCCTCGCTAACTAATAAGTCACCCAATATAAGTTTTTGGAAGTCACGGACTCATTTAGCCATAATGTTAATGTTTACTACTAAGTTATAAAAAATGTTTAGTAGCCTGGACGTATGCCAGCGTCGATTTTGTAAAACTAGTTTAAAACAGTTAATAGAATAAATCTACAATAAACAGGAAATTGAAAAATGCCTCAATTTAAACAATATTTCAGTTTCTTTGGTTTCAGTTTTTATAAAAGAATAATGTTTTTGCTCTTAGTAACGATCCAGTGAAAGGCAAATAGGAGGTCGAAGATGTAAAATGGTCATAATTGATTTATTATCAAGATTTTTTATAAATTATGGTGACTTTAAATTAGCGAAACTTTAACGGGCAATTATTTCCATAAAACAAACAAACTTAAGGGATACGTAGTTTTATTTAAAAAAATTCCTCTCTTCATACTATGACATTCTGGTGACTGCTTTAGTGAGTTAATCCTTAATTTTTGCTAAATATTTTAAAATCACCCTATTCAGGGAAAAAGAAATATTATATGAGAAATATTTCTCATTCGAAGAAATGTACAGAAAATCAGATAATATAAACTTGAGAAGAAGCGATTATATACAAGGTAACTTTTTAATCAGTACACAAAATTTTCTTACGGTGTCAGTAACGTTGATAGAACATAAATAAGAAGGAAAACATTTTTTTTCCAAAATTTTCAGATTTTGATACCCCTTTTTAACGTCTTAGAGGATGAATTTTGTAAAACGCAGAAACACGGTTGTCACAAATTGTGTTGAAGAGTACTATTACCAAGTTTCAAGTCAATTGGACAAAGTTATTTTTTTTTTCATACAAAAAAATAATAATTTATTTTCATGCTTCAGACGATCTAGCTTGAAATGTTTATATGAAACGATATAAAACAAAAAAATACTGGTCTGTTAAATTTTCATAAAGTTTACATATCTACAAAAAAATTGTGTACTGATTAAAAAATAACCCTGTATATGCATCTCATTTAATGATAACAGCAAGTGCAAATCAATAGAATAAGTAGTCTTATTTACAAAGACATTTATAAACTTTTCATGATGTTAGATTTTCACATTATTGGTAATGTAACCTTCAAAGTATAATATTATGTTGCTTGTAACAACTATGTTTATACATATATATGAAAACACCAGCATATTAGAAGCTTTGTTGACTGGTGCCAGTCACTTGGTAAGAAGTAGTTTGTGTTTGCAGGGCGATGGAGATGACTGATTGTTATGAAAGGCACTTCTTAGACTGTCATTACAGTAATCGAACATAACACTTACTGATATGACTTTCTTTCTAAAATAGAAGGCCGGAAAGAACGTACAGTTGCTATAAGACAACCTTCACTGTATGTTAAATTAAGTCTAGAAGATTATACGAAAGTAGATTAGCAACTAGCACGTGCGTCTGATTTTAGGTCGTATCTGTTATACCTAAAAAGTCCAAACTAATATTTTCTTCGTTATTAGGTAAGCGTCGTTATCTTAAGTAGGTAAATATATTTTTGATGAACGAAATTCTTGCTGAGTTCAAAGAACGTTTTGCCAATCTTTCAAATTGGAACGGGAAAATATCAAAATGTAACGCGACCTACTTATTCACTATGAAAATAGCCACTTCTTTGAACCTTTTCTGATTCCATAACAAAAGTACCTCTGTACATTTAAAATGTGCGATCTACGTTAGTACTTAGTAAATATGGTAATTTGATAATAATCAAAAAATCACCACTGATAATTAATTATTTTTTCATCCAAGAACTAATACAATCTCATTCACACCATATCAAATCTATACTAAAAAAATGCATATATTGCGTTTACATACCGTCAGCATCCGATTTCCGAGGCACGCGTCATATTTAAGCAATTATCTTTATTATTATCTGGCACTACACACATGAACAAAAACAAAAAGTATCACACGCACAAAACTTTCACCAAGCGCGAGCGCACCTCGCGTCCGAATACGTAATACGCGTAATTTCATTTGTTGATTCATATTGTATAATACACATTGTCAAGCACAAGATAATAGTTTGAAGATCTATGAATAGAATTGAATAGCTATGTCCCGCAGTTCCACAGTCTTAGCCATTAGGATAGTATATATTTTCAAGGGCTCTGTCAGAAATACATTTTTCAAGGATAGGCTTTGTTTATGTTTTCACATAACTAGAGCTGCGTTTAGGAATGTTTGTTGTAATATTAACTGATGTTTATTATTTGTTTTTGTTTTTATTTCAGTGCAACGGTCCCTCCTGTGAATACGTCCGATCCGCCCCGGTGCGAAACATCGACTCTTGTGGATTCGGTACGTCAAAAGTTGTTTTATTTTTCTTATAAAACTGTTTATCAATAATCCCATTATAATTTCTTCTATAATACGTTTAAAGCTCATTGAACGTAATTGAATAATGAATTCAAACACTAGCTCTGGTTTTAACAATGGGAAATTAAAAGACGTACCTAACGTCGAAAGCGATTAGGTTGTTTAGGATTTGATAGCTTTACTCTTCATTTAACTTCACTAGTAAATGACAGGTATAACGATGATATGTGTATAAACAAAACTTAACGATAGAGAAACCATACGTGTAAAACTTAAGGATATCTTTCACCCGAAGAAACTGGGCATCGATTTTGTAACTGAAGTTATGTGTCGATGGAACGGAGGCCATTTTATCTGTTCATGTAGCGAAATTGAGACCTATTTAATTTTCATATATTGCTGACAACCACCCCGACCAGCAGCGCCACCGCCAACCAATCGTAAAGTTGCAAACTACCTAACAACTGAAAATTCAGTTGGCGGTGTTGCCATCTAGGATAGTCTCAATTTCGCCAGCTGAACGGATAAAATGGCAACCATTCCATCGACACACAACTTAAGTTACAGAATCGGGGCTCTGAACAATTTGCCTTGCGGTTAAGCCAATGACATACAAAAAGCAATCACATAATACCGATAGACGATGCGTATGACATTGATATTTAGGACGCCGTTCTTCATGAATATTCATACAAACGTTCTAAACACATTAAAGATTAAAATAAAGTTTTTAATGAGTGTGTAAGCTTATGGTTACGTATGTAGAGTCGGCAAATTAGACTTACTGGTTCTGGTTTTTCATTTGTAGTATTGCCAACTTTAAGGTAAATTTTAAGTTGCAACAGGGCATACTGCTGCAAACACAAGCTTACGCTCTCGCCCCGTAAGGGTAAAAGGAATAAAAAGTTATCGGTTAACTTGAAAAAAACCCCTCTTGCGTGTTTGTGTGTTCAGTATGCAATGAGTTTGCAAACTTTACGTTACATTACCAACTCCAAATATGTAATGTCTCTGTCTTTATGAGGTAGGCAAGCACTAAGAAAGGATTTTTCGAAATTCCTAAGGGAAAAACGTTCCGGGCATTCTCTAGTTTTCACAAATTTAAAGTTACCGTTTTTTTATCAGAACAAAGGGAGCAAATGAATTTGGCCACGGGGTTCTTGGATGGATCTGCTCTATACGGCAGCTCAGAGAAGGAACTTCGCTCGCTTCGACTCTACGACGCAGGGAAACTGGACCTAGGCTCATGTCGCAAGTAAGTCGTTCTAATAAACTTAACAGTAAACGGAATATTTTGTTTATTTTGTTTTGTTTTGTTACCACAGCCAACAGTACTTTAATACTCAATACTCAAGCTGGTACGCAACCACCCTACTAAGGAAGTCCGACGCCAAACAGCTTGATGTGTTCCGTCGGTGCGTAGGAGTACCAGTACCTTAATAGCCATTCTCTGGGTTAACTCGCTCTATCGTCGACCTCATCTATGACCTTGGTCAAGATTAAGGTCAAGAGTTAACCCTTCTCATTATAAAAAAACTCATCATTTTATTGCATCCATAGGTCTATTAAATAGGTGTAATTACAAATTAATATAGTATCGGACCTCGTTCTAGGGCGCTGCAATTAAAAGGGGTAAACTTATTCTAGTCGCTTAATTAGTGAGATCCATTCGTGTGTGTGTGTGTGTGTGTGTGTGTGTGTGTGTGTGTGTGTGTAAGAGTGAGAAAGAGAGAGTGTATGTTTTATGATAGTGTAACGTTCATATCTTTCTTATTCTTTAAAGATATTAAAAAAACTATTCATAAGATACAACATTTCAATTACAATCATAATTGTTTTATCCAATACCCAATTTCGATGTAAATAACGCGGATCCACATTGAAAATTGAAGTAGTGACATAGCTGGGATTCCTACTGTCGTCATACAGTAGATTGTATGCAAATTCACAAGCCGATCAACCTTCGGATGAGTCGCATTCCTACTGAGATTTCCATCCGAAGCGTGACATGGGCCTAGTGCAATAAATCTGCATAATTTTTATTGAGTCTGGCGTTAACAAGCTTACTGAGAAGATAGACGTCATTCGTTTAGTCAAATCAAATGTATTTTACCAGTTTTGAACTTATTAAAACAACAAAAAAAAGTAACCACAAAAGTCTATAACAATATGTTTTCATTGAATACTGGCATTTATGTGGATATTTTGATTAATTAATAATTAGTTTTTCATTAATCAATTTGGGAATAACAATAACTTTTATTAACATATAAATGGTAAAAAAATGCTGTTCCGTGTGTATTATTCCGTTTGTCTTGATGAGCCTATTTTTTAAGCATTTTTAGTAACAACTAGTTTTTTACTAATACATTTTATATTTGTGATTACAATGATAATTGACCGAGCGAAGGCAAAGCGTCTCCATTTCAGCTTGGGCAAAATTGCTTTCGTATATCTGTCCGGCTGTTCTCTACATTTTGTGAGCAAGTTCGATAATTACATGGAGCTTTCGTGTCTATTCACATTTTGAAAACTTTTCCGAGCAGCCGAACCATGAGGGTTGTAAACGTAAAGAATATCATATTTCAAGTCTTATCACCTTAAATCGATTCTTCGATACCGGCAAACACGATTTTATTTGAACAATATCTGTTCTTTCAGATGCAATGATGGCAGTCCAGCAGCCCCTCTATACAAGGCTCTGCTTTCGGAACACAATCGTATCGCCGGGGACCTGTACTCTTTGAACCCCTTCTGGGATGATACCACCCTCTTTCTGGAAACCCGCCGAGCTGTGGCCGCCATTGTCCAGCATATCACTTTCAATGAGTTCTTGCCTGTTTTGCTTGGAGAGGTAAAAGTGATATCTTACCTTTTTTATGAACGCCACATATTTAAAAATAATTTTAGCGAAAGAAAAATGTTCGGCGCGAATGGGACTTTAATCCTCAACCTCAGGATTAGATGTTATGGTGCTTTAATCACCTGAATTATCCCTCGCGCGGGTAAGCGTTTTAAAAATACTAAATGCCAAATATATCCCTGTAGGTTTCAAGGGACACAAATAAAGGCAAACTAACACTGAGACCCTATAATAATAACAATAAAATCATTTATTTTCAGGCAATTAGGCTCATAGATAAATACCTTACAGACTAACATAATATAAAGTATAATTTAAAACTTAATTCCGGGTGTTTTTCCGGGGGTGCCTGCAACCGGGAATCTCCCTCGGAAACGGCGGAACACCACGCCCTCCGGCAAAAAGCTCAAAAAAAGTCATCATATAAAAATTATCTGATTTTTACGCAAATGCCCCCACCAACAATCGAGGAACCATTAATTTAGAAACTTCGTTACTAGCCATTGTACCGAACCAATCGTCTTCGTCTTTATCAAATAATTGATTTGTTTGCTATATTTTCCAGGTAGGCATGGCAAAGGCAGAGCTGAAGCTGACTTCCCTTGGCTTCTGGCGAGGATACTCCAGCGCCAACCGCGGTGGTACCTACTCTGAGCTCGTGGCAGTCGCTCCTATTTTCAAAGCTATGATGAACGAAAAACTGGTGACTATTTTTTATTTATACATGTAATTTATACATGTAAAGACAGTAGGATCCCAAGTTTTATTTTTTAACGTAATGTACACAATTACTGATTGTTAAAGATAAAAAAATATTAAATGAAACACCTACACCGTAGAATAAAAAAACCCTGTAACAGTTGTTTGAAGTTATAAGGCTTCGAATTGGCTGTCATATTTGCACGCTATTAATATGACATCAAATATGCAGATTTATAGTCTCAATCAACTGTCAAAAGTGCTTTTGAGCTGCGGCCGCTGTCCATACTTTTCAAATTTTTTCACCAAAAGATAGAGTAAGATTGAATTGATAATTATCTACATTGCAACGCTGTAAAGAAGACATTCGGCTAGCTGAAAAAGCGCTTACAAAATACAGACATAAAAACAAATGTCAAGGATGTTTCAGCTAACTTTCTTTTCCTTTTTTTTCAGAAAAACACAACTACTTTATACGACCTGATCCACACAAGTGCCCACCGTGTGTCCCGCTACACCCAATCAGAGCAATGGGATCTCAACCGCTCCCGTGACCATGGAGTAGCTTCTTACTTGAAGGCATTACGGTTGTGTGAGCCAACAACCAACATCAAGTCTTATGGGGACTTCGAGAAGTTCGGGTTTGACAGGAACCAGCAGGAGATGATTGCTGATATGTACAAGTAAGTGAATGGATCTATTTCGTTCCACTCATCAATCACGTTACATTTGACAGTGATTTATCATTTGGGATATTTTCTATTAAAATCCACACCTGATCTTTTTCTTTGTAACTTTTGTCCTGATTCGCTTTTAGATACGCTCGATAATATTGTTATTAAAACTATAAAGTTACATATTCCATCAATGTAGGTTTAGACTGTACTTTCTGTGGTAAGAATAAGTAGATCTTTGTGAATTTATAAAATAATGCATATCGTTCGAATTAGACTTAAAATAAATTACCAATGACATGTAGAAGTAAGTACCTACCTATTTCATTTTAAGTAATTAAATGACCTTTAATACTTTACAGAAGTATCGAAGATGTAGAGTTGATGATCGGGGGAGCTATGGAGAAACCAGCCACTGGTGCTGTGGTCGGGTCTACCTTCGCTTGCGTCCTTGCTCTGCAGTTCGCCAACTTAAAAAAAAGTGACAGGTAAAGTTCAAAGCACATCATTGTCAAACTAGCTTTCCACCCGGGACTTTGTTTCCGAGAGAATTTGTGAAAATTATGTAGCCTATAATTTTAACATATCCAGGGTGTCAGCTACCTCCATAGTAAATTTTATCAAAATTGCTCCAGTCATTTGAGCGTGAAGAAGTAACAAACATACACACACACTCACAAACTTTCGTCTTTGTATATTAGTGTGAAGTATAATGATGTGAAAGGAGTATGAAAGTGGAATAACTTATTGACCGTTGCGACTAAACTAAACTGATTTCAGATTTTTGGATCCATTCGGTGACGGTCAAAAGCCAACTGCGGTATTGGCTAATGGTTAAGTCGTACCATATCGGCCACGGTAGTTACAGTCAAAGTTTTTTAAGAAGACTAGTCAGCTGACAGGTGGACCTATAACTCTAAAATTAATAATGTTTTGTAACCCTCGAAATATAAACGGTTGAACCAATTTTTATCAAATATAGCTAAGAATCATCTCTATTACGTCAGTTGAAACAAAAAAAACCGCATCGAAATTGGTCCACTCATTTAGGAGCTAAGATGCCACAAACAGACACACGGATACCCAAACACAGATACACTCGTCAAACTAATATTTTTTAATAGGGGTTCAAAATGAAATTCGGCTAGAAAATATTTAACCATGAATACCTACTTTGTTTCAGATTTTGGTACGAAAACGACATACCTCCCTCCTCTTTCCTCCCGGAACAACTGGGTGCCATCAGGAAGGTTTCCCTTGCCGGTCTGCTGTGCGCTGCCGACGACACTCTCAACATGGTACAGCCCAAGGCTTTCGTTAAGGAGGATCCTTATTTGTGAGTTTTGGTCGAAACCTTTTTGATTCCACGCGCTTATAAAGTTCGCACGAGCAAGATATCAATGTCATCTTTTTTTCTGAGCTGAATTTGACATCTTCTTTTCTCATTGCGAAAGCGTCTTTCGTTTCTTAGTTATCTAAGACTTTTCCAATTTCAGTGGAATTTTCCTCAGCAAAATTTATGATTTAAAAAAAATGCTTTTTTAATACATATTTCCTTCTTTAACATTGAAAATCATTTATTCGGAATAACTCCATTTCACAATAGAAAAAAAAACAACAATAACAGCGGAAAACACGAATATGCTATTTTGCGGAGACTAGTTTTTTCAACCTTACCTTTTGCTTCATGTCCCAGAAAAAAAATTAAGAACTAAATTCACATATTCCAGAAACGCAGCTCAGCAATGTGCTCAACACAACCGCCTCGAGCTAGCAGCATGGCGTGATGAGAGCGGTGCCAAAGCTGCTGAACGACTCAGCCAAGACATGATTGCTACTGCTTTGGAGAAAGCTAAACAAGAAATGGCGGATAGGAAGAAACTCGAATACATGCTGTGGGAAGCCCGTAAGTGAAAAAAATCAAAGAAACACGCTCTGTACCCGTTACATTTCCATTCCTTTGTAAGTAACTCAAAATTAACAAAGTTGCAACTTAAGACTGCTAAGGCATCAATGATTAACCAATGAACGAACTAACCCGTTCAACCTAGTGGCTAGTAATTTGTTTCAAATCTACGGTTCCTTGATTCGATACCTTGATAGGTCTATGTCTATACAAGGTGAAACCTTAGTGTTATTCTTTGAGTATGTGGTGATTATTATTATTTAAACAGTTTTACCGATATAATTCTATTTGTATGTGAAATATCAAAGATCATGATACAAAATTAAAATATTATTTAAATTAAAGTTTCTGCTGCGGTTATTTCAGGGGAAGTCACCAACTCAAATTCTAAATCATGTTATTCCTTCAGGGGGCGGCGCTGATCCTAAGTCTCCAGTTGGCACAGCAGCATCGTTCTCAAAGGCCAACAAATACGCGCTGAAACTCGCCAACTCCTCCTTGTTCTTCGAGTTCGCTACCAACGAGTTGCTCAATTCTCTCAATGTTGGGTAAGCTCAATGTTGTTTAACCACATGAATTGGACTAGAGTCTTCTTAAGCCGAGTGACTATCCTTTCTATTGAACGATAATAACTTGATAAAATTGATTTTTTCAATACAAAGAAAAACTTAAGTCCTAAAATCAAACCTTGTGGTGTTCGACTTTATGAAATTCAAAATTCTAATTTAACAAATAAAATAACGGGGACAGGTAGGGATACAGACTAGAAGAAGAAGAAATGCATGGAAATATTTAGATGACAATCAAATCAAACCAACACGCGTTATATATATCTATCAAGAACACTATATTTAAGTTTTTCTTTACAACCCCATTACATATTTTTATCGTGTCGCTCCCATTGAACTTGCTGGGCATGAAAATATATTTAGCGTACTAAACAAAGGTATTGTTATTACATTTACTCAAACATATCCTTCTCTATTCCAGCCACAACCGTCGCAAACGCCAAATATTCGACGATGCACTTGGCTTCAGCACAACAAACGACTTCGTAGACTCCCTCCAATCCGTGGACGTCAGTGGCTTTGTCGGCCAAGACCAAGGCCCCACCATCGAGCCTCAATGTGATGACAACGGATCTTGCGATGCTGATAATCCTTTCAGAACGTATACCGGATACTGTAATAATTTGAGGAATCCTAATCTCGGAAAGAGTTTGACCACGTTTGCAAGATTGCTACCGCCTGTTTATGAAGATGGTGAGAAAATTTGGCATTTCTAATAATACTACATTCATTGCTGGTTTTCCTATTACAATTTTGACAATTTTGTTCCTAAATTACCTAATTACCTACATTAAATATACGAATTTTATTATTATTATTATTAACATTGATATAAAAGTCGCCGTTTGTGGATACGACAAAACGCTGCGCGGAAGTTTATAATTTTATCTTATTTCTATAAGTATCTTAAAACTGAACGCCGATGTTTCAATATAAACTGCGACGAGCAAATAAGGATAAGAATATTGTTTTCCTGTGGTATCGTAAAAGACTTATGGGATCTGCCATTAACCACCACCACCAAGGACTGATGATGAACAGCAGCATCGACATTGTAGACACATAACTCCAACCCGTAAACCACCTGCTCAGCGTGGAAAATAATTATGACCAAAACACGCTAATTTAAGCAGTAAGACTTACATGGGTTGATCACAAAAAATAAGTCTTTCTTATTATTAAACTCTTTGTTTCCTTTTCCAGGAGTAAGCCGTCCTCGCATTAACTCAGTGACTGGAACCCCGCTCCCCTCCCCCCGCATAGTCTCCACGGTCATTCACCCCGATATCTCCAATCTGCACACACGGTATACCCTCATGGTTATGCAGTTCGCTCAGTTCCTGGACCACGAGCTCACTATGACGCCTATTCATAAAGGTGAGGATTAGACTATACTATAGTATAGACTATACAATTTGTATACTAGATAGAAGAAAATTGGTTTCTGTGATAAATGGTTTTCCAGCCTCACATCAAAGCACTTTCAGTCAGGAACATTGAACAATTGCATTCCATAAATTAGGAAATAATTTTAAATCCAAGTTTGACTTAACAGTTTCTGTGATGAGCTTTTAGGAGCAGGGACATTTACTTATTCTGTCATTCTACGTCCAATACTTTGGGGACGGATCGGATGTCATTATTACTTTCTTTTTTGCTATGCAGACAGTGACAGATAATATCGGTTATAAATGCCTATTTGACTAGCCGCGCCGTTGTCATCATGTACATCTGAAGAATATCTGTTTCTAAATGAAAATTAAACTCTTTATTCCCTCTAGGTTTTCACGAGTCCATTCCTGACTGCCGATCCTGTGACTCTCCAAGGACCGTGCATCCGGAATGCAACCCCTTCCCGGTGCCAAGAGGAGACCACTATTATCCCGAAGTCAATGTCACCTCTGGGGAGCGGCTCTGCTTCCCGTTCATGAGAAGTCTGCCTGGACAGCAACAACTTGGTAAGATTAGCAGCTTATTTATGATATCAATGTTTACTTTATCCAATGTTTGTTTACTGATTGTTTGGACCAAAGATATCCATTTTACTATCACTATACATCTTACTAAATAATTGGTCCGAACGTTTAAGATTCGTGTCGAAGTTTTTTCTTTTTTCTTCTGTTCTATTCTAGAATTCTCCAGATGTCTAGTCTAGCAATTAAATAACATATGAAATATTTTCTAAAAAATAAAAATAAAATAGCGTCTCAAATTTACTTCTCCAGGCCCTCGTGAGCAAGTAAACCAGAATACTGCCTTCATCGACGCGTCAGTAATCTACGGCGAGAATCCCTGCATCGTCCGCAAGTTGCGCGGTTTCAACGGACGTCTTAACGCTACTGATCACCCACTCAGCGGCAAGGACTTACTTCCACAATCCGACAGCCATCCCGAATGCAAGGCTGCCAGTGGACTCTGCTTTATTGCCGGTGAGTTCAACATTTTCTTTGATTTTATTTGATTTATCTTGTCTATCTGTTATCTTGATCAATTGACAGATATGAGTCAGTCAGAAACAACACCAAGGTTTCCTTAGACGCTGTAAAAGCATCCTTGCTTTTATTAAGAAAATTTTGCAATAATAGATCATTGCAACTATTTCTATTAAGTACATCATCAATCTACTCGATCTCAAATCCTATTTTCCCAACAGGAGACGGTCGTGCTTCTGAGCAACCTGGTCTAACAGCAATCCACACAATCTTCTTAAGAGAACACAACCGCGTCGTAGAAGGCCTCCGAGGAGTCAATCCTCATTGGGATGCTGACCTTTTGTTCGAACATACTCGTCGTATTGTTGCTGCTTCTTTTACTCACATCATCTACAATGAATTCCTACCTCGTCTTCTCTCCTGGAATGCTGTCAATCTTTACGGACTGAAGCTGCTGCCTTCTGGTAAGATCATGAGTGTGTTTTTCAAGTAAATTCAAGGCGTTCACGCAATGTTGTCTAATTCATAATTCACAATTTAAAACAGTAAATCTACAGCAGATAAAAATAGCTGATAAGTCATATTTTTTATTAAATGCTTCAATAAGTGTAGAACTGTAAATCCTTTTAAAAAATTACTGGATGCGCAATAATTTTATTTCCGATTCTCTGGCTGGGTTTGTTACTGCTAATTTCGTTGTTCTTATTTTGGACTACTCAAATTTTCCACAGGATATTACAAGGAATACTCTCCTACCTGCAACCCAGCTATCGTGACTGAGTTTGCAACAGCTGCGTTCCGTATCGGTCACTCATTGCTGAGGCCGCACCTACCAAGACTGTCTCCAAGCTTCCAACCTGTTGAGCCTCCCATTTTGCTGCGAGATGGATTCTTCAAACCTGACATGTTCATTCAAGTGAGTTTTTTATATGACTAGGCTATTGATGGAGTAAAACATAGTTCAGAAAAGCAGGGGCCTAGGCATCGAGATATCGAGTTATGAGTAAAGTAGAACACTAAAAAACCTCTTATCGTGGTGGCAAACACCGTAAAAACGTGCCATTATTTGACCTACCAAATCCTGGATCAGGTCAATTGCAATAAGGTTGAACACTTACTTGAAAATAAATAAAAAATCTAGGTGAACAATTTTTTATTTATTTTCAAGTAAGTGTTCAGGTATTCAGAATAATTTACTTTATTAAGTAAATTATTATTAATACCTGACCATGGGACCCAATTCAATATTTAACCTTTAATCAAGATTTTTATTTTATTTTTATTCTTAAGTCTACAGCATTATCAAAATTTTTAATTTTTCTAAACATTTGCCAATTACAGACTTAAAATTTGTTATCTTTACATACATGGATTTTGGTGGGTACATTTTTAATGAAACATTGTAAAATTAAATGAAAACAACAAACTAATCAAAACCAGAAGCAATCTAGTAGTATATTTGACTATGTAACTATTCCTTAGGTTTATCTTAACTTTCTTTTCAACAGCACCCGCCAATGGTAGATGAGCTGATGCGTGGTTTGTCGTCCACTCCGATGGAAACCCTCGACCAGTTCATCACCGGCGAAGTCACCAATCATCTCTTCGAAGACCGCAAGGTTCCGTTCTCTGGCGTCGACCTCATTGCCCTTAACATTCAAAGAGGCAGAGACCATGGAGTTCCAAGTTATAATAACTACAGAGCTCTTTGCAACTTGAAGAGGGCAGCTACCTTTGAAGATCTGTCCAGGGAAATTCCTGATGAGGTTATTGCTAGGTAAGTTTTGTTTATCTTCTTCCAATGTGTCGATGGCATTTGCATGTATATCAAAGGTTCGTTGTTTGTTTTATGATGATGCGATGACTTTTTGGCTACCTTGACACTTACTTTGTTTCATAAAGAAAGGAATAAGGAGTTTTATTAAAAACCTCTTCTTTTGCCTTCCAGACTGAAGCGCATCTATCCGACTGTAGATGACATAGACCTGTTCCCTGGCGGTATGAGTGAGCGGCCCTTACAAGGCGGTCTGGTAGGCCCCACTTTTGCATGCATCATCGCTATCCAATTCAGACAGCTTAGGAAATGCGATCGGTTCTGGTAAGTCAATAATCCTTTATATTACAAGCTAACTAACTTATGAGCTAAGTATATCGTGGCATTGAGGTTGAACCATGTTAGTTATGCGGTCCTTTCCTCCTTATCGTCAAAGTATAATCTATTACATATTTTGACCAGTGTCAATTTACAAAATGCCAAGTAGTTTCTGACTTAGTTGACAACAGCTGGGAGCGATGGTCCTTGTAAGTTAAAACGTGGCCTTGGAACAGTTCGTGATAAATTGTCATCACTAAGTTGCACCACCCCGTTTATGTCGCTGCACCTCCCAATGTTTCCAACTTCAGCGATCGATTCCAAACAGTAGGCGACATTCGGCTATGAGCGCTTTATATTTAAACATTGTTATAACATAAAAAAAATTCAATGAGGCATTACCCCTAGTCTGATTGTGTTTTTAAAGCATAAAACATTTTTCGCTACCGATGCTAAATTCCATCTCTCCTGATTACGCTGAAACTTCGTCTTAATATTGGTTATTAAATTTGTACAAAAATGAAATAAATACATTAATTTCCAGGTATGAAAACGACAATCCCGCAGCTCGTTTCACGGAGCGACAATTGTCTGAGATCCGAAAGATTACCCTTTCAAAAGTAATTTGTGAAAACTTCGACGTGTCCACTGATATCCAACGCGCTTCTTTCGATCTACCTAGCAATTTCCTGTGAGTATCTTTGTGTTTCAGAACATAGTAAACTGAACTACTTCACTTCGACTAAAATACAAATCTGAACGATTTTTCCAAAGCACTCAATGCAAAATTCTAAAAAAAAGAGTGGCCGTATTTTAGTACTTTATTCCTCAAGAAAGTGGTTCAGTTTTTTAAACAGCTGATACACATTCTGAAGTTTCCGTTATTTTTAAAACTGGTAAGGAAGTCTTAAAACTGTATAAATATGTGACGCTAATTCTACCAACGTGCTTCGTTCCAGAAATCCCCGCGTTCCTTGCTCATCGCTGCCTCAAATAGACCTATCAGCGTGGAGAGAGAGCTCGGCCCAGGGCTGCCTCATCGCCGGGCGGTCAGTCGCCGTGGGGGAGTCGGCCTTCCCGTCGCCTTGCACGTCTTGCATCTGTACTAATGAGGGGGTTAGTATACATTATATATTTCTTACTTCTTACCAGCCCATATACGTCCCCACCGAGGGGCACGGGCTTCCCTGCGAAACACGAAGGGGATTTAGGCCATAGTCCACCATGCTGGCCCAATGCGGGTTGGTGGACTTACATATTTTATAGAAGAAAAATTGTATCCTTACACGCTGAATTGGGAGTAAAAGAAAAACTTAGCTGCGTTAATGTAGAAAAAATTGAGGCAGTTCCTAGAGTACCGAAAAAATTACGGCAATAACAGCGGTGATAGCTCAGTTAATAATGAGCCAGACCTGTAACCGGAAGTTTGCGGGTTCAAATCCTGGTGCGGGCTTGTACCACTAAATTTGTTTTTTCGGATTTATGTTCACATTTTTTATCACTTGCTCAGCGATGAAGGAAAACATCGTGACGAATCGCACGCCTAAGAAAATTCGTTTACGTAAGACGATCTCTTTCGGGTTGTCAAGGGAGGCCCGTGCTCCTCGGTAGGGACGTATATGGGCTGGTAAGTAAGTAAACTTACAATATTACGGGTTTGACAATGTTACGATAGCCTGTGCGATAGCATACTGTATTGCGCAAGACACATAATAACTCCAATTCGACTTCCAGGCTCAATGCGCATCCCTTCGCATCACGGACTGCGCCCAGCTGCTCCGCGAGTGGCCGCGCGAAGCAGTTCTACGTGATGACGTGTGCACGGCGCAGTGCCCGCCGCCGCCCGCCGCCCCGCGCGCCCCCCGCAGACACCCGCTCAACTTCAAGTTCCCAGACCTGACGCCTTTTATAGCCAAGTGAATTTAGGTATTGTTGAATGGGTGACTAAATTGGTTAGACAACATTGAGGATGTGAATTAGCTGCCCGAATTGAAGTTTCTTCAAGCAATTGGTCAAAAAAGATATGAAAAAAATATCGTAGAAATAATAGTTCAGTAGGTAATAGCAAATCGCCTTCACAAAAGACATACTTATAAGAGATAAAAATAATAACAGTTTTTTTAATTTTATAAGAATGCGGGGGTGGCCTTTGCCCAGCAGTGGGATCTTGTAGGCTAAATGTAAAAAAGTGTGTCTTTTTGGGAAAGTTATTCAGTTTAACAGGCTAATTCATGACTTTAATTTTATTTTTGCTATCTAATTTAAGAGGTGACTTTTTAAGAGTGACTGTTGGATTTTCTTCTAGCTTGATATTTAATTTGACAATGTTTAATCTCACAGAAGGCTTTATAGCCAAATAAACATCATGAATTGGAGACACGGTAGTGCCCACTGCCCCCGCCAAGTTGTGCTGAACTCAATATGCTGTATAATTAATTTTTGGAGAGATATTAACAAAGCAAGATTAACTTTTACAATTTTTTCGTAGAAGTGGCATATTTACCTCTTATAACTTCATTTTAAAACTAATTTCAAGTCAGAGAATCAATCTCAAATCACTCTTAAGTAGAAAGTCACCTTAACAGTACATTTTACATAGATCTGTATAGTAGACAAAATAGGTCGTAGCAGATCTTTAAAAAAGTACTTACATTAAACGACGGCCATTTCACGGAACACTATAAAATATTACTTTAAAATCATTTTATTGTTTCTTAGTAAGCACGTTGCCCCAAAATTAACAATTAAAGTATCCAATGATGTTCTAATTTAAATCTTATTACCTACAAACTAACGCCTAATTAAGGTTGTAAAAAAATACTACGGAGAAAAAAAGCTGTTTGAAATCAACAACTTTAAAAACAAGCTGCCTAGTTAGTGTGGACTACTCAGCCAATTTTTCACGTTTAATATTAAAATCTAAAAGACATACCTGATTGATAGGTACCGGTACAATGAAAGACACTAGTATATTTAAAGACGGAGTTGGCAGTTTTTTGTAAGGGATAAACCTTATCTTAGGTTTACACGTGTAATTATGTAAGACAAATAACATTTTCTGTCAGCTCGTTTTTAATGTGTACACAGTTTTGTCTTCGACTGTACCATTTTTCTTTAAAGTATCAAATTAGTGTTCCCTATCGGCCGCGGTTTAAATACTCAATTGCCGATCAGGCATTTTCGCTGTATAAGAGCTATATATAGAGCTGAAATGTTAAAGTGTCATATTGAAACTATTTGATAGCTCTTAATAAAGCGAATTTTGTACATAGTTGAAAGGAAGTAGTTTAGAGTTTGATGAAACATAGATTTATCAAACTGGCCAGTTAGGGAGTCAGAAACCAGTGATTGCGAGAAAAATACTCTATGACTAGGAGCGTAAGGTCCAATTTCATTCTTTATGTAGAAATGAAAATGGGCTTTATACTTATGACGTCATGATGGTGGCATAACATTTTATAAATTGAATTTTGAGTGCTAAACTTATAATGATTATTGTTTATGTTCGATCAAAGAAATAGAACTTAGAAAAATATAGTTGACTTCAGTAAATGAAGGTGCTACACTTGGTCTGCCTAGCAAGAGTTGATAAACGAATACTTTTCTACTAAAACGTTGGTAATCATTTCTGCTCATATTCAAAAGATTAAAGATTAACAAGTAAGAGACAGCTTAGCAAATACTTTAATGTGGAAACTATGCATAACTATCATTGGCCACAAGTAATTTTACTTTTTGGAAACGTCAAGTTTTCGTTTTAACCTTTTTTGGCTCTACATTGCTGTTTTTCGTGTTTTACGCTGTTATTATTGTTTGTATTGCAAAATGGCATGTTTTTTTTCCAAATCTTATATAGTACCTATGTTACCTAAAGATAAACTACACAATTGGCGGATCGCCTGCGCGGTAAGAGGTAGGTGGGCGGGCATCTACATATACGTAGTAATTTCACTGAGGAACGTCACTTTAGCTCCCCCCGTGCCGCGCGGGCGATCTGTTTAATTGTGTGGTATACCTACAGTATTTTATTTTATTTTAGACCAAACAGTCATAACACTATTGATACACTTATCTAGTTTACAATAGAAAAGAACGCCAAAAAAAAACACTTGTTTATCGACTCTCGCTTCACAGACTCTTAGAAATAATTGTAAAGTATTAATTAAGGATTTTATTATACTTCCCGTTCTCAATATGGAAGAAAGTTGAAATCTTTTGACTCAAACTAACATTTTTAAGCATTTACGGCCATCTTTAGCTTTAATTGACGATGAGGGACAAAAATCTACTTTAAGTCTTTAGTGATAAGGTAGAATATAGTAAAATGCAACGAAAAAGCACATGTAAGGATAACAAACTTAAGTAATACAAGTATCTTGATCCCTTTAATGCTTAAATAGAGTTACCATGTTTATTATTTATAATTTGTGAAGTGTTTACTTAAAATAAAATATTAAAAAACTTTCACTGCCTAGTTGTTGCCTAGGGTTCTAGTTTGTGTAAATTATTTTGTAAAATATTGGCATAATTTTATATTTTTATACATAAGAGTTTATAGTCGTAGTTTAGTTTTAAAAAAATACAAATCTCACCTAGAAAAATAAATAAATATGAGTACATACCATATATTTTTAAATTGTTGTTTTAATGTAACTTGATCCTTCGATTCTAGTCCCAGATTTGATATGAGGTTGGGATACCTGATACCTGTTTATAGCAAATGTTTTCGAAATACAGGGTGTAAAGGACAACTTAGCAAATACCTATATGGTGGAATCTACCCATTACTACGATCGGCTACAAGTAATTATTTCTTCCCGGAAACGTCACGGTCAAGGGCCTTTTTATAATTCGAACGGCACGGCACGGCAGGTCTTTGGATTATCATTGCCCGTTATGTTCCTAACTACAATCCCTAGTAAGTAGGAGGCAATGGTAGTAAAATACCGTGCCGTTTTCGAATTATAAAAAGGCTGGAGTTTTTTAACTTACCTACTATGGCGCCAAGCAATGTACTGCGAGCCTCGCGCGATCCCCCCCGTGCTACGCTATCAGAATGCGATGAACATAGCTGGTTTTCGTGTTTTACCCTGTTGCGGTGTTTTTTTTTATTGCAAAATGGAGTGTATTCGGATAGATAATTTAATTTTAAAGCAGAAAATACTGAAAAACATAATAAAAATTGAAAATTCCACTGGAAAATGTTGCATGATTGTCTGAGTTTAGGGTTTCAGTTTTTGCTAAGCCGTTCCTTGTGTCCTGGGACAGCTCAGCAAAAAATGAATGTATTGTATCGACGTTTACGGATACTGTGTGTCAATGTCAACTGAAATCCAAGATATCGGAGAAAGAGTGGGTTTCCACGTGAAACATCTTACATTTTACGTTAGGAAATTATTAGATCGTAAATAAAGTTATGTTTTGCTTTATTGTGGGCGAAAGGCTGACATTTCACCACTATATTCATATTTCATCTAATCCTCAGAATTAATGTCAAATGTGGTGTCAATTGGTCTCAGAACCAGTGGCGTGCATTCCATACAAGCAGAAAAGCAGTGCCTACCCTAGGGTATTCAAAGAAAATAAAACAAAAATTAAATATATAATGAACACTAACGATCACAGAATCAAACGAATATAAACGTTTTACTAAATCACGTTATCTATATCTACATTATATTTTTACTGAATTTAAACTTTTTCAAAACAGAGCCATCTATACTAGTTACTAGTACAACATTAGAACGAGCCGTGCCGCTCGTCGCCGCCGCTAGATGGCGAAGCTTATAAGCATTCGTTTGAAATGCCTTTTTTGTTTAAAAATGCTGGCTTCTGATTGGCTGTTTCGCCTCCCCCGCGAAAAATTAACGAAATGATTGTATGGCGAAAAAAGCTCTGCCTATAAAGCGATGCTACCAAATTGAGAAGTGTCAATATTTGGTAAGTTTGGAAAGGCTGTTATAGATTTTTAATTTTGCGGCATTTTTTTCTTAATGGATTGTTTTTCTTTTTACGAACGAATACTTTTGCAAATTAATGTTTTATAAGTTTATAGTGATTATTAGACATTTGTTTAGAACAAAATGAGTACAATAAGTTGTGAAAAATGTGGTGATGATGTTTGTTTGCCGAAACTGCGTAATTTTCAAGTTTACTATTTCAAGAAAAAGTAAACATTATCGCAAAAGGCCGAGTAAGACATTTTAATACTAAAATATAAGACATTCATAATAATTGGCTCACGGGCTATGTGTATACTAACCGCTTATTTTGTGTTCCGTGCATTTTGTTTTCAAACTGTTATACATATAAAAGTTTGGAAGCACAGGTTATTTTGATTTGAATAACCTTAGGTTGTTTTAACTAACATTCTAAAATCTTAATAATTTTCATCACTAAAAGTTCACTGCCTACCCTGCCTAAAATGTCTATGCACGCCACTGCTCAGAACCACATGACGTTGTACCACCCCCGAAAGAGATTATAGGCGTGAGTTTATAGATAATTAGATAGAAATAAAATAACAAAATTTATATTCACAACTCGTGCATTTTTAATATTTATACACCACCTGCATCTGGAGCACGTATTATACGTCAAGTATTCTATTTTTGAAAGTAAACCATTAAAGCTTAAGGGAAATAAAATTGTATGGAAATTCCCTTGGGCATTAATGACATTTAAATATATGGAACGCCAAAATTTCAACAAAAACTTCTATCAAAAATAATTTCGAAAAAAAAACAAGGCTGTTACTTACTTGGTCCAAGTAGATTTTAACTATAAAATTTGACACATCAAAGAGATTTTACTTTTATAAAAATATTTAGCATAAAAACTTGGCTCTATGTCTTAGCTATTGACTTTCCTTTCCCTACGGAACTAAATATTATAAGAAAACGTCGTCGGTGATTTTGGATCTGTGATTTTTATCGCGAATTACTAAATTGTTTTGTGGTAAGTTTTTTAAATAATTTTTAAAAAAAGTCCAGTATGTAATTCCAGCGACTCTGACATAGAAACGGAGGCTCAAAACATTATTGATGGGATGAATCTATAATTTCTTTTTTATTTAACCTCGCAGTAGGTGTATAAAGTAGAGTAAGCTACTCGGGGATAAAAGTGTCTTAGTCTTGGGCAGACTTGAATCCTTCGCTTCATTCAGGATTTTTACCATAATTTCTTTTTTATTTTACCTCCCAGTAGGTGTATAAAGTAGAGTAAGCTACTCGGGGATAAAAGTATCTTAGCCTTGGGCAGACTTGAATCCTTCGCTTCATTCAGGATTCTTACCATAATTCCCTCGCACCGCTCGGGAATTAACATTTTAATTCCCTCACTACGTTCGGGAATTAACTACAGAATCCTTCATTTCGCTCAGAATTCAATATGCTGCCCGTGACATTATACACTGTTTTATCCCCTTGTTGCTTAATCTACTATTAAAATTGAAGACTTGATCACTTTTACATAAAATTATAGGTAACATTTAAACAAAAAACTTAAGTACCTACTTACTATAAAAATTGATTTAAAAATTATTAAATTATTGATAAAAATTACAAATACACAATACCTTAAGAGTCCAAACATTGCAACGTATAAAAACATATATCACATTTTTTTTTAATATTCTTACCTAAACCAACATGTCGCTTTACTGTTCATTCTACTTAACTTAACAGTAAACAAAATGTCTAAGTAGGTACATATATGTAAGATTTTTTGGGAAAGTTCGAGAAAAAAATCGTTTTCCCTAACAGTCAAGAATTTTTCCCATTTAGTTAAGGAAATATATAACTTATAACATAAATGATAATGTGAATTATTTTATTTAAAAAAACACAAAAGTAGATAGCCTCAATAACTTTGACAACATTGTGGAACATGCCTACAAATAACGAATTTTTAAAAAAGCTAAGCAATTTAATAACAAAACATTAGACTTTTTCGAAACTTACTGCCTTATTCATAAAAAATGTCAAGTTAATTATCAGTTGAGAACCTCGCGGAAGCGTTTAAAGTTGTGTCGTATTTCTTTACTAGCATTCCGCCCGGGACTTCGTTCCCGTGGGAATTTGGGAAAATTATTGTTGGAAAATTATGTCCACCGGGGATAATGTAGCTTTCTAATGGTGAAAGAATTTTTCAAATCGGTCCAGTACTTAGTTTCTGAGCCTATTCAATGCAAACAAACAAACAAACAATCAAATCTTTCCTCTTTATAATATGTATAGATAGATAAGTGAGACATGTTTTATACACGCTCCCGCGAGGCTTTTAACTGTCATTTAAGGCGATTAAAGCACCTAAATTACGATTTTATGATGCGTAGATAAGCATGACGCACTGCATTAAATAGAAGAAAAAAAATACTACGGTAATATTCAGGACATAAACTAGATAAGTAGTTGCTGAAAATATGATTCAGCACTTTTGGTTCGATAGAAAAAGCTCACAAAGTCACCTCTAAATACCCAATATTGTGTATCTTTTAAGCTGTAAAAATGATAGTAAAAAGCACACAGGAATTTGCTATCAAAATGTTCATGATTGAACACTCTCGATAAGTAGCTAACGCATTTTCGATTTAAGCTGTTATCTTTCCATAAATCTCATTTTTCTAACTTTCGAACATATTTTTACGCACGCACACTTTCACATATTTTTACACGCACAGCTCTTCAATTGAAGAAGAAGAATAACACTTTCATAGTCCATGTGTGCGTGCGTAAACTTCGTGTATCGATGCCGCAGTAAGATAGATAAATCAAAGTAAGATGATAGATTTATACAGCGAATTTGAAATTATGCATACAAATAGGCGGCCTTATTGCTTAACAGTAATTTCCTCCAGGCAACCTTATGGTATAGGAGTTATATGAATTGAAATGCGGAAAAGGCGCAAATATTATTTAAATAATAAAAATGAGTTTACATTTATTCACTAAAAATTTATCACATTTATATT
Organism: Aproaerema taeniolella; assembly: GCA_949987775.1. NCBI lineage: Eukaryota > Metazoa > Arthropoda > Insecta > Lepidoptera > Gelechiidae > Aproaerema > Aproaerema taeniolella. The sequence continues at coordinate 14,981,729 of OX465255.1, read as the reverse complement.
TATATTTGCTTTGAATATAAAAGGTCACACTGAACAACCTGGTACTAACCTCATACTATAATATCATATACCTACATAACTACTTAAATTTCATTGCAATATTTTTCGAGAAAAAGGGATAAATCAAATCATGAGAATTAAGTTTAACTGATATCCCACTTTTGTAGTTTTAAAATGAACTATTTTCCCGCCCTCGGCTCCAGCAAAGAATGAATAGAACCCTTTTCACTTATTGTGTACAATTTATCAAGGAACCGACTGTTTTATGATTTATAAATTATTTCCTTTTTATGTGTACCAAGTAATTATAATAACCAATTTAAACCTGAATATGTATTCAACCCATGGACTTGTTACTTTCTCTTTTAAGGCGATTAGAGTCGTCAATGACCTTGACGTTTGAGCCCTCTGCCCCGCGCGCCACAACCCGCACCCCGCAAGAAAACACCGGTCAAAGAATACACAGGCGTAGAATGTACAGAAGCGCACTCCATACATTACTGCCTATCACTTGAGTTTGTATTGATGAATCTAACTAGGTACTTCTAATAACAAAAGATGTCGGTGTATGTAAGTAATTATACTTAATCTAAGTTGAATTATTTTGATTGCCGCAATCGACGTAATGCTATTATTCGACAATTCTGGCATTCTCACCGGTCGCATATATACAGGGTGAAATTTTTTAACGTCTCCTGGAGGGAAAGCACTCTAAATAAATATAATAAATATATATAAATCTTAATAAATATATATTTGTGATATATTTTTAGTGCATAAATAGTCAACTTATTTATAATTATTATTTAATTAATATTTGCGCCTTTCCCGCATTTCAATCTATAACTCCTATACCATAAGGTTGCCTGGAAGAAATTGCTGTTAAGCAATAAGGCCGCCTATTTGTATACATTATTTCAAATTTGCTGTATAAACATATTCTGTAATCCTATGTGTGCAATAAAGAATATTGTATTGTATTGTGTATTGTAAATACTGTAGATAGAAAATTTTACTCAAAGGAAACATTCCTTTATTTTTAATAATAGAGCGGAACCCAAGGAGAATAAAGTTCATTTCCGTGGGACTTACCTCCGCCATACGAACTACTGGTATGTACTTATTCGGCATATTTTCCTGAACACAAAAAGTGCGGTAGTCACTTTCTAAGAGTATGGAGCGGGTAGCTATGACGTGACGTATTTTATTTACGCTATATTTAGATAACTACTGGACAGATTTACTTAAATAGGGTCTCAAATGAAAGATAATTTAATGAACATTGTTTTATTCTAAAGATTCATTAGTGTAAACTTAGTAACAAAATAAATATTTTCAAAAAACGACATTATGTAAAATTAAACTTTTTTTACTGTGTGAAAATAACAGAAACCGTTAGGATTACGGTAATTTAGCTCATTATAAAAAATAGCTACACTTACCAGCATTCTAATGAACCTAAAAACGTTTAAGTCGAGCTATAAACAACGGAACTGCAGTCGTCTAAGTGAGCGTGGGTAGCGCCGAACTGACTACGGTACTTAAATTTGGTACTAATAATCTTGAAAATAACGTGACAAAACGGGTAGAATCACAGCAAAATGAAAAAGTATTATGAACAGGCATCATTTTTTTTAACAGGCATCATTTTTTTTGTCAAAAAATTTTCTTCATTTTGTTACGAACTATTTTCAAAAATTCTCGTAACCAAAATAACGCTTCGTATCGTATCGAAATAAAACTCTTCATACTTGCACGTACTTGCGTTATATTTCAAAACAAATGACTCAATGGTACAGGGGGGCTACCATCTAAGCGAAGCTGACGCTGGGTGAACGAATGAAATGTTGACGATTGCTTCTTTATAAGGAGACCTTGATTAATGATATGAACCAAACACAGCAATGTACATCATTCCATTCGTTCAATCAGCATCAACTTCACTTAGGTGGTAGCCCCCCTGGTCTGTACTGATGGACATGAGAGTGTAAACGTACGCACTCGGGGCAGAAGTAGGTCGCTGACGTGCGAGAGTGGACAGCCGCCATTATATTTTTTACATCGGCAACACTGAGATTCATTCCGAGGAATCCCTGCACCGTGCTGCGCCGTGACTTTTGGCACTTGTCGCTTCATTCATTTGAAATCATTTGGTCAGGCCTATGACACTGTTAGTACCAATAGCTGCGAAATGGCGCTGCTATCGCCTTTAATTCGCCATCTTGTGACATCATGCTGTATGTCAAGATAACCTCAAACTGTCATGATGGCGTCTTGTCACTGAGTTAAGTGCACGCTAGGGTTACCAACTTTTTTTCATGAAATAAAGTATATTAAGGTGGGAGAAGGTAAAAAAAAAGGTATTAGATAAAATAAAACAGCATTCGTTATTGTTTTACTTAACTACATGTTTTTTTGAACTTTTTGCATATTTTATTAACTTGTTGTCTTTTTAAAACTTTTATCTGCCTCGATACAGTCAAAATTATAATTGAACATATTAAGAGTTAATTTTTTATTAAATTTAACATGGCTTTGTTTCTGTCGTCTCTCCATTTAGTCTTAATGACTGAAAAAACTCTTTCGGAGAAAGCTGAAGTAGCAGGGACAGAATATAGGAATGAGATTTTTTTTTTATTTACAAATTCTTGGTCAGTGTTTGTGTTTGACAATGATAACAAATGGCACCAATTTTGGTCGCTTCTAATTTCTATAAAATATTTTTCTTATAAAACTTTTTCAATTAATTTGAAGTTAATTAATTATGAATATAATGCATTCATATCAATAGTAAGTCTATGCAAATTTTTCAGTTGGGTCAAATGTGACCAAAGATTTTAATGACAAACAGCTTCTTAAACACAGCCAGTTGGTGTCTTTAAATCAAACCATTTGTGTAAAAAGCAGATGTTTGTTATCGGGTCATGGGTGTTTGTCTTTGTGTGTATTCCAAGGGACCCACGACACAAGAGAAAACCTTAGTGTGGGCCTTTGAGTGTGTAGCGTAGCGTTTATTTTGACAAAACCCAATTCGATGAAGAAGGCAAGAGAATTCGCTTTTCTTACCCATGTCTCTTCACTGAATACGGAATTGCTCTGGGCGAACCACTGAATAAAGTAGGGAAGTCCATAAAATCTGTTAGGCATTATTCTTAATTGGAAACACTGTACCTATTATTTAAATTTTCAAATTCAAAACTTTCCACCACAAAGAGCAGAGAGAGTAATGTGTAACCGTGTAATGACACTGGGGTTACCAAAAAAGATAACAATTCAATAATTATAGGAGTCTTTCAAGTTGTCTGAAAGCCCCCGCCAAAAGGGTCAGACGTTGATAGCAATCAAATTTATTTATTCTTTTACTTTTCCACTGATTATCATTGAACCATTTTGAAAACATGAGAGTGTTAAAAGTGTCACCTGGGTGTAACTCAAAAAAGTTCTTATCCACATTTTTTTCACAAAATGGCTGATTACCATTTATTATAAAGTAAAGTGTTCTGCGCTACATGATATTGACGGAATTGTGGCAACACATATGGGTCTATATTTGAGAATCTATCTATTCACTATTATTTACTAGTTCTAGAAATTGGTTAAGCCTTTAGCGAAGTACCTATTCACTTGTAAAACAACTCAACTATAAGTACCATAACCTTACCTCTCGTGAACTGACTAGATATCTTACCACTGCAATACAGATTTATTCCTAGTGCAGGGTGAGTCGGCTGACAGTCTGTCCCATGAAGAAACCCAATAGGAATATTTATTACCCGCTGTACTTTAAAACTGTACCTACTGCTTTTAAATTAATAAAATGTTACTTATTACTACCTAGCAGCATGTCAGAGATTTATTTTCATTAATGTTCTGGTTTATTTAGTTATATCTAGATAATACCACAAACAACATAACAAAATATTCCCTGCGATTGGATATGTATCTATTATCTTATTTTATTATTTAATGAAACTATGTATTTAACTAATCAATCAGGGTCAAAAACATTTGATTCGTGTAATGTAACTTTAACCATAGCATGTCATATTACATAATCTAGTTATCTGAAAAGGAGATGCTTAAAACAATTGCATTAGAATTTTAACTATGTCTGTTTAATGTGCAATCATCCTCCAAGAACAGGCAAAAAATTAAACTTAGAGGGTACCAAACTAATAGCTGTTACGTAGCAACAACATAAAGGCAACAGTTACTCAAGAGTCTGTTTCGATTCATGTATGATTTATTAAAATGGGCCAAAGATTCAAATAAAAAAAGCTTTATTAATGCTTTTAAACTAGCAAAATTTAGGGCTCCTCATGAAGCTAAAGAACTTTTTTATAGGAACCCATATCAAACATCAACTATTTTTTTTAGTTTTAAAAGGCGATAGCAGCGCCATTTCGCAGCTATTGGTACTAACAGTGTCATAGGCCTGACCAAATGATTTCAAATGAATGAAGCGACAAGTGCCAAAGTTCACGTCGCAGCACGGTGCAGGGATTCCTCCGAATGAATCTCAGTGTTGCCGATGTAAAAAATATAATGGCGGCTGTACACTCTCGCACGCCAGCGACCTGCCTCTGCCTCGAGTGCGTACGTTTACACTCTCATACCCATCAGTATAGACCAGTACCATTGAGTCCTTTGTTTTAAAATATAACGCAAGTACGTGCAAGTATGAAGAGTTTTATTTCGATACGATACGAAGCGTTATTTTGGTTACGAGAATTTTTGAAAATAGTTCGTAACAAAATGAAGAAAATTTTTTGACAAAAAAAAATGCCTGTTAATAAAAATTATGCCTGTTCATAATACTTTTTCATTTTGCTGTGATTCTACCCGTTTTGTCACGTTATTTTCAAGATTATTAGTACCAAATTTAAGTACCGTAGTCAGTTCGGCGCTACCCACGCTCACTTAGACGACTGCAGTTCCGTTGTTTATAGCTCGACTTAAACGTTTTTAGGTTCATTAGAATGCTGATAAGTGTAGCTATTTTTTTATAATTTTTTATAAATGTTTAACGGGTGTTTGGTGGGGTGCTCACTCTTTTTCTTTAAAACTGGTTTATAACGCTCTTATAAGAAGTCATTTAGACTATGGTACATTTTTATTAGAACCGTGTAATATGTCTACACTTAATAAATTAGATAAAGTTCAATCAAAAGCATTAAGGATTATTTTGGGTGTTATGAAAAGTAGCCCCATCAATGCAATGCAAGTTGAAGCTGTGGATGCCCCTCTTAACATAAGGCGACAGTACTTGTCAGACAAGTTTCTCTTTCGTCGTGTGCAACTTTTTAATCATCCTCTACTCAGTTTATTGCATTGTCTTTCGGAGGAAATTAATGTTTCTTCCTATTGGCTTCATAAAAAGATACCCTGTGTAGTTATTAGTTATCGTAAATATTTGAACTTTCAGTCCCCTATTGCTAAATCCCTATATCATCCCCTGTTTACTGTTCCATACGAGGCATTAACTTTAATTCCGGATGTTCGCTTAAATTTGGGAATTGATAAAAATCATGTTGATGCTACACATTCTTTTAATTTCGTAAAAGATTTAGATTTTCATGATTGGCATTACATTTATAGTGACGCGTCGAAACACTCACTTGATGGAAATGTAGGTGTTGGGGTATTACATGCACAATACAATATTGTGCAAAAAATTAAGCTCCCTATAGAGTGTTCAGTTTTTACAGGAGAGTGTTTTGGCCTTTTTAAGGCTGTAGAGTACATTCTTATAGCTAAGTTGCCGAAAACTGTTGTTTTTTCTGACTCCATGAGTGCTCTTCAGGCTCTTTTAAAATTTCCATTTAAGTCAAATTCGATATTTCCTATAATTTTAGAGATAAGAAATTTGTTGTTAAAATGTACTCTTAAAAATTATTCCGTAGTTTTTGCTTGGGTGCCGGGTCATTCTGGAATCATAGGTAATGAGCGTGCTGACCAACTAGCAAATGATGCTGTGAATTGTGGTGATGTAGCATACTTGAAAATTTATGCTCATGATCTGGCATCGGTTCCTGGTCTTCATCTTAAGGAAACTTGGGCTGAGGACTGGGAACGGAGTGGTCGGGTCAGGGGCAAACATTACAGGGATATTCAGCCCTATATTCCTCTTAAACCTTGGTTTAGCAAAGTTAAGTTGGGCAGAAGAGCAACGTCTGTACTCAGCCGAATGAGAATAGGACATGTATGTACTCCCGCTCACTTGTTCAGATTTGGAATTGTCCCGAGTAATTTGTGTGAATGTGGAGAAGTTGGTGATGTGGACCATATTTTTTTTTCAACTGCCCGCAATTTGACACCTTTTCATTTATTCAAAAACTGCTACACATAAACGTCTTTCTTCCTACGTCCGTTAAAGTTCTTTTAACTAATAATAACCCTTCGGTAGAAAAAAAGAGCGGGAAATTTCGGTTTGCTCGGGTGTCTTTTTTTGGAAAATTTAATTTGTGGTATTAAATACGTGGTTCAGATAAGGTTTCTATGTAAATATTTTATCTTTAGTGTATATAATATCGTATCTGTGTAAAATAATCGGTAAGTCTTTGTATATATTTGTAGTATAGAAGTCCAAGGCGAATTGCGGGTCGTATGAACGACCCGCCTATCTATGAGTTGGGGGACTTGGGCCATGGCCGTGGTTTAAGTCCCCCCTCTGTCTCTAATTATATTACGGTCGCGTCAGAAAGTGGCATGGATACTGATGGTGATGGGTCCATAGTCACAAGTGGTAGGGAAACTGATGGTGGGTCATCGAAAGCTACGGCTTCCCGTAAGAGGCGTTCTCTCAAGCGTGGTGATAAATCAAAGCGTAAAAGAGATGTGCTTCCTGAGGGAAATAATAATGTAGAAGAAACCAAAATAATTGCGGATTTTCTATCGTTTCCAAAGTCCCAGCCTCTTGCTCCTAAAGTAAATCCAAATGAATTTGCTACATTTGTATCTTCAAATGAATCTGCTACTAAAATAAGCCAGCAAGTAGGTGTAGGCAGGAAGGAGTACCAGACCTCTGACACAGGACCTTATATTGTACATGTACAGCGCGTGACTGACTCAGAAAATAGTGGCACTATTCTGCACCCGATTGCTTTCGGAAATTTTCTTAAAAAGAATAAATTTGAAAATATTGTTCCCGGCAGTGTGAAAAGAATTGGCAGAAACAAATGTGTAGTAGCCTTTACAAACCATTTTGATGCAAACTTTTTTATAAATAGTAATCTTTTATCATTAAACAAATTCAAAGCTTTTTGCCAACCTTTAATGTGACTCGCATGGGTCTGGTCCGAGGTGTCCCGTCTGAATGGAGTGAGGATGAGATCAAGGAGAATATATCAGCTCCCATAGGAACTGGTGAAATTTTGAAGGTTAGACGTCTTAACTACAAAGTTCAAGTAAATGGAGCACCCACATGGAAACCATCACAAACAATTGTTATCACGTTTGATGGTCAAGCCCTTCCCAAAAGAATTTATATTTGCTATAATGCCCTTCCAGTCGAGACTTATGTATACCCAACAATCCAATGCTTCCGTTGCTGCCGTTACGGTCATACAAGAAATCAATGCCGTTAATCGCTTCCTAGATGCTTTAAATGTGGTCAGAACCATTTAGGAGAATCATGTTCAGTTGAGGAGGACTCTGCTTCCTGTGTCAACTGTTCGGGTTTTCATTTCGCCACTGACAAAGCCTGTCCTGAGTTCAAACGACAAAAGGATATCAAACATACTATGGCCCATTCCTGCATCTCATATGCAGAGGCAAGTAAAGTACATCCTCCCGCTTCAAAATCGTATGCTGATGTTCTTCTTTCGGCTCCATCTTCATTCCATCCAAATAACTCTCACAACACGAGTCGTGTTCCATCTGCACCTTCCTCTTCTTCTTACAAAAAGACAGTTTTTCTTAAACCGCGTTCTCCTCCCAAGCCATCACAAGGCTATGATAGAGCAGCTCACAATGCCCTTATTCGGGAATTTCAACCCCCGTCTCCGGCTAATGGATATGCTTTTAATAGATCTGAAATAACTCGAGAGCACAATGAAGATGAACAAGTAGTTGATGTCATTTTAAAACTTCTTAGAATATTATTAAATAAAAACATATCTTTAGAACCGAACGACGTTGAGCTTTTGAGTGCTATTTTATTAAACAAATCATCCAATAATGGACACAATAATACAGTGGAACTGTCGGTCAATAGTTCCTAAAAAAACTGATCTATTTTATCTCATAAATAAATATAAACCACGCATTGTAACATTATCGGAAACTTGGCTCTGCAATACAAAAATGTTTGGTATTCCAGGTTATGTTACCGTTCGTAAAGACAGAGGTGACGGATATGGTGGTGTTGCCATATTGATCCAAAATAATACCCCATTTTCACGCATTTCATTTCTCTCTTATACAGAAATTGATGTTATTGGTGTCATGATAGATGATGTCTCCTATGTTTCAATTTACATACCCACTGCTGACACTCAAGCTCTACAAGAACTGACTCATATGTTTTCGTCACTGCGTAGTCCTTTTTTGGTGATGGGGGACCTTAACTGTCACCATCAATGTTGGGGAAGTGGTGAAACTAAAAGAACGGGAATCCGTTTATTGGAAATTTTAGATGATCATAATTTATGTGTAATTAATACAGGTCAACCAACTCGCAGAACTGGGGTAGGTGAAAGTGCTGGCGCTGTAGACTTGACAATATGTTCTCCGAGCTTGGCTTCATCTTTATCTTGGTCTCGTTTCTCCTCGTCTACTTTCGGAAGTGATCATTTTCCACTAATTATAATGTCATCAATAAAGTATACTAGAATACCTAAAAGGCCCCCTAGATTAAAGTATAGACTAAATAATGCAGATTGGAATAAATTCAAAACTTTAGTTGATTGTAAAGTAGCTCGGCTTCCCCTTGTTATTCAGGGTGCAGAGAATGACTGCTCTAAGGAGTTAGCATTGTGTATGATAGAAGTGGCGGATCAAGTTTTTCCTTTTAAAAAATCTTCTGCCGATAGAATACCTATGCCCCCGTGGTGGGATTCCTCGTGTTCGGATGCAGTTATGAGGCGAAAGGAAGCTGAGAAAAAATATGCTGCGGATATGTCAGAGGAAAATTATAGTAACCTAAAAGACATTATCAATGATACAAGAATATTTCTTAGGGATAAAAAGCTTGAGGGGTGGAGGGCATTTTGTATGTCACTGTCGCCAAGCACATGTCCGTCAGAAATTTGGCGCAGTATTAGGAGATTTAGAAAAGCTTTCAGTGATGCTACTTCATTACCACAGTTGCCTCCTTCACTTGTAGATAATTTTCTTGGCGGATTGGCTCCGGCATTTGCCCCAGATTGTGATCAGCTTAATCCTAATCTGCCTCTATTAAATAACCACAGTGATTCCTCGTTGAACTCTCCCTTCTCTATGTATGAATTGAAAGGAGTATTATTATGTATAAAAGATTCGGCCCCAGGAGAAGACGGGATTCCGTATTCATTCATTTCCAACCTTAGTGCCAATTCATTATTATATTATCTAGAAATAATTAATTCAATTCTCATATCTGGAAATATTCCCGAATCTTGGCGTTCACAAGAAATTATTCCAATCCTTAAGCCTACTAAAGACCCAAATAGTGCGTTGTCATACCGACCCATTGCATTATCATCGGTCCTGAGCAAAATTGCGGAACATTTAGTTAAAAATCGTTTAGAGTGGTATATTGAGAGTAAACAACTACTGGCAAACAGTCAGTTTGGTTTCCAAAAAGGAAAGAGTACTATGGATAGCTTAAGTATATTTGACACTGATCTTCGCATAGCCTTTTCTAAGAATGAATCCATTGTTGGTGCATTTTTGGACATAACAGGCGCGTATGATAATGTGCTTATTTCGATTCTGAAATGCAAGTTACTAAATTTAGATGTCCCCCGTTTGCTTGTAAATTTCATATTAAATCTTTTATCCATTCGGTTCATCTCTGTTTTTTCTGGTGACAGCAAAATAACAAGAACTGTGTATAAAGGCCTTCCTCAAGGCTCTGTTCTATCTCCTTTGCTCTACAATGTATATTCTCATGATTTAGAGTCATCTTTGCAAGGTTCAGTTGATGTTCTGCAATATGCTGACGATCTTTTGATATATGCTACTCATAAAGATATTGCTACTGGATGTGATGTATTGTCGGCTGGCCTGGGGTTCTTGAAGAATTGGTTACATGATAATGGATTGAATCTGTCTATTGATAAAAGTTCAGTTGTGGTTTTCACAAGAAAGCGCAATATTCCTCTCCCAATAGTTTACTATGATGGCATTACTCTTCCTGTTAATGATGAGGTAAAATTTTTGGGATTATTTTTTGATAAAAAACTCACTGGAAAACAACATTTCGAATTTGTGGTTAAGAAATGCGAACGTCAAATAAACATAATGCGGTGTCTCTCTGGAGTGTGGTGGGGGGCACACCCTGTCAGCCTTAAACTATTATATAATGCCATAATACGAAGTATTCTTGATTATGGAACCTTTCTTCTTGAAAATGGTGATAAAAAGGGTCTTAGAAAACTAGACAACATTCAATCTAAAGCTCTTAGAATTATATCAGGAGCTATGAAATCAAGTCCATTAAATGCTTTACAGGTAGAATGTGGGGAACCTCCACTTCACCTCAGGAGACAATTCTTATCTGATCGGTTTTTGTTTAAGTCTATGCAATTTTCTAACCATTTGCTCCATCCTAAATTAGAAGAATTGGATAATTTAGTACGAACTTCATCTTACTGGCGTCACAAAAAAGTTCCTTGCTTGGTTAAAAGTTTTCGGAAGTTTAACTCTTTATCAGCCCGCGTACATAACTCTCCTATTCTTTCTTTATTTGAGTCAAAATCCTTTGACCCTCTGCTTATTTCCCCGATAATTCACTACAATATAGACATACAAAAGAATGATATAGGTGCTAATGTGAAATTTAATGCTGCAGTAACAGAGAGATGGCCAGATTGGCATTGTATTTTTACAGATTCCTCTAAAATCTCTAATATAAGTGGTGTGGGAGTTGGTATATTTCATTCTCAGTATAAACTTATTGAGATGATAAAGCTTCCTCCTGAATCATCGGTCTTTACTGGCGAATGCTTTGGTCTGTTTAAGGCACTTGAATATGTTTTGATAGCGAAACTTAAAAAGGTACTTATAATAAGCGATTCCAAAAGTGCATTACAAACAAAGTTTACAAAGTTTAAAAAAAAAAAATATACAAAGTTTGCATTTAAAATGAAACCCTATCCCATAGTCTTTGAAATAAGAAAACTGTTACATGAATGTAAGCTAAGAAACTACATTATACACTTTGTTTGGGTACCTAGTCATTCCGGCATCCAAGGAAACGAAAAAGCTGACCAATTAGCTAAAGAAGCAGTGCAGAATGGTGACTTATTTCCTTTTAAGAATTTCTGTCACGATCTTGTGAGCCTTCCTGGGGGTTATCTCTGGGAATCCTGGAATCTTCTCTGGCGTGAGAGCTCACGGGTAAAGGGCAAGATTTATGCTACATTTCAACCTTCAATACCTATCAAACCGTGGTTTTCTAAATTGAATAATTGCTCAAAACCAGTCGTTAGCATGATCATTCGGATGCGGCTTGGTCATGTTTGTACTCCTTCTCACCTTGCAAAGTTGCGAATTGTGAATAGCCCTCTGTGTGAATGTGGAGATGATGTTGGTACTTTGGACCACATATTTTTCTCGTGTTCCCGTCACGACCGTTCATCCTTTCTCCGCTGTCTTGTTTCCCATAAAGTTCCCCTACCTACTTCTGTTTCCTGTCTGGTAATGAATCCTATCGAATACTACGATATAATAAATGAATTTATTTTACAGAATAATTTGAAGATATAGGTTTATTTTTATTCCTGTATATTTAATATAGCCAATCACCTATATTTATATAAATGCATATTGTAATATTTATTTAATTTTGTTTATATTTTTTTTCCTTTTCCTAAACCATTCCTGAACCTTCCAAATTTCCGATCCACCATTTCACTCCGTTTTTCCACATAGGTCATAATTTCCCTACCTTTTACTACCTGAAATTGGCACAAAGTCTAAACTAGTGCCACACTACAAAAAAAAAAAAAAAAACCCTTCGGTATACAATTGCCTTTCGGAGTTCATTGAACAGAATAATATTAGAATTTAAATATATTTTTCACTATTTTTACGTATTTCCTATCCTTTATAATTATCCTTGTATCATATTCCTATTTTCCTTTCCTGATCCTTAAAAAAAAATATTTTTTTCCAAATTCCGTTCCTACCTTCCTAATTTATTTCCGTGTTCTATAAGTTTCCTCGCTTTTAATTGTACATAAGCACTGACATAAAGTGTATGGACTGGCAGTCCTCTATAAATTACCATGGATCTAATACATCAGGATAGAAATCTTCGAGCTCAAACGCGGGCCGAAGAAGAGATAGAGCAACGAGGCAGAACGTCTCGTTCTAGTAGGGTGACAATGCGATTACTCGTATTTTTTTTTTTTGGGAGTGCAAAGTATACGTAACAGACAAATACAGGCTTCCATTTAAGGATAGAAGTTTTCCTGTAATTTTATTTTCATATAACAAACCATCAGCAACATTTACGTTACTACATTTTTGTTATGAAACACCAAATTGTATGATAATATACAAGGAGGACACAGAGTAGTGGACATCAGGAATGTTTTTTTTTTTAATTATAAGATGGGTTAACACTTGACCTCAATCTTGACCAAGGTCATAGATGAGGTCGACGATGGAGCGAGTTAACCCAGAAAACGCCTATAAGGCACCGGTACTCCCACGCACCGACGGAACACAGCAAGCTGTTTGGCGTCGGACTTCGGTAGGAGGGTGGTCGCGAACCAGGCGGCCCTTTACAGAGCCTACCACACCGCATGAGACCATAGGACAACACCTCAGATTCAAAAAAAATGAAGTGTCGTTGCCTGGGATGGATTACTAGGAGGCAGGTCTCATTTGTGTTTCCTAAGTCGCCTCTTACGACATCCACGGAAAGAAATGGGGTGGTGTTATTCTAAGCCGATCACCACACGGCACAAAGTTGTGTAGTTAGGTTGCGAAAAAATAAAACAAAAACTCACCTTTCGTCTCATCTTATAATCAAATCATTAAAACATGCTTTTAACTTAATTTCAAAACTTTTCCCATGAAAACATTTTCCCCAAGCAATCCATATTGGATTTTTGTAAAATTGGAGTTTTATGCTTAGAATTTGTTTTTTCCTATTTTATCTAACGGACCTTAGTTCCACAGGAGCCCGTTTAGTTCCATAGGTATATATAAGTTAATTTTGATCTTATGTTATTTTTTATTAGAAACTATTAAATAATAAATTCCCCCTTTCACAGAATAGAATAGAATAGAATAAAAAAAATCTTTATTTTATAGGATAATCAGGATGCCACTTAAAACAAGTCAAGATTACATGAAATACATACAAACAAACATTAAAGGATTTAAATACATACATACGCATTCGTTCTATTGACCCTACTGACTCTACGCCTATTCGCAAAGGTGCAGTCTTCCCCAGAGAAGAACAGGCAAGAAACTCTGAGGGTGTTCTTTTGAATCGCATTACAAATTTTCCTATTTTCTAATTTTAACTAATTCTGAAATAACTCTAAAGCTGAGCAGTCATTCCCATGGCTCCATGTCAGTTAGGTCATCAGAAATTTTGTAATAGCCCTTTTTGTAAAGTTTTTTTTTAATTACTGACTTAAATTTATCCAAAGGTAAATTTTGAATACCTTTGTTCGTGACCTTGTGGAGACGACTGTCTAGTACTTCCAGTTTATGCTTGGTCCTAGTATTTATATTGTGCCTATCGCTATTTTTCTTAAACAAATGTTCATTTTTCTTCACATATAAAAGATTGTCACATATAATATATTGGGATGCAGAAGTCAGAATATTTATTTCTTTGAATATTTGTCTAAGAGACATTCTAGGTCTCATTTGATAAATCGTGCGAATAGCCCTTTTCTGCAGAACAAAGATCTTATTGATATCCGCAGCAGTACTCCACAGTAAAATGCTATATGACATTAGGCTGTGGAAGTGAATATACGGTTCTCGCGGTTTCAACGTCCGATAATTGACAGATTTGTTTAACTGCGTAGGCTGATGAACTGAGTCTGCTCGCTAACTTATCAATATGAGGACCCCATTGAAGCTTTGCATCAAGAGTTATTCCTAAGAATACAGTAGATTCCACAACGTCCAGTTTTACATTCTTAACCTGTACATTGGTATTAACCTGTTTAACATTGGGCAAGGTAAACTTAACACATCGTGCCCCTCGGTGGAGACATTGTATGGGCTGATGAGAGTCAGAGAGATATTTGTTATACATGAGTGCAAAGTTGCTTTTAACCGCGTGCTCAAATTTGATGACCGACCAAGCGAAGGATTCTAAAATTGGATCACAAGCGCAGCGAGTGCTACAACAATTAGAATTCTGAGCGTTAGCGAGAGAATCAAAAGAGCACAAGGTCAAAAATCGTGGCACTCGAGTCTAACACGTAACTTTTAATGAGGTAGTGGAAAATGAGGTAAGCTTCCAAAAAAATCCCATAGATGGTGCTGTTTAAGAACGCTACACATTTTCGTAGTTTTCTTCAAAAATAGAGTGTTTTATAAAATATCAACTAAAGTTTAAATTAAAGATCTCCCTGATACTATCATTTGGACATGATTGGAATTTAAAACACTTTGCAATGTTGTATTAAAAACCGATCTTGGATTTTGTTTCGCTCAAAAATCAAAACTAGAAATTGTGACTAGTACCATAGGTCATTCAAATGTCACAAGGTTGAGTTACGATGAAGTTATGTAATAAATATTTTCTTTATCAAGAAAATAGGTAAAGATGAGCCACTGATTCTCTGCCTACCCCCTTAGGAATTACTGACGTGAGCATATATGTATACAGGTTGAAAAAGAACCTCCTAGCTTTAAATGAAAATCCTGAACCAGTACCTATCACTTACTGAACACTTTTTTTTTTTTTTTTTTTTTTTTTTTTGACATGGTGTCGTTCGGCGCTGAGTCTATTATAGTGTTGAGCTCAGGTATACTTTAAAAATATGTTTTACCATATTAGGGATTTAAAAATATACCCGACGTCAACGCGTTTCCGGGGTATATTTTCAAACTGGAAATTCCGTGTTGTGTTATTGCAAAATATATCAAAATATACTTCTAAATTCCTTTATCCCTACTGAAAATTATAAATGTTGGTAGATAAAAGTTGTTTATGAAAAAGCTTAAATTTTCAGTTTAATGGGCCTTTAAGTTTAATGAGACTTTAGTTTAATGGGACTTTAAGTTTAATGGCATTTTAAGTTTAATGTGACTAGTTTAATGGGATTAGTTTAATGAGACTTTAAGTATAATGGGATTTTAGTTTAATAATGGGACTTTAAGTTTAATTAGACTTTAGTTTAATGGAACTATAGTTTAATGAGACTTTAAGTTTAAAAGACTAAGTTTAATGAAACTTAAAGTTTAATGACTCTATTTAACTTTTTACGTACCTAATGATAATTCGTTACTCGTTGTCAAAATTAAGCGGGCGTTCTGATCTAAATGAGTGAGTGCGTTGCCGTGTTGCGTTCGGGTATGTTTTCAAATTCCTACGCGCGCGTTTAGTAATTTGAAAATATACCCGATGTCAACGCGCGCCAGTGACGTCACAGTGTTGGGTAAAGGTACATAAAAAAAAATCTTGCCTGTTTTCGATTCGTTGTGGCTAGGTATATTTTCCAAATATGCGGTTATTCATTAGGTTGTAACATCCTAAACAAGTCAGCAAAAAATCAGAACTACCAGATTTAATGCAAGGTCGCTAGGCTTTCAAACTACAAGGTAGGTACAACCTTGTACCTGGCCTAATTATTTTTTTTACATTGTTAAATTACTGTCTTAAATTTCTCTAAAGGTAAACTTTGAATACCATGACGCAACTTTGAAATTTCACTCTCAACGCGCCCAAAGAAGTTTCATTTCAAATACTCCAAGTTTGAAAAGGATGATGATGCTAACTGTACTTGGACGGGGGCGGTTTGGAATGAGGGCGGAATAAACTAACCCTGGATAGTGAGTGGGACCTGTGAGCGGAGGGTCGTGGGTTCGATGCCAGGTTGAGGCCTGTATCACTATACATTCGTCTTTTAATTCGTATTTAATAGTTATCACTTGCTCAGCGGTGAAGGGAAATATCGTGAGGAAACCCGTAACTCTAAAGGTTATTTCCGAAAGACCCACCAACCCGCATTTTAGGCCAGTATTGTGGACTATGGCCTGAATCCCCCTTCACTGTTCGAGGGAGGCTCGTGCCACTCGGTGGGGACTTTACATTTAAAACTATAACTGTTAAGTAGTATTGTATAGGTCTACAAAGGTGACAGTTGTAGCTAGAAGAACTTGTATTGTAAATAAAGGCGTCACCGTGGAAACCGCGGGCCAAAAGATCTTTGTAGACATGTAACGTGTATTTATGGTGTATTGGTGTGCGAATTCAAAAAAATACAATTTCGCAATAGTACATAGTTTTTACCGTGGGAGGAATAGTAGGAATTGCGTTCATTTTGAGTAACTGGCGGGAATTCCCAGCATAAAAGCAAGTTGGCACAAAGTGCCGGCTGCATACAACGGAATATTTTGTTATCTTTTGTCTAATCTCAACGCTGTTGAGCCATTTTTGTCTTTGTTCTGAATCTTTATGCACTCTGCAATAAAATAGCACAGCATTGTTGAGAACCTTTCTCCGCCAAACACAAGAAATCATGGACAACATAGTAATAGATTTATAAGAAATTATTTTAGCTTACTTGTGAAAAGATATGTTACATCCACCATACGATTCACTTGAACAAGTGTGAACACAACATCTTTCTACCATTTTGTCAGTATTTTAATTTAAAAAACCGGCCAAGAGCGAGTCGGGCCACGCGCATTGTAGGGTTCCGTAGCAGCATGGTTCAAATATGCAGCTGGCTTCTTAATTCTACAAGCATATTGTCATAGTTGATGTTAAAATCCCCAAATACTATACTTAGTATCAAAAACAAATGTATTAAAAAGTTTGGCCTAAATATAACAGAATGGAAGTGTTTCATGCGCGAGCGAAGCGAGCGAGAATTTTTTTTTTTTTGCGACAATTTTATAGTAAGGAATAATATAATAATATCAAGCTAAGCAGGTGTATATTTTTAATGTCGTTTTCGCAATTAGCACCCACAAAAACCTATTAAACGACACCTGAAATGTCAATATGTTACAGCTTGGCTTTCGGCTCGCCTCACTTTTAGCGTGAAACCTTGTATGTCAACCATTTTGGATTAGGGTACACTTCGTCGTAAATGCTACCCTCGTGAATTATTCCACATTTTTTTTCGTTATAAAAATTAATTGCTGAATCGAAAAACGTTTGTAGTAAACCCCTTTTATCTTTTAAAAAGCTATCCTATGATAACGCACTCGATGACATCGGCTAGAAAAAAAACCATCGCCCATTCACGTTAATGGGAAACACACGAAAAAAATTTTTTTTTACCATTTTATTTTTTAGATTTGACACCGCAATCAATAGGTATGTATGACCATGCCAAATTTTAGCTCTGTACTACCAAGGATCTAATATTAGTAAATATATTCTTATTAATCCCAACTAAGTTTGGCACTTGGTCGACTATTACTCGCAAACTTGAAGGACCATCTTATGTGTGATAGTTTTTCTTTTAATTTCGTTGTATATACTACCACCGTGAATTGTTTTACATTTTTAGAAACAACCGTTTAGCTGGTAGAGAGGGGGACACTTGTGTTTGACAAAAGATTTTACTTTAAAAATTTATGTTTCGCAAACGGAGTGCTGAATCGAAAAACGTTGTTAGAAAACTCCTTCTGTCTTTTAAAAAGCTGTCCTATGACACCCCATTTTATGATATTGGCGAGAAAAAAAAATTCATCACCCTTTCACATCTATGGGAGACACCCGAAAAAAAAACTACAGTTCTGTCGGCGTAATTTATGTGTATGACCTTGCCAAATTTCAGCTATGTGCTACCAAGGGTTTCTTAGGAAACCTGCGGACAGACGGACATGGCGAAACTATATGGGTTCGTAGATTACTACGGAACCCTAAAAACAAATGTATTATTAAACATTTTTAAATTTCGGAAATCATTTTTGTTTTGGTCTAAATACAACCTAATGTAAGTTTAAAATTCGCGAGCGAAGCGAGCGCGAATTTTTTTTTGCTTTTTTTTTTGCTTTTTTTTTACGGCAATATTACTGTTAGATATAATATCAACCTGCTGTTAAAATAATTTTTATGTAATTTTCGTAATTAACACCCCAAAAAAACTATTTAACGACACCTAAAATGTCAATATGTTAGAGTTTGGCTTTCGACCTCCCCTCACTTTTAGCGTGGAACCTTGTAAACATATTCTTATTAATCCCAAAAACGTTTGGTCGACTATTACTCGCAAACTTGAAGGGCCAACTTATGTGTGATAGTTTTTCTTTTAATTTCGTTGTATATTCTATAACCGTGAATTTTTTCACATTTTTAGAAACAACCGTTTAGCTGGTAGAGGGGAGGGACACTTGTTTTTAACGAAAAATTTCACTTTAATTTTTTTTTTTTTCAAACGGAGTGCTGAATCGAAAAACGTTGTTAGTAAACCCCTTCTATATTTTTAAAATCTATCCTATGACATTCAAATCTATGTTATCGGCGAGAAAAAAAAACCATCGCCCTTTCACGTGTATGGGAAACACCCGAAAAAATGTTTTTTCTAAAATTTTATATTTTAGATCTGTCGGCGCAATCAATATCTATGACCATGCCAAATTTCAGCTCTGTAGTACCAAGGATCTTATATTAGTAAATATATTCTTATTAATCCCAACAGTGTTTGGCACTTTTTTTTTAAATTTAATTTATTCGTACAACGGTAAGTTACAGTTTGTTTTGTCTTAGTTACTCGCCAAACTAAACAGTTTGATGGCGAGACGCGCTCTTTTTACTTGGTCGACTATTACTCGCAAACTTGAAGGACCAAGTTATGCGTGATAGTTTTCCTTTTAATTTCGTTATATATTCTACCAACGTGAATTTTTCCACATTTTTAGAAACAACCGTTTAGCAGGTAGAGGGGGGGGACACTTGTGTTTGACAAAAATTTTCACTTTAAAAATTTATATTTCGCAAACGGAGTGCTGAATCGAAAAACGTTCTTAGTAAACCCCTTCTATCTTTTAATATGCTGTTCTATGACACTCCATTCAAAAATATTGGCGAGAAAAAAAAAAATCATCGCCCTTTCACGTCTATGGGAGACACCCGAAAAAAATTTTTTTTCTAAGATTTTACTCTACAGTTCTGTCGGCGTGATTCATATGTATAATCATGCCAAGTTTCAGCTCTGTAGTACCAAGGGTTTCTTAGGAAACCCGCGGACAGACGGACAGACGGACAGACGGACATGGCGAAACTATAAGGGTTCGTAGATTACTACGGAACCCTAAAAACTGGTATAATCCTTGCCGTTACGAATTATTTTTATACGATTTAAAGCATGCCGCCATGACATTACGATGACACTTTACGGGATGCCAGTAGTAATAAATGGTTTGAAAAAAAAATTCGTTTTCTTTTGGTAATTTAGGAAAAGATGACGAAGTTATTATGATTACAATTAATTTACATCAATTTGAACTGAAATTCATTTCAAATGCAACGTATTTCTTCGTTATTAACTTCATTGTCAAAGCCAGACTTTTTTGATTAATGAAGTTTTTTTAAATTGGCAAGAAAACAGAAAGAGACAATCCGCCTCGCACATCGGTGTCCCTTTCGGTTTCAATAGAGCAGGGGTTCCCAACCTTTTTTTGTCTACTGCCCACTTTAAGAATAAATTATTTTTTAACGCCCCCCCTTTTTAAACATACTTAAAAACCGCTAAGTACTTATAACTGATTATTGAAACGCAACTTTATAGTATTCGGACAGAGTATTGACGTGACAACGTCTTAAATTAGGTTGCGGCTGGGAGTCACTTATGAAAAAGTGTAACGCTCGGTAACGTTACGATGAGTCACCGAACGAGAGAGAGGCCCGCCGAATGCCTTGCGTCTCTCTCCCACTCAACTATGATCGGTCTGCCGCGCGCGCAGTGGTTAGCCCGCTAAAATTATTTTACCACTCAAAGTCGTTGTCACGTAAAACTTTCGCCCGTATACCGACTTTTTATTGAAAATAAAACAAACATAATCAATTCTTATATAAAAACTAATGTGAAGGTTGAATCTGATGCTGTTCAATAAGTTTGTTGATATCAGGTTCCAATTTACTCAAAAACAGCCGCAAGTCGCCACGTTCGGTAACACGCAAACGATTTCTCTTTTTAGTAAGCAGCGTTGCCACAGCACTAAAACCACGTTCACACAAATATGACGATGGGAATGCTATCAAGAATCGTTGAACAATTGACCACAATCCAGGGTACAATTGCAGGATCGGTTTTTGAAGCCAAAATTCTTGATATCCATTTTTGAACTTGATTTTTATTTCTTCGTTTGTTGTCAATTCTATAAGTTCTTCTTCCAGCTGAGGTGACATTGCTATGTTGACATTTGAAAACGGATCTAACACCCAGTCTGGTATTTCCAAGTTTAAAATGTCCTGGTATCGTTCGGTGAAGTCAATGTGGAGGTTTTCCAAATGTTGGCAGTAGGCAAACAAGTCGTCGTTACTGCAGGATACTGATAAATTCGGAAAATTGTGAAACTCACGTCTGCCCATATTCTTTTTGTGCAGAAGCAGTTTGGCTGCGAAAGCAGCAACGACATTTTTTGTTTTAATTAAATTTAGTTCATCGCCTTGCAGTTGGAGGTTCATGTCGTTGAACAATTTATACAGGTCTGTCATGTAAGCTATATCATTCTTTGATGTTATGAGCTTGTTGCGCAGTTCTGTATCTTTAGTTTCCAAGAACTCTATCACAGAGTCAAACAGGTTGTAAAATCGAATCAGACAATTGCCTCTTGACAGCCAACGAACTTCAGTATGAAGCAATAAACGGTTGAAATCTTCGTCATTAGTAACACAAAGCTGATGAAATAATCTATCATTCAAAGAGCTGCTACGGATTTTATTGACTGCTTTGATGACATATTGCAGTGATTGAAATAGTCGTTCACTTAAGTTTCTAGCAACCAAATGTTGTCTATGAATAACGCAATGTATAGCAAGGACATCTGGAATTTTATTTTTTAAGTACGCTATGAAGCCTTTATGGCGCCCTGTCATAGCCGGAGCGCCATCCGTAGCAACTGATATAATATTTTTCAAAGGAATCTCTTTCTCTTCACAAAACTTTTCCAATGTATTGAATATGGTTTCGCCTTTTGTATCTGTCTCCAAATTTCTGGCAAACAATAGTTCTTCACGTATTTTCTCATCTTTAATAAACCTCACGTAAGATAGCAACAACGCTTCATTAGTTGGTAAAGTGGACTCATCGAGCTGAATTGAGAATTGACTAGTCCTCAGATGATTGCACAATGATTCTTCAATGTTTTCAGCCATTTCATCAATTCGTCTTTGCACAGAATTATTACTCAAAGGAATTTTTCGGATAATATCTGCGGCCGGTTTATGAAGCACAGTAGTTATTACTTCCTTTATTGCTGGCAAAATTAACTCTTCTCCGATGTTGTGTGGTTTGCCTTTTTGAGCAATTAACAAAGAGATATTGTACGAAGCTCGAAGTCCGTCGTCATCTTGCTTAGCAGCCGCCGAAAATAGTTTTGATACACTTGGCTGAGTATTATGCTTCTTCTCTAGGTCTTGAAAATATGCTACATTCTTGTCTTTCTTATCTGGATGCATTTTATTCAAATGATCTTGCAGTCTTGAAGGCTTCATTGCTTCGTTCGAAAATGTTTTTAGACATAGAAGACACAAAGGCGACGACGGGTTTGTGGGATTTTCAATAAATCCAAATTTAATATATTCCGCAGAGTATTGCCGTCTCTTCTTTTTTACTTCCGACATTGTTTTGTTTTGAGAAATACGTAAGTGTTATAATGAAGTACTGCTTATCTATTATGCGCGAAACCGCAAATGAAAATAAAATAAATTTACGTCGTTTATATAGGATTGCATAAGCAGCACGCACCAACAGGAATAAGACAAACGCGCATAAACTCGTTTATCTCATTCGACGCCCAATCGTACTCGACAAGCAAGAACAAGTATTATAGAACCAGCCGATTGATACAGGAATGTACAAATCGGATTATTTAACAAAAACTTGTTAAAACATGATTGCCCGCGGTCTATTATATCGAACCGAGTTTGAGCTATATCTTGATTAATATTAGTTGATGTTCACAAGATGTAGTCGAGAGTCGAGAGCTCAGTCGGTGTCTAAGAGTCTTCCTAGCTAGGTAGATGAAATTATAAATCGACCCCAAAGCCCTACACAACGCCCCCTTTTTTTCTGGGTCTCTTACCGCCCCCCTTTAGGCCTGCAGCGCCCACAAGGGGGCGTTATCGCCCACGTTGGGAAAGACTGCAATAGAGGCTGTCGGAGAAGCAGTCGAAAGTGTACCTTATTGCTATGGGGTTAAGTTTCTTATTTCTTAATACGATTTTTCTAAGTAATTGGTCCTTTAAAAGAGAAAGTACTAAGTCCATGTAAATTACAGTGTAGCTCAGGCCAGCAGACCCACGGAATTTAAACAATGAATTTAGGTATTCTATGTATGCCAATACACAGTGCCTTCCTAGTGCCTATTGATGCCAAAAGAACCATATCTAGTGCCACCATAGTTTAAGAAATATAGGTCGTTGTTTGTGGGTCTGCTGGACGGATATCAGCCCAGCAGACCCACCTCTCGTACACGGAAACGGCTAAAGTTAGAGACATGGTTCTAGTTCTAAGCTTTAATGCTTTACTTGGTGCCATCGAGAAAAAAGTTTCAAACCTAGTGCTTCAAGCGTTTCGGAGCTATGAAACGATCTTGGTGTGCCTGCTGGGCGGAGGTTCAACGCAGCAGACCCACCTCTCGTACACGGAAACGGCTAAAGATAGAGACATGGTTCTAGTTCTAAGCTTTAATGCTTTACTTGGTGCCATCGAGAAAAACGTTTCAAACCTAGTGCTTCAAGCGTTTCGGAGCTATAAAACGATCTTGGTGTGCCTGCTGGGCGGAGGTTCAACGCAGCAGACCCACCTCTCGTACACGGAAACGGCTAAAGTTAGAGACATGGTTCTAGTTTTAAGCTTTAATGCTTTACTTGGTGCCATCGAGAAAAAAGTTTCAAACCTAGTGCTTCAAGCGTTTCGGAGCTATAAAACGATCTTGGTGTGCCTGCTGGGCGGAGGTTCAACGCAGCAGACCCAACACGATAGCTCCATAACTAGAAGGTAATTGGTATGAAATCGCATATCAACGTTTAGTGTGTAATTAGTGCCTTAGCTTAACATAAAAATATCTGTTTAATTTGACTTCCAAACATAACAAATAGCCTCTGAAAGTTCTCCATACATTTTAACACCCGAGGTACAGTCACGCTCAAAACTCAATTTATTAGGTTACATATGCCAACATATTTTTTGAATGGGGTAATAAACTGCCAATTTCTCACTTCA